>JAHLGO010021103.1:4907245-5060162 GCA_020615895.1 Ceriops decandra
AGACCAGAATGTGTGATAGTGTAAGACCAGAAACGTAAGATGAGCCGTGAGACAGGGAGATAGGTGAGACCATGAAACAGTGAAAGTAGGACCTGTGTGAGACAATGTAGAGAAGAAATTTAGTGAAGCATCGGAAAGAACTCAATGTACTTCCAGATTTCTTCAAGAGAGGTTAGAGAGCGTTGCAGTGAACTTCTAAGCGGCAGTGGAACAACCATTCAATTCAACAGAGGCAAGCCAAGCTAGAAAAAGGGTAAACACAGTAAGTGACACTCTTTGATTGTACTTGCTTAGTAATTGCAATAATAAAAGGAGCAGAGGATTAAGATATCCATTGTAACTAGAATTCTTAAGTATAGTGGATAATCTCGGTAAGGGAGAGTCCCTACCACTGTGGATGTATGTCACATTGATGAAACCATATAAATCTCATGTGTCCTTAATTTGGTTGACGTTCTATGTTTTGAATTGAGTTGTGAACGTAGTTAAAGTATCAGCCAACCCATAACCTAACGAAGACCTAAACAAGAACATCTGAATTGTCTATTAGACAAGGTGTCTAAAAGGGGACTTTGGGGACTATTATGATTAGTAGGTAGCAATAGATCTACCTTAGTCAAGTCTGAGAAAGAGTTCACTTTTAAGAAGAGGTTGAAGTTGTTCGCTTACCTGCGAATTACGAATTGTGGTGATACTAATTCACCCCCTTCATCAGTATCACAAACTAGTAGATCTTAGGGAGAAGTCGGGAACTTCAATTGGTATCAGAGCTCAGGTTCACTAGTTTGAAACTTAACAGCTTGGTGTACTAGTTGATGGGTTTTAAAAGTTTTAACTTGTTCAACATACTGAGAAATGGATGTCGGTACCAGCACCAACACTATTTACAATAAGAAGGTTCCAATATTTAATGGAACCAACTACCATATGTGGAGAGCAAGAATGCAAGTGGCATTTGCAACAAAGGGCATGAACGTGGTGAAATCCATACAGGAGGGTTTTGTGGCCCCAGAAGAAGGTAAAGATCTAATTCCAGAGGAATTAAGGCAATTTGAGGTAAATGGGAAGGTCTCAAACATCATCATTTTAGCATTGACAGATGTTGAGTATGCTAAAGTTATGGATTGTAGATCTGTTAAGGAGATATGAGACAGACTACAAAAAGTCTATGAAGGTTATGGCAGAATGAAGGAGGCCAAGCTTCAAGTGTTCAAGGAGAGATATGAATCTATCATAATATAGAAAAATGAGACAGTCCAAGAGTTCTTCACTAGGGATATTGATGCTGTAAACAATCTTAGAAGTCATGGGAAGAACAAGGACTCATCCAAAATTTTGAAAATTCTGCTTGAGAGGTTTGCCTCAAAAGTGGCAGCCATAGAGGAGAGTAGAGATCTCAATTCTATGTCTCTGCATGATCTCCAGTGCAATCTTATTGCATATGAGATGAGGATAAAGTCAACAGAGAGCTCCTTAACATTGAAGGTATCAAAGGAGGCAGCTTTTAAAGCCATGAAACTAAAAGGATGAGGAAGAATCATCCAGTGAGGATGATGATGAGGAGGAGGAGGAAGAAAGTGAAGGTAAAGTATTGGCTTACTTCACAAGGAAATTCAAAAAGGGGTTTAAGAATGGAAAAGGACAGTTGTCCTTGAGTTGTTATCGTAGTAGGCAGACTAGACACTTTGCTTCTCAGTGCAAAGTGAAACTTGATGATCAAGATGAGGATGGTAATGATGAACAGAATTTAAGATAGAGAAGATCATCATTCAAATTAAAGAAGTCCAGTAAAAAGATTGCCAACCCATAGAGGAAGAAGAGAGGCTCATTCAAGAGTTATGTGAATAAGATAAAAGAAGCTGATGAGGAGGAAGATAAAGAATAATCATTAGATAAGCATGCCTTTATGGCATCAGCTTAAGGTGGTAGTTCAACCACTAAAGAGGAAGAGGAGGTTGATGAAGAAGAACCAAATCTTGAAGTTGAGTTGAAAGCAGCTTCAAAGGAGATAATCAGAAGGGGTAGAACCATAAAAAGGTTGGATGCTTACATAAAACAAGTTGAAGTAAAGTTTGAAGAAGCTGAAAGTCAAAAGGATGAAATGAGGGCTGAAGATATTGACTTAAAGAGAATATTTGAAGAACCGATCAAAATATGTGAAGACCTTACAATAGAGCTTGGTTCAAGGACTTCAACAATTGAAGAAATGAAGATAGAGTTGCTGAGACTTCAGCAACAACTCAAAAAGAGTGAGGAAAACTTGCAGAAGTTTGAAGTAGTAGGAGAAACAAGCTCTGTAAGAGAAAAGAAGAATGAGACTTTACCATAGAAATTGAAAGAGAAGGTAACTAAAAAAGAGAAGACAATTATCAAACCAAAGCCGGGGCCAAAAATGATGTAGGTGGTTAAAAAGCAGCAGCCCATAGCTACTATATCTCAGAAAGAAAAGAAAGTCAGCCAGCCAAGGGTAATGGCTGAACAGAAGAAGGAGAAAAGGGTGGTTGAAATGAAAGCCACACAAGCAAAGAAACTAGCAACCTTGCCTACACAACAAGTAATGAACAAAAGAAAACAAGTTGTGATTAGACCTAAGAAGAGGTAGTTTCAAGGTTATTGTCTTTATTATGGAGTTTGGGGTCATAAAGTAAGTAAATATTAGTGGAGAAGGCTAGTATACATCTCCAACTTAAGAAGATTTGATGCTGCATACAGGGGGAGACAATACAAAATTCAGAGGAGAACACCTATCGTGAGTTCTTGCACATACTGTAAAAAGCAAGGACACACTGACAAGGAGTGTTGGTAGAAACCCAAACCAATGGTTTCAAAGAATAAGTTTGCTATATTGACAAACTTGGAATAATGTAAAAGGTATAGGCATGATGACCATAATGCTAAGAGATGCATGACACTTCTCCCTGAGCAAGAGAAGGCACTTAATGGCACAGTGAAAACAAGCGATGCAGTCAAAGCTAAGAAAAATGAGAAAGCTATCTTCTAGCTAATTCAAAAGAAGGAATATAAAGCTAAAAAGGAGGTGGCTAATAAAGTTGAAATTGCACTCAAAGCTGACTACAAGGATAAGCAATGGATCCTTGACAGTAGATGCACTTTACACATGATGAGAGATAAGAGTAAATTGTCAAAGCTAAACAAGTCAAGAGAAGGTAGAGTCAAGTTTGGTAATGATGATTCACTCAACATCAATGGTCAGGGGTCAGTGAATATTGGAAAAGTAAAGCTGAAAGATGTTCTGCACGTTGAAGGACTCAAATCTAATCTAACATTTATTAGCCAACTATGCAACGACGACCATAAAGTGATATTCACAAAAATAGGTTGCCAAGTAAAGAGTAAAGAAGGCAATACTGTTGTAGCCGAGAAAAGAACAATTGGAAATTTATATGTGATTGATGAGGACAACACAAGTAGCTATTTACTCACCAAAGAAGAAGAAAATCAACTCTGGCATAGGAGGCTGAGACACTTATCACAGAAGAACATCAGGAAGCTGATCACTACTTATGCAATCAGAGACATTCCCGACCTTAGGAGAGAGAGAGAGAGAGAGAGAGAGAGAGAGAGAGAGAGAGAGAGTATGTTTGCTCAGTATGCTTTAAAGGAAAACATGCCAAAAAGTAGTATAAGACCAAAGAGTTCAGTTTTAAAGTAGTGCTTGACATTGTGCATACTGATTTGTGTGGACCGATGTGGACAAAAGGGTTAAATGGTGAGAGGTACTTCATCTTGTTTGTTGATGATTATTCCAGAAGGACTTGTATCATGCACCTCAAAAACAAGTCAGAAGTTCTGAATTGCTTCAACAGATACAAAAGATTGGTTGAAAATAAGAGTGGAAGGAAGATCAAAGTATTGAGGTCAAATCAAGACACTGAATTTACAAATGAAGCTTTTGAAGATTACCTTGAAAAGCGTGGCATTCATCATCAGATTGCAGTAGCAAGAACACCTCAACAAAATAGGGTGGTAGAGAGGGAAAATGGAGCTGTGGTTAAAATGGCAAGAACCCTACTACTAGAATCCAAGCTTCACACAAGATTTTGGACAAAAGCAACATTTACAATCATACATCTATTGAACAGAGTTTTACTAAGGCCCAATATTGATAAGACTCCATATGAGCTATGGAGTGGGAAGAAGACAATAACCAAGTATCTCAGAATCTTTGGTAGCCCATGTTCTATGAAGAACAAGGAGCAAAACTTGGAAAAATTCAATGTTAGGTCTGATGAAGGCATCTTTGTGGGATACTTAGCAAAGACAAAAGGTTACAGAGTTTTCCTACATAAGCTGGGAAAAGTGATCATGTCTAGTGATTTGAGAATAGATGAGAACTGGAAAACAATGTAGAATGGAGAAGCTGGGGACAATGAAGAAGATGACTAAATATAGATGAAGAATCAGACCAACCTAAAGAAAAGGAACAAGAAGTAAGTTTAGACTTAGAGAAGAATGAGTTTGAAGATAAAGAAAGAGATCTTCTTATAACTAAGACTGTGCAAGAAAGAAAGCCAAAGAAAACATGGACCAGTGCTCATCAAGAAAATCAGATCATAGGTGACGCATCAGCAAGAGTTACAACAAGAATAAGAATCGTGGGAGCTACTGCTTTACTCTTACAAGTTGAACCTAAATTTGTTGAAGAGGCTACATAAGATCTAACTAAATCTCTATCCATAGAGCAGTTTGAAAAGCACAGAATAAGTCTGTCTATGCAAATGCCTCTTTAAGCCTGAAGTTTAGGTGAATCCTCCATCTTTACTTTGCGAGTTTTTCAAATTTGTAATTGGTTGGCAAAGGGGGAGAGAAGCAAAAATGTAGGGGGAGCTATTAAGAAAGGGGGATTGCATATTTAGGGGGAGTTGAAATTCTTGCATAATGGCTTTTGTCATGAGTGTTGCCAATAATTACAAAGGGGGAGATTGTTGTTCCCATAGCTTTGTATGGGTTGTAATTATTGTCAACTAGGTTTAAGTGTGCAAGAAATTAAAGTCATATGGAAGGGCAAGAAAGTAAATCCACCATGTAAGGGCAAGAACGTAAATCTACCACATAAGCCCTATTAGGATTTCATGGAAGATAGTATATAAAGACCTTGGAAGACAAAATTAGGGTAAGGTCAACACAATTGAATACTTGGCAAAACACCAAACCCTACACAGAAGAACACCACCTACAATAGAAAAGAGAAACTGTGCAAGCAAAGAGAGTAGTCGGCCAAAACCAAGTGCAAACAGAAACCATAAAATGTTGGAAGAGTGGAGTTGGCCAAAACCTAGAGAGAGAATCCATCAAACACCACCTAAAAAAGAGAGAAATCTAGTGGTAAGAGAGAGAAATCCGGCTAGACAGCAAAAGAGAGAGAAATGGACATCATGGTTGGACGGTGAGAGAGAGAGCACAACATGACAAGAGTGAGAAACGGGTCGATATGGCTGGACCATGAAAGAGAAAGCACAACATGGCAAGAGAGAGAAATGGGTTGACAACAAAACAGAGTGGATAATCAACGAAAAAACAAACAGAGATGGCCGAAGAGGGGTGGACGAAGAGAGAGAGACCATCGGCAAAACAATAAAGAAAACAAGGACGGTCGAAAATCAGATTTGGGGGCTGAATGAAGAACAAAGGTCGAGAGAGAGAAAAAGAGGGGGATGACAGAATGATACGAAAAAATAGGGAAGACGACCAAAGGAGAGAAGGAATGGCTAAACGGTAGAATAGGGGAAGGAGAGAAAAACTTGATATAGCCAAAATCGAGGTGGACAACAGAGATGTGAATGGCAAAATTAGGAGTGGATATCAAAGGAAAAAGGAGCTAGATGGCAGAACGAAGAGTGGACAGCGTGAGACAAGAACGTGCATCGGTGTGAGACCAGAAACGTGAGACGAGTCATGAGACATGGAGATAGGTGAGACCATGAGACAGTGAAAGCAGGAGCTATGTGAGACAACATAGAGAAGAAATTCGGTGAAGCATCAGAAAGAACTCAATGTATTTCCAGATTTTTTCAAAAGAGGTTAGAGAGTGTTGTGGTGAGGTGAACTTCTAAGTGGCAGTGGAGCAGCCTTTCAATTCAACAAAGGCAAGACAGGCTAGAAGAAGGGTAGACACAGTAAGTGACACTCTTTGTATTATACTTGCTTTGCTTAGTAATTGCAATAGTAAAAAGATTTGAGGATTAAGACATCAATTGTAACTGAAATTCTCAAGTATAATAGATAGTCTCAGTAAGGGAGAGTCCCTACCACCGTGGATGTACATCACGTTGATGGAACCATGTAAATATCATGTGTCCTTATTTGCTTTACGTTCTATGTTTTGAATTGAGTTGTTAATGCAATTAAAGTATCAGCCAATGCATAACCTAACGAAAACCTAAACAAGAACATTCGAATTGTCTATTAGGCAAGGTATCTAAAATGTGACTTTGGGGACTATTGTAATTAGTAGGTATCAATAGATCTACCTTAGTTGAGTTTGAAAAAGAGTTCACTTTTAAGAAAAGGTTGAAGTTGTTCACATACCTACGAATTGCGAATTGTGGTGATATTGCTTCACTCCCCCCTCTTAGTATCTCAAACCAGTAGATCCTAGGGAGAAGTCGGGAACTTCAAATAGTTAGTTGGAAAATAACTACAATGAAGAAAGACTTAAGAATCTTATACATAAAAATATTCATATTAAGAAAAATGTATGTAAACTTTAAGAGCCTTTTTCCAAGTTTGTTAAAAGAAAAGACAAATTATTGAGTGCATCTTTAATGACTAATGTTAGATTTGTTGTCAACAACATCTCATATATTTGTCCTTGTTGATTTGATGTTATAAGTGTCTTTAAGTTGTGTTTACTGCATTTACAAAGTATTGGTAGCTGATTTATTCAAGGGTTAAGGAAGATGACATACTTTCATTCCCAGAAAGGAGAATTGATGGAGAGAAGGAGAAAAGTAGCCCAAACTACTATAAAACCAGTAGCAATACCAGCCAATGAGTAGTCTGTTAAGGCAAAAGCCAAGAAACTTGCTCAGAAGCCACCATCGGTAACAATCACTGTTGCACTTGTTAAACAACTATAGGAAGAAATAGGAGCTACAATGATGGATTGCAAGAAAGCTTTATTAGAAACTAGTAGAGATCTCAAAAAGGCTTAGGAGTATCTCAAAGAGAAGGGTCTTTCGACTACCAGTAAGAAATCCAAGCAACTTGCAACTGAAGGAAGGATTGGTGAGAAAAGTAGCCCAAACTACTATAAAACCAGTAGCAGCACTAGCCAATGACCAGTTTGTTAAGGCAGAAGCCACTAACGGTAACAATCATTGCTGCACTTGTTAAACAATTATTGGAAGAAACAGGAGCTACAATGATGGATAACAAGAAAGCTCTGTTAGAAACTAATAGGGATCTCGAGAAGGAATAGGAGTATCTCAGAACAAAGGGTCTTTTGACTGCCAATAAGAAATCCAGTCGACTTGTAACTGAAGGAAGGATTGGTTCCTATATACACAACTCTCATATTAGGGTGTTGATAGAGGTCAATTGTGAGACTGATTTTGTTGGTAGGAGTGAAAAGTTCAAGGAACTAGTTGATGATTTGGCAAAGCAGGTTGTGGCCTACCCACAAGTACAATTTGTATTCATCGAGGATATTCCTGAAAGCATTATGAACAAGGAAAAGGAGCTTAAAATACATAGAGATCATTTGTCAAAACTAAAGAATATAAGAGAGAAGGGCAATCCTAAATTTAAGGAATCAATGTTAATTATTAATGGCAAAACAATCCTAAATTCAAGGAATCAATGCTGATCATTGATGGTAGGGTAATCCTAAACTCAAGGCATATAAATACCCATGCAGCTACCAAAAGAGTACACAAGGAAAGAAAGAGAGGAGAAACAATGACAGAAAGAGAAAATAGAAACAATAGTAGAAAACTTAAGAAAGGAGAGCAAATGGTAGAGAGCAAAGAACATGAGGAAGGAGAGAATGGCAGAACGTAGAGAATGTGAGGAAGCAAAGAATGGAAGAGAGTAGAGAATGTAAGGAAGCAGAGAATGGTAAAGACCAAAGAACATGAGGAAGCAAAAAGCAGAAAACTTAAGAAAGGAGAGAACAATAGAGAGCAAAGAATGTAAGGAAGGAAAGAATGGCAAAAAGCAGAGAATGTGAGGAAGCAGAGAATAGTAGAGAGTAGAGAACATAAGGAAGCAAAGAATGGTCGAAAGAAGAGAATAGTAGAAAGAAAGGAGAAGATCAGTTTTCTGCTATTGTAGCTTGTACACATGGAGAAATCTTTCTCAAGGGAGTTTTTGTCATAATCTTTTTATGTACTTCTTGAAAAAGGGTAGGAAACCCTTGGGGCAATCAAGAGATTATTGTTAGTGGTTAAAGAGATATCCTTCCACTACATCATTTATATCCTTTGATTGCAAGAGTGGACTATGTGATCTAGGAGAGATCCTATACCATGGATATAGCTCACACATTGTGAGTGAATCACATAAAAATTCTGTGTGGTTTCAGGTGCTTATGCTTGCTTGATATTCATACAACCATTCTCACATAAAGAAGCAAGATAAAAATAGATCATAGACTTTAACAATCACATAGGCTTAATTTTCACATATTTGTAAAAAGTAAGCATCTTACATTGATTCACCCCCTCCCCCTTGTAGTGTGAGACTAAAGAAGGTCCTTATCAATTAGTATCAGAGCCTTGGGTTCCTCTATTGATCCATTCTGCTTAGATCTAAAATTTTTTGTTGCTGCTGTGAATCTTTATATCTACTGCTAGTTTAATATCATGGAGAGCATAAATAGTGTTAATAGCAAGGGAATTCCCACTTTTGATGGACAAAATTATCAATTATGGAAGAATAGAAAGCTCCCATATCTACTTTCACTTGGTTTGGATGTGTTTGAATCTTTTGTTAATGGCTTCACTTTTACTACTGAAGGTGCTACTATGACACCTACTAATAAGAAAAATTTAAAGTATGATGGAAAGGTATATACCTCTTTACCAGACAACGAATTCACAAAAGTGATAGAGTGCAACATAGCCAAACAAATTTGGAACAAATTAAAGAATATTTATAGAGATAAGGTTAAGAAGGAAGCTAAGTTACCAATTTGAAGGAGTAGATTTAAAGACATAAAATGTTAAATGATGAATCTATGGATGTCTTCTTTATAAGAGTAAATAAAATTGTATGCTCTATTAGAGACTATAGAGAGAAGTTCAATAATGTTATTGTAGTAAAAAAGATACTTAAGACCTTACCATAAACTTTTAATGTCAAAGTTTCCTTTATAGAAGATAGAGATTTGGATAAACTACCCTTGGATGATTTACATAGCATATTGGTGGCTTATAAAATGAGAATAGCCCTAATGGAAAAAAGAAAAGAAGCTTAAGGTAGAGAAGGAGTTGGCGTTTAAGGCTATAAAGAAATTAAAAATTAAAGAACAAGAAGAAGAAGCCACCAACAACTTTGAAGTAGAAGATAGTGATATTAAATTTGATAAAGTCATAGATATCACAAAAAATATAAGGAAAGTAAAAGAGAAGTGCAAGAAAAAATTACCCTTAAAATGCTTTAGTTGTAAAGGCATTGGGCACTTTGTAGTGGATTGTTCAAAGAGAAAGAAGCAAACAGTGATGATAATGATGAGCCTACCCCAAGGGAGAAACAACATATGAAAACTATACCAAGTTTTTAGTAGTAAAAACACATGTTATATAAGCACCAAAGATGAGAATTTGTTGTGGCCCAGGAGATTGGGACAGTTTGGACAAAAGGGGTTAAACAAATTCTCTAAAAATTAAGCTGTGAAAGATGTACCCAAGCTAAGAAAAGAAAGAAATACCATTTACAACCTTTGTTAAAAAGGGAAAATGGTGAATGCTATCCACAAAAATATGGAGATTTAAACAAAGAAGCCATTAGAACTTATTTATTCAAATATCTATGGGGCTATGAGACAAAAATCATCAAAGGGTGATAGGTACTTTATTTCTTTTATTGATGATTTTACAATAATGACTTATATTATGTTTTTGAAACATAAATTAGATGCTCTTAATAATTTCAAGAGCTATAGGAGGCTAGCTAAACATCAGTTGGGGAGAAGAATTATGTTGAGACCATCTTTAATGACTAATGTTAGATTTATTGTCAATATCTTACACAGTTGTTTGTGTTGATTTGATGTTTTGAATGTCATTAAGATGTAGAGAAGTTATTGGTTAATACCATTGATGGTAGGTCAACTTTATGGTCAATGAGTTAATGTTGACCATTGACCCTAAATGTTAGGGTCAAGGTTGACCGTTGACCATTGACCCTAAATTTTAGGAATCAAATTTGGCCATTAAATGTAAGGCAACCCTTGGGAATCAATGCTAACTATTGATGATTATGCAACCCTAAATCTTAAAGCCTATAAATACATCCATACATCTTTCAAGATGGGTAGGTGCTGCAAAAAAGAGATCAACCAGTTGCAAAGAGAGAGGTAGCCACTATAAAGAAAGTGATCGACCAAGAGTGCAACAACACCAAAGAGAGGTGCAGACAGCTAGGAGGTGATAGTACTCACTAAAGAAGGAGGTAGCCACACCAACCAAAGGAGGAGCTGCAGCAAGCGACAGCCCTACCAAAGGGAAAAGAAGGTAGCAACTAGCCAAACCAAAGAAAGAAGAATAAGGCAGTAACTAGCCACACCAAAAGGAGAAGAAGAAGGCATACAGTAGCCACACCAAACCAAAAGAGATGTGCAGCAATCACACTAAACCAAAAGATAACGTGCAATAGTCACGCCAAACTAAAGGAGAATGTGCAACAACCAATCAATCACTTAAGGAAGAAGTTGCAACAACCAATCAAGGAGAGGTGCAGCAGTTGGCAAATTGATCAAATAGAGGTATAGCAGCTAACAAACCAATAAAGGAGAAGGTGCAGTAGCCATCTAAAAGAGAAGGTACAACAGCCACAAAAAAAAAAAAGGAGAAAGCAACTTATAGCACAACTAGCAATTGTATCAATAAGCACAACCAGCACAGCAACTGGCAACAGGTGAATCATAACCAATAGCTTACAGAACCGACGACAAGTGAATCATAACCAACAGTTTGTAGAACCGACAGCAAGTGAATCACAACTAGCAATTTATAGAATTGGTAGCAAGGTAGGTAGCATTAGCAGCAAAAGGAGAAAATGTGTCCTGACAGTAAGAGGACAAGACTTGCCTTGGGAGTAAGGCAAGTAGCATTAGCAGCAGAAGGAGAAAACTTGCCCTAATAGCAAGGTAAGTAGCACTAGCAGGGGAAGAGAACTTGCAAAGGCAACAAGCGAGGCAACTTGCCAAGGCAGCACTGATAACAAGGGAAAAGAACTTGCCAAGGCACCAGGTGAAGTAGCACTGGTAGCAAAGGAAGGAGAAGATCCACATTCTGCACAAGCAAGTTGTGCATATTGAGTAATCTTTCTCAAGAATGTATTAGTCATAAACTTTTTGATAAACTTGTTGAAAAAGGGTGGGATACCCTTAAAGTGATTAGGAGATCAATCTATTGAGTGATCACACATTGTGGGTGAACCACGTAAAAATTGTTGTGTGTTCTTAGGTGCTTGTGTTTGATTGATATCTGTATGGTTGCTTTCACATAAAAAAGAAAGATAAAAATTAGATCATCGACTCTAACAAATCACAGAGGTTAATCTGAAAAGATTTGTGAAAAGTGAGCATCTGACACTGAATCACTCCTTTCCCCTTTCGATGTGAGACATAAGAAGGTCCTCATTAAGTGGTATCAGAGCCAATTTCCTTTGTTAATCCATTTTGTTTGCTTTAATCTAAAAATTGTTATTGCTAATATGAATTTTTGCTAATTGATATCATGGATAGCATGAACAGTATTAACAATAAGGCATTCCCACTTTTGATGGACAAAATTATCAGTTATGCTCATAGAATACTCCCATATCTGATGTCACTTGGTCTAAATGTGTTTGAATCTGCTGTTAGAGGTTTTATCCCTGTTGCTAAAGGTGATCCTATGACACCTATTGATAAGAAGAATTTGGAGTGTGATGGAAAGGCAAGAAATGCCTTATATGCCTCTTTATTAAACAAAGAATTCACCAAAGTGATAAGGTGCAACATAGCTAAAACAATTTAGGACAAACTAAAGAATATTTACAAAGGAGACAAGGTTGTGAAGGAAGCTAAGTTACAAATTTAAAGGAGCATATTTAAAGACATAAAGATGTAGAATGATGAATCTGTAGATGCCTTTTTTTCATAAGAGTCAACAAAATTATGTGCTCCATTAAAGGCTATAGAGAGGAGATCAATGATGTTGCTATGGTAAGGAAGATACTTAGAACCTTACTAAAAGCTTATAATGCCAAATTTTCCTCCATAAAAGATAGAGATTTGGATAGGTTGCCCTTAGATGATTTGCACAACATATTGGTGGCTTATGAAATGAGAATAGCCACAATAAAGAAAGAAAAGAAGTCTAAATCAAAAAAGGAGTTGGCTTTCAAGGCAATGAAGAGATTAAAGACCAAGAAGAAGAATCTGACAATAGCTTTAAAGAAGAAGATTGTGATATTAAATTGGATAGAGTCATGACATCCATTACTAAGAAGATAAGGAAAGAAAAAGGGAAGTATAAGGGAAAATTACCCTTAAAGTGCTTTAAGTGTAAAGTAATTGGGCACTTTACCATAGATTGCCCAAAGAGAATAGAAGCAGACAGTGATGATGATGATGAATTGGTCCCAAAGAGGAGAATAAAGCAATCTAGTTATTCTAAAGTTGAAAATTCAAGTGTCAAAGGTAAAAAGCAACTCTTTAGATCCAAAAGAATGAATTTTTTAAGCAAGCTGGATGAAGAAGATTCTGAAGAAGAAGTTGATAATGATTCTGATGATGATGCTTTAAAGGATGTGCTGGCTGCTCAAGTAGATGATGATCAAGAATCTTCAAGTGATGAGGAATCAACTAAAAAGGAAGAGGTTGAGTTAGTGCAACAACTTGAGAATAAGTTGAGAGCCTATTTGGACAAAAATAACAAGTTAAGGAGGTAAAGCATCTCAAGAAGCTATATGAAGATTTTGCTATTGATGAATCTAATCTCTAGGTGAAAGAGAAGGAGTACTTGAAGAGAATTAAGGAGCTGAGTGTACTGGAGGTAGAGCAAGGCAAGATACACAAAGATCTTAGTGCTAAGGTAACTACACAAGAGTAAAAAGTGCGGATTTTGCAAGCCAAGCTCCATAAGGCTGAGTCCAAACTAAAGAAGTATGAAGAAAGCATTATGCAAGCCATAGAGGTAAAAGGAGAGTCCTCTTTAGCAAATGCCATCAAGGAGGATACTACCAAAAAATTGGATGAGTGTCTAAGTAAACAAAAACCTCATTCCATGGGAAAGAAAGGACTTGGCTATATTGAAAAGTTAAATGAGAGGCTAGTAGAAAAGAAGAAAATTATGTTTGTACCTGAAAGTAAGCATAATGACATTATGGAGAAAAGAAACCAACCCAAGCTAAAATGGGTTAGGAAAGATGTGATGAAAACTCTTATATAAAGGAGATAGGTTGTTAAAGATGGAAAAATGGTTGCCATAACAGTTGCTGAAGATATGAGACATGAACTTGGTGCAAGAAGAAAATCCAGATTTGAAGGATTTTGTTGGAGCTGTGGTAAGCATGGGCACAAGGTTAATGTGTGTTAGAGTAATGGGCCTATAATAAAAAGGAATGTGAGGCAAAAGTCTAAAGGGAGACTCTATCAAGAAAGGAGACAGTCTCAGGTGAAGAGAAGTCATATTCCATTAAGAAATAGATTTGATTTGTTGGGAGAAATCTATGGAAGATGCGAAAAGGCTAGACATACTATTGAGAATTGCTTGACATTGCTGCCTGGTCAAAGTGTGGGAAGGAGAACACCTAAACATGCTCCTGTATTAGACCAAACATTGTTGCCGAGTCAAAAGTGTAAAGGAGAACACCTACACATGCTCCTACATTTGGCCAATGAAGAAAAAGTGCAAGAGAAACAATTATGGTTGTGAAAGTAACCTTAAAAGCTTCCAAGAAAGAAAAGCAATGGATCTTGGACAATGGTTGCTCTTCACATATGACAGAAGACTCCAAGTTGTCAAAGGGAGTAGCAAATTATGATGGAGGGTCAATTAGATTTGGCAAAGATGGTGCCTTAAAGATTAAAGGTGTTGATGCTACTGAAATTGGTGCAGAAAAGTTGAAATCAAAGAAAGTGCTCTATGTTGAAGGTTTAAAACATAATCTCATCAGTGTTAGCTAGCTCTATAATGATAGACATGAAGTTACTTTCAACAAGAGTGGCTGCACAATAAAGAGATTAAATGATGGTCCTATTCTTACTAAGGGTGAAAGAACAAATGGAAACTTATACCAAGTTTCCATAAGCAAAAACACATGCTACATGAGCACCAAATATGAGAACCTATTGTGGCATAGAAGATTAGGACATCTTAGACAAAAGGGGTTGAACTAATTGTCCAAAAATGAAGCTGTGAGAGATGTACCTAAGTTGAGAAAAGAAAAGGATGCAATTTGCAACATGTGCCAAAAAAGGAAGATGATAAATGCTCCTTACAAAAATATGGAGATTCAAACAAAGATCGATAAAAGGTGATAGGTACTTCACTTCCTTTATTGATGATTTTATAAGAATGGCTTGTATTATGTTCTTTAAACATAAGTCAAAGGCTCTTAATAATTTCAAGAGCTATAGAAGGTTGGCTAAAAATCAATTAGGGGCAAAAATTAAAAGGTTCAGGATAAACAATGGGACAAAATACACATATGGTGAATTTGAAGATTATTTAGAGAAGCATGGAGTGAAGCATAAATATGCTAGTCCTTACATACCCCAACAAAATGGAGTGGCCGAAAGGAAGAATAGAAGCCTAATGGATATGGCAAAAACCATGTTGGTTGAGCATAGTACTTCACATGACTTTTGGAGAGAGGCTATCACCATTGTAACTTAGATTTAAAACAAATGCCTAATGAGACCATATACAAAGAAGACACCCTATGAGTTATAAAATGGAAAAAAGCCAAATGTAAAACACTTTAAAGTATTTGGAAGCTTGTGTCTCATTAAAATCAAAGGTAAGCATATCAAAAAATTTGATGAGAAGGCTGATGAACACATATTCTTAGGCTATGTACCAAATGGAAAAGCCTTCAAATGCTATAACAAAAATTTATTGAAAATGGTAAACAACTTTGAAGTTAAAATGATTGAAGATGGTTTTACAATGCAATCATAGCATAAGGAAGCTAAAGATGTCATATATGAGAACCAAAAAGAATCTGAAAATGATGAATTAGATGGAATTTAGCATGAGGAAGATGTTGATTCTCAAGTTACAAGTGATGAAGAATCAGAATCACGACATTCCCAAATTTATATAAGAGTTAGAGCTGAATTTGAGGTTAAGAATATTATTGGTAGTATAGAGGACTTTGTATAAACTAGGAGAAGACTAAGAGGTGGTGAGTAAACCTCATTGATCTCTGAGGTTGAACCCAAGTTAGTGGAAGAAGATTAAAGCACAAGGAATTAGTATGTATTATGAATGAAGAGCTTGATCAAATTGAAAAGAACAACACTTGGTGTTTACTACCTAGATTTAAAGAGAAAAACATCATTGGAACCAAATGGGTTTTAAGAAATAAGCTTTATGAAAAAGGTAAGGTGGTAAGAAACAAGGCAAGGCTTGTCTGCAAAGGCTACTTACAAGTAGAAAGTGTTGATTTTGAAGAGACCTTTGCTCCTGTGGCTAAGCTTAAAGTAATCAGAATATTCAAGGCCATTGTTGCTTAAAGAAACTACACAGTGTTGTTCCTACAGCCTTGTATGGGTTGTAATTGTTGTCAACTAGCTTTACGTGTGCAAGTAAATTGAAGTCACGTGGAAGGGCAAAAAGGTAAAACCACACAGAAGGACAAGAAAGTAAATTCACTGGATAAGCCCTATTAGGGTTTCATGGAGTAGAGTATATAATGGTTATGAAAGACAAAGAATAGTGAGTCGGCAATATTGAACATTCAACAAAACTTATACAACCGACCAACCAAAGAGAACACCAACCTTACACGGAAGAACACCACCGACAAGGACAAAGAGAGTAAACAGTACAGCCGACGGACGAATCGAGTGAACAGGAGCCGCTGTGAACAGTATCGAGTGAACAGGAGCTATTGTGAACAATGCGTCGAGAGAGAGAAAGAAGGAGATGCCAAAAGTTGGGGCTGAACGAAGAACAGCGAATAGACGATGTCAGAGCCGTCGTCAAGGAAAAGGAAAGAGAAAAAACAGCCATCAACGACCGAAAAATCGAGTAATCTAGCTGAACAGTAAGAGAGAGAAACAGACAAGCGAGCCGTGAGACAGTAAGATCGTGAGACAAGAAGATGGGTGAGACCGTAAGACGGTGAAAGCAGGAATTGTGTGATACAACGTAGGAATTCAGCAAAGCATTGAACTTCACATATTTCCAAACTTCTTCAAGAGAGGTTAGAGAGCGTTGTAGTGAACTTCTAAGCGGCAGTGGAGCAGCCTTTCAATTCAACAAAGACAAGACAAGCTAGAAGAAAGGTAAACACAGTAAGTGACACTTTTTGCATTGTACTTGCTTAGTAATTGCAATATTGAAAGGAGCAAAGAGTTGAAGACATCCATTGTAACCTGTGTTCACAAGTATAGTGGATAGTCTCAATAGAGAGAGAGTCCCTACCACCGTGGATGTACACGTTGATGGAACCACGTAAATCTCGTGTGTCCTTAATTTGCTTTACGTTCTGTGCTTTGAATTGAGTTGTGAACACAGCTAAAGTATCAGCCAACCCATAAGCTAACGAAGACCTAAACAAGGACATCTGTATTGTCTATTAGGTAAGGTGTCTAAAAGTTGACTTTGGAGACTATTGTAATTAGTAGGTAGCAATAGATCTACCTCAGTTGAGTTTGAGAAAGAGTTTACTTTTAAGAAAAGGTTGAAGTTGTTCACTTACCTGCAAATTGTGAATTGTGGTGATACTGATTCATCCCCCTCTCAGTATCACAAACTACTAGATCTTAAGGAGAAGTCGGGAACTTCACAAAGTTTATTAGATGGATATGAAGTTTGCATTTCTAAATTGAGAGCTTCAAGAAGAGGTATTTATCGAACAACCTGATGGTTTTATACTTGACCATGATTGTTCAAGTGTGTGCAAGTTGAACAAGGCTCTATACAGCTTAAAGCAAGCTCCAAGAGCATGGTATTCCAAGCTAGATGCATGCCACAAAGATATGAAGTTCAGAAAAGGGAATATGGTAGCAACTTGTACATAAAGGAAGATAAATAAGGCCAATTAATTGTTATGGTTTATGTTGATGACATAATTTTTGTTGTAGAAAAAGAGTTCCTTTGCACTACTTTTGTCAAGCAAATGAAGAAGAAGTTTAAGATGTTGATGCTAAGTGAGATGAAATTCTTCTTAGGGTTACAAGTTTTGCAAAGCAAGGTTGGAATTTTTCTCTCCGAAGAAAAGTATGCTTGTGAGTTGTTAAAAAGCTTTGGGATGGAGAATTCTAACGAAGTAATTCCTATCACGATTGGAACAAAGTTAAGTAAGGATAAAGAAGGCAACATAATTGATCAAAAGGAATATAGAAAGTTGGTTAGAAGCTTACTGTATTTGATAGCATCAAGGCTTGATCTTGTTTTTGTTATAACACTCTGTGCTAGATTTCAAAGTGAGTCCAAGGAATCTCATGTTATGCTTACTAAGAGAATTTTGAGGTATGCAAAGGGCACAATAAATTATGGGCTGCTTTATGATAGAAGTGGACAACTTAATTTATATGGGTATACAAATGTTGATTAGGTTGGAAATTGTGATGATAGAAGGTCAACGTTAGGTGGTGCATTTTATTTGGGTAATAGATGTGTTTCATGGCACAACAAGAAGCAAAATTTAGTGACTCTAAGTATTGTAGAGGCTGAATATGTAGTTGCTACTCAGGCTTGTACTCAAATGCTATGGATGAAACAATAGCTTAAAGATATAAAGATGGATGTGCAGCTACTATTGTTGATTGGTTATGATAACCAAAGTGCCATCAATTTGTCAAAGAATCCTGTCCAACACTCCAGAACTAAATATATTGAAATTAAGTACCACTTCATTAAAGAAAAAGTGGGGGAAATGAAGTAGAGGTAGAGTATGTGCTTACTGCAGAGCAAGTTACCTATATATTCATCAAACATCTATTAAGAGAGATGTTTTAAAAGTTAAAGCTGACTTATGTGTTTAGCCAACCCCTAGAAGCTGAGGTATGTGTCTTAACCCTTTACCTCTTCCCTTTTCTATCATTCTTTGGCTTTATTGTCAAAGGGGGAGATCTTTTGCATAAATCCAAAGAGAGTATATATGATCAAAAGGGGGAATAGCTTGATGAACAAAGTGGGAGAAATTGTTAAAGGGGGAGAAGCAAAAAATAAGGGCGAGTTAAAGGTATAAGTACATGCAATAAGGGAGATGTATGTTTTAAAGGGAGTTATGCTTATGCTTAATTATTGATTTGTGGATTTAATGTAATGCCAACAAATCCAAAGGGGGAGATTGTTGAACCCATCTTTGATAGCTAATGTTAAATTTGTTATCAATAGCATTTCATATGATTGTTCATGTTGATTTGATGTTTTAAATGTCATTAAGATGCAAAGAAGTCAATGGTCAATATCGTTGATAGTAGGTCAACTTTGATGTTAATGAGTTAATGTTAACCATTGACCCTTGACCATTGACCTTAAATTTTAAGAATCAAATATGGTCGTTGATTATAGGGTAACCCTTGGGAATCAATATTGATTGTTGATGATCGTGCAACCCTAAATCTCAAAGCCTATAAATACATCCATGCATCTTTTAAGATGGGTGTGTGCTGTAAAAAGAGAAAGGCAAAGAGAAAGACAACCACCAAAAAAAGAGTGATTGGTTAAGAGTACAGCACCAAGGAGAGGTGCAGTTGGCCAAAAGAGGTGCAACCAACTAAAAGGTGACAGCAGCCACCAAAGAAGGAGGTAACCATACCAACCGAAGGAGGAGTTGTAACAATTGACAACCCTACCAAAGGGAGAAGAAGAAGGCATGTAGTAGCCATATCAAACGTGAGGAGATGTGTAATAACCACACCAAACTAGAGGAGACATGTAATAACCACACTAAACTAGAGGAGACGTACAGTAGTCATACCAAACTAGAGGATAATGTATAGGAACTAATCAACCACCCAAGGAAGAAGTTTCAACAACCAATTAAAGAGGGGTGTAGCAACTAGCAAACTAATCAAGGAAAGGTGTAGTAGCTAGCAAACCAATTAAAGAGAAGGTGTAGCAGGTGTAGCAGCCACTAAAGTGGGAGAAAGCAGCTTACAACACAACTAGCAATTATAACAGTAAGCATAACTAGCAATTGCAATAGCAAGCACAACCAATACAGTAACCAGCAGTAAGTGAATCATAACCAGTAGCTTAGAGAACTAGTAGTAAGGTAGGCAGCACCAACAGCAAGAGGAGAAAACTAATAGTAGGAGGAGATGACTTGCGCCAACAGTAATGTAGGCAGCACCAGCAGCAAAAGGAGAAAATTTACCTCGACAGTAGGGTAGGTAACAATAGCAGAGGAAGAGAATTTGCTAAGGCAATAGGTGAAGCAACCTACCAAGGTAGCAAGTAAGGTCACCTACCAAGGCAACAAGAAAGGCAATGCTTATAGTAAGGGAAAAGAACCTACCAAGATGGCAGGCGAGGCAACATTAGTAGTAGAGGAAGGAAAAGATCCATTTCTGCACTAGTAGCTTATGCACATTAAGTGACCCTTCTTAGGAAGGCATTTGTCACAAACTTTTTGATAAACTTGTTGAAAAAGGGTGGGATACCCTTGGAGTGATCAGGAAATCAATTCATTGAGTGATTAGGAGATCATTATAAGTGGTTAAGGAGTGATCCTTCCACAAGTGGTTAAGGAGTGATCCTTCAATGACATTAATTATATCCCTTGATAACAAGAGTGGATTATATGATTTAAGAGTGATCCTATCGTATTATGGATGTAGCTCACACATTGTGGGTGAACCATGTAAAAATTATTGTGTGTTCTTGGTGTTTATGTTTGATTGATATCCGTATGGCCACTCTCACATAAAGAAGAAAGATAAAAATTAGATCATTAACTCTAACTAGTCACAAAGATTAATCCAAAAAGATTTGTAAAAAGTGAGCATATCACACTGATTCACCCCTTCCCTTTCTTAATGTAAGACCTAAGAAGGTCCTCATCAAATTAAAAGACTCAGGACAAATAATGGGATAGAATACACTTGTAATGAATTTGAAAATTATTTAGAGAAGCATGAAGTGAAGCATGAATATGCTAGTCTTTACACACTCCAACAAAATGAAGTGGCTAAAAGAAAGAATAAAAACCTAGTAGAGATGGCAAGGACTATATTGGCTGAGCATGGTACCTTACATCACTACTGAAGAAAGGCTATTGCTATTACCACTTAGATTCAAAATAGATACTTGATGAGACCATATACTAAGAAGACACCCTATAAGTTGTGGAATGGAAAGAAGCCAAGTGTAAAACATTTTAAAGTATTTGGAAGCCTATGCCTTATTAAAATTAAAGTAAGAACTTTGGAAATTTTTATGAGAAGGCTGATAAAGGCATATTCTTGAGCTATATACCATATGGAAGAAGCTTCAGATGTTACAACAAAAGGTTGCAGAAAATTGTAGATAACTTTAATGTTAAAGTGATTGAAGATGGTTCCACAATGCAATCATAGTATAAACAAGCTGAAGATGTTGTGTATGATAATGAAAGGAATCTAAAAGTGATAAATCAAAGGTTGTTCAGCATAAGGAAGATGCTGATTCTCAAATTACAAGTGATGAAGAAAATGAATCAAGGCATTACTAAGGTCATGGAAGAGTTAGAGTTGAAACTGATGTTAAAAATGTTATTAGCAGCAAAAAGGAATCTATGCAAACTAGAAGAAGGCTAAAATATGGTGAACAAACCTCATTGATCTCTGAAGTTGAACCCAAGTTAGTGGAAGAAGCATTAAAGCATAAGGAATGGGTATGTGCTATGAACAAAGAGCTTGATCAAATTGAAAAGGACAACACTTGGTGTTTATTTCCAAGACTTAAAGGGAAAAACATTATTGGAACCAAATGGTTGTTTAGAAATAAGCTCAATGAAAATGGTAAAATTGTAAAAAACAAGGCAAGACTTGTTTGCAAAAGGTACTCACAAGTAGAAGGTGTTGATTTTGAAGAGACCTTTGCTCCTATAACTAGACTTGAAGCAATCAAAACATTCATGACCATTGCAACTAAAAAAGATTACAAAGTTTATTAGATAGATGTGAAAGCAGCATTTCTGAATAGAGAGCTTGAAGAAGAGGTATTTATTGAACAACTTGATGGTTTTATACTTGACCATGGTGGTTCAAGTGTGTGCAAATTGAAAAAGGCTTATATAGCTTAAAGCAAGCTATAAGAGCATGGTATTCCAAGCTAGATACATGTCTCAAAGAAATGAAATTTAGAAAAAGGGAGTGTGAACAACAACTTATACATAAAGGAAGATAAACAAGGCTAATTAATTATTGTAATTTATATTGATGACATAATTTTTGTTATTGAAAAAAAGGCCCTTTGCATTACATTTGCTAATCAGATGAAGAAGAAATTTAAGATGTCTATGCTAAGTGAAATGAAATTCTTCTTCAGGCTATAAGTTTTACAAAGTAAGGCTAGAATTTTCCTCTCTTAAGAAAAATATGTTTGTAAGCTATTAAAAAGGTTTAAGATGGAGAAATCCAAGGAAGTAATTACTTCTATCACTGTTGGAACCAAGTTAAGCAAAGATAAAAAAGGCAAAATGGTTAATCAAAAGGAATATAGAAAGTTAATTGGAAGTTTACTGTATTTAATAGCATCAAGGACTAATCTTGTTTTTGCTATAACACTTTGTGCTAGATTTCAAAGTGAGCCCAAGGAATGTCACCTCATGGCTGCTAAAAGAATTATAAGATATGTTAAGAGTACAATAAATTATGAGTTACTTTATGATAAAAGTGGACAACTTAATTTATATAGGTATACAAGTGTTGATTGGGTTGAAAATTATGATGACAAAAGGTCTACATTAAGTGGTGCATTTTATTTGGGCAATAGATGTGTTTCATTACATTGCAAGAAGTAAGATTTAGTGACTCTAAGTACAACAAAGACTGAATATGTGGCTATTACTCAGGCTTATATTCAATTGCTATGGATGAAACAACAACTTAAAGATATGAAGGTAGATGTGCAGTTGCCATTGTTGATTGGTTGTTATAACCAAAGTGCCATTAATTTGTCAAAGAATCTTATCTAACACTTTAAAACTAAACATATTGAAATCAAGTACCACTTCATTAAGAAACAAATAGAGAAAAATGAAGTAAAGTTGGAGTATATGCCTACCGCAAAGTAAGTTACTGATATATTCACCAAAACTCTGTTAAGAGAGATGTTCCAGAAGTTAAGGCTTATGGCTCAACTTATGTATTTAGCCACTCCTTAGAAGCTGAGGTATGCCTCAACCTCCTTTTATCTTCCTTCTTTTATTATTCTTTGGATTTGTTATCAAAAGGAGAGATATTTTGCATAAATCTAAAGAGAGTATATACTAATCAAAAGGATGAGTAGCTTGATAAATTCATAAGGGAAAATCAAATTATCAGGGAGAAATTATCAAAGAGGAAAAGCAAAAAAAAAAAAAAAAGGGAGTTAAAAAAAATATTAAGGTTACTTCCAATTGGTATCATGCCCACATGCAAAAGGAAGATGTATGTTTCAAAGGAAGCTGTTATTTGTGCTAACACTATTGCTTATGGTTAATTGCTGATTTATGGATTCAATGTGTTACGAACAAATCCAAAAGGGGAGATTGTTGAACCCATTTGATGGTCAATATTGGATTTGTTGTTAACAGCATCTCATATATTTATCCTTGCTGATTTGATGTTATAAATGCCTTTGAGATGTGTTTGTTGCATTTACAAAGGGTTGGCAACAAATTTATTCAAGGGTTGAGGAAGATGGCTTACTCTCATTCCCAAAAAGGAAAATTGATGGAAAGAAGGAGAAAAACAGCCCAAACTATTGCAAAACCAGCAATAGCACCAGCCAATAAGCAATCTGTTAAGGTAGAAGCCAAGGAAATTGCTCAAAAGCCACCAATAGTAATAGTCACTACTGCACTTGTTAAACAACTATAGGAAGAAATAGGAGCTAGAATGATGGATTGCAAAAAAAACTCTATTAGAAATTGGTGGGGATCTTGAAAAGGCACAAGAGTATCTCAGAAAGAAGGGTCTTTCGATTGTCAACAAGAAATCCAACCAACTTGCAGCTGAAGGAAGGATTAGTTCCTATATACATGACTCTTGCATTGGGTTACTGATAGAGGTCAATTGTGAGACTGATTTTGTCTGCCGGAGTGAAAAGTTTAAAGAAATAATTGATGATCTAGCAATGCAAGTTATGGCTTGCCTATAGGTGCAATTTGTATCTATCAAGGATATTCCTAAAAGCATTATGAATAAGGAAAAGGAGCTTGAGATGCATAGAGATATTTTGTCAAAATAGAAGAACATAAGAGGGAAAGGCAATCCTAAATTCAAGAAATCAATGCTAACCATTGATGGTAGGGCAATCCTAAATTTAAGAAAGCAATATTGACTATTGATGATAAGGTAATCCCAAACTCAAGGCATATAAATACCCAAATAGTTGCCAAGAGAGTTTACAATAAAAGAAAGAGAGAGGAGAGATAATGACAGAAAGAGAGAGTAGAGATAGCAACAAAAATAGAGAAAGAGGTGAGAATGGCAGAGAGCAGAGAACATGAAGAAGGAGAAAATGACAAAGAGTAAAAAATATGAGGAAGGAGAGAATAGCAAAGAGCAGAGAACATGAGGAAAGAGAGAATGACAAAAAGTAAAGAATGTGAGGAAGCAGAGAATAGCAGAGAGCAAAGAACATGAGGAATAAGAGAACAGAAAGCAGAGAACGTGAGGAAGCAAAGAACAACAGTGAGGAAAGAACTACAAAAAGAAAGAAGAAGATCAATTTTCTACCACAACAACCCATGCACATGGGGAGATTTTTTTCAAGGGAGTTTTTATCATAATCTTTTTATGTACTTAAAAAAGGGTGGGAAACCCTTTGGGTGATCAGGAGTTCATTGTAAGTAATTAAGGAGAGATCCTTTCACTACATCATTTGTATCCCTTGATTACAAAAGTGGACCGTGTGATCTACGAGAGATTCTATCACATTATGGATGTAGCTCACACAGTGTGAGTGAACCACGTAAAAATTCTATGTGATTTTAGGTGCTTGTGCTTACTTGATATTCATATGACCATTTTTATATAAAATAAAAAAGCAAAATAAAAATAGATAATAGATTTTAATAGGTTACAAAGGTTTAATCTAGACAAATTTATAAAAATAAGCATCTCACACTAATTCCCCCCACCCCTCTTAGTGTGAGACCCAAGAAAGTCATTATCAATAACTATACACGTTACTTAGCTCTTAAAAGTTTTAAGGTGAGAAGAGTGGTTTGGACTATGTTCTCATTCATATTAACTCAAAGTTTCTTAGAACATGATAACTCATGCACATACATATACACAAGTATCTATAATTGCATCTCATAAGAATAATCATGAATCATATAATGGTAAAACAGTATTATGTAAATATGTATATGTGTAAAAGACACGTACAAAGACCTAGAACAACATGTAGGTATGTATGTTCTTATAAAGGTTATCATGATCATCCATATGATAGATATAGTGATCATACAAATAAAAACCATGCTCCAGATCATATTAGGTGTTATTTCTTTAGTGACTATGGTCACTTATTATAAAAGGACCAAAATACCCCCAGAAAATGGCGCCCTTTCTGATCCAAAAGTGCCATGCATGCGTTGTTTTCTCGTCGGACCACCCGCAACCTTCAAACTAATCGAGAATGGGAAAGGAAACGCACCCTTGAAATTTATTTTTTTATAAAAAAAAAAAAACCAAAAAACAGAGAGAGAGAGAGAGAGAGAGAGAGAGAGAGAGAGAGATGGCTAGAGCACTATCAGCGTCGAAGCAACAAAAACTCCTCCGTGTCCTGAAATCACAAGGTCTCGGGCTTTCTTTTCTACATCGCCGCGTCTCTACCGATCCCCAGCCGCCACCGCTGCAGCGAGCACAAAACGATAATAATTCTATTATCACCCAGGCCTTGGAGCTCCTCAAATCGCCTGACCACGAACGCAACACCGCCCAACTCAATCACCTCCTCTTCTCAAATTCTTCCTCCTCTCCCCACCTTCTCTTTCAGATCGCCCGCCGCCTGCCATCCACTTCTCAGGCCCTCAAATTCCTCATGTACCTCCAAAACAAGGACCCATCGCCCAGCTCCCAGTCCCTCTCCTCTGCGTTCCAGGCCATCTTCGAGCTCGCCAGCCGCGAGCCCAATTCCCCAGCGTGTCTCCTAAAGCTCTATAAAACTTCTAAGGAGCTGAATATTCCACTCACCCCCAATGCTGCCGCTCTCCTCACTCGCCACTTTGGAAGGGGTGAACTGGTGGAGGAGCTGCTCAGTTTGGTTAATGAAATTAAGCCTGGTATTAAAAACGCTCGTGTCAGGAACGTCATCATTGGTACTTTGCTGGGTGTTGGATGCGTTGACGATGCGTTCAAGGTGCTTGACGAAATGCTTGAGTCAAATGCTGACCATAGGAGCCGTCCGGATGATGTTACCGGGTCTGTAGTTTTTAATTGGTTTTCAAAGACAAAGCGGCTGGGAAGGAGGGTAAGTGAAGAGGAAATTTGTGATTTGGTGGTGAAATTTGGCCAGCATGGCGTTTTTCCTAGTTCAATCTGGATGAGTCAGTTGATCACCCTGTTGTGCAGGAGTAAGAAGACTGGCAAAGCTTGGGATACTTTCAATGAATTGATTAAGTTAGGATTTGCAGTAGAACTTCCCTTTTGCAATGCGCTGCTCACTGGGTTAGGTAGGAATGGGGACATCAAGAGAATGAATGAACTAATGGCAAAGATGAAGGAAACAGGTATTCAGCCTAATGTAAAGACCTTTGGGATTCTCATTAACCAGCTGTGCAAGTTTTGGAGTGTTGACGAGGCACTAGAGGTGGTGGAAAAGATGAATGGAGGTAAAGATAGTGATGAAGTTTCAATTGAACCTGATCGTGTTATTTATAATACCATAATTGATGGACTCTGTAAGGTTGGGAGGCAAGAAGAAGGAGTGGCTTTGATGGAAAGAATGAAACTGCAGGAGGCATGTGCTCCCAATACTGTCACCTACAATTGCTTGATTGACGGCTTTTATAAAGCTGGTCATGTAGAGCAGGCATGGCAGTTTTTTGAAAAGATGAGCAAAGAGGAGGTTGCACCAAATGCCATCACAGTTAATATTTTAATTGGTGGTATGTGCAGTCATGGAAAAGTCAATAGTGCATATGAGTTCCTTAGTGAGATGCAAAAGAAGGGTGTGAAAGGCGATGCTCGTAGTTATACTGCCTTGATTAATGCATTTTGTAGTGTGAATAACATTGATAAGGCAGTGGCAGTTTTTGACCAAATGCTGAGAAGTGGATGCCTTCCGGATAAAATTGTATATTACACTTTGATTTCTGGCTTGAGCCAGGCCGGAAAGATGGATGATGCCATCTTCATCTTGTCAGAGTTGAAAAAGGCAGGTTTCATTCCTGATACAATTTGCTATAATAATCTGATTGGTGGATTTTGCAGGACAGGGAAGATAGATAAAGCTTGCAGTATGCTAAAGGACATGGAGGAATCCCAGTTAAAGCCTGATGTTATCACATATAACACTTTAATTTCTTATTTCAGCAAACATAAGGATCTCAAATCTGCCTACAGATTAGTTAAAAAGATGGTTAAAGAGCATATAGAGCCTACTGTTGTGACGTATGGAGCCCTGATACATGCTTATTGCTTAAAGGGCAATGTTGATGAAGCCATGAAGATTTTCAAAGAAATGGGTGCTGCATCCAAGGTTCTGCCTGACACCGTGATATACAATATCCTGCTAGACTCCTTGTGCAAGCAGAATAATGTAGAGTTGGCTCTCTCGTTAATGGATGATATGAAACTTACTGGTGTGAGGTCAAATACCACTACATACAATGCTATATTCAAAGGTCTTCGGGATAGGAAATGGTTGAAAAAAGCTTTTCAGTTGATGGACAAAATGATTGAGCAGGGTTGTAATCCTGATTATATAACCATGGAGATACTCACAGAATGGCTCTCTGCAGTTGGCGAAACCAAGAAATTAAGAAATTTTGTTCAAAGGTGTGAGCATATTTCATCTACTTCCTATGCTGCCTTTAATGATGAGGGGATGCAATTCTCCAAATCATGTACTACCTAAATCAGTTGCACCTAGAGGGGTCAGAAACTATTCCATGCTCCTCCTCAAATTGTTGAGCTTTCCATCTTGGATAAAGAATTCTCCAAGCCAAGATTTTAGTCAACCTCGCAAAAGGTGCACAGAAGTTGCAATAACACTACAATTTCATGTGATTGATGGTGGATTCCCTTCCCTGACATTGAGGTGCGTACAAGTGCAAGCAAGCTGTGTCACTAAGGTAACGACTCAGCTTATTTTTACTTCTTGCAAATTATGAGTCGTTTGAGGTTGTACTTCCCGTGGACTTGGTCAAGAATTTCATACTAATACGGAGTCTGGAGGTACAACAGGCTTTGCAAAGCCAAATATTCTGGCCTGCATGGTATAGCAAGTTGTTTTTGCTTCACTGCCTGGCTCATTCTATACGCAACTTACGGTGAACAGTAGAGAACTGCTGTTGTTCTTACCTACACCATCAAGAGTGCGGCGGTATATAGTGATCATTAATTTGGCCTTGTAATGGAGCATATGACATACTGAATTGATATCCAATGGAAAAGCCCTACGATGCCGTACTTAATTTAAGAACCAATTGAATCCTACAAAGACGTGATGCATCATTCCTATTGGCTATCTGTCTAGATCAGGTGTCTCATTTTGGTCGTGCCAGTCACTTGCGTTTTTGGGTCTACCTGTGCCTAATCCATTTGCGGGAAGCTGTGACCTTGCTGTGAATTATGTCCAAATAAAACACCCATTTGCATATTAGTTGAGAGAAAAACAAATGACTTTTTCATTTGACCCTCAATCATTTTGTAATGTTTTCTTGGCCTCGTATCTTTTTCTAAACTATTTTTAGCCCACAATTGTTTTGCACAATTAATGATTTTCTTTCATAATTTCTCATTATTTCCAAAAATTATTTTCTAAAATAAGTTTTTACAGTCTTAGTTCTAATTTAGTTATTTTGTACATTTAAAAGATCAAATAAATCAAATAATTAACCCAAATGATTAGACTAGATGATTGTCAATGAACCAACCAGGAATTTGTTTTCTTTTTGGAAAGATAAAATTATTTTATTAATATTGCTTTGTATACGAGAATGGATTTTATTTTTAAAATATTAATATTTTAAAAAAAGTGATACATCAGTTCAACTAGCAGTTATAAATTGGATCCTTATCCAAACTAGGTTTGGATGTAACTTTGAAATCTTTTATTGAAAGAGCACAAAATACAATTGTATTTTTTTAAAAGGTATATTTTAATAATTAAAAATTTAGAAGTTTATTATAAAAGTATTATGTTTTAATCTTGGAGAATGAAATGGAATTTATGAAATTGAGAAAAAATAAGTAAAGTCATTATCATCATGTTATTAAAGATGTTATAAGTTATTTAAAATTCAAAAATTAAATAAAATATATCAAATATAAGTAAAAAAATGTCCAATTTGAGTACTTTTACGTTGAGTTAATTTATTTTTTTAAAAAGAGTATGCTAATTTGACTCTTCTAAAAGGATCAAATTAAAAATCACCCACATTAAAATATTCAAAATTATTATGTTTGAATTTTATATTTATCCATCACTTGAGTGGTTGATGTCTTGTTTATTTTAATCATAATCTACTTTATTTTGGTCATGCAATGATAGACAATGTGAATAAAGTAGATTTCATAAGGAATACTATCAATTTAATGTCAAATAAATATCAATTAATAAAATTTTAGTTTTAAGTTCATTTGCAATTATGATATTTAATACTTTTGATTATCCACAATGTTATCTTAATCTTGTTAGAACTATTAACTTTAGATAACAACAAACTCTATTACCTAAATTCTCCTTTAGATATCCATTAAACAAAATAAATTTTTTGGAGTTACATAATAGTAGCTTTAAAAATTATAAGAATAGGTTAATTCAAGCAACAATCACACAAATTTAGATTGTTTAATTTATATTGAGTTATTCATAATAATAAGACAAAAACTTTTCCATAATCCTTTATCATTATTTCTTACTTAGTGATTAAGAAGAGAAGAAAAATAGGTCATAATCCTTAACCTTAGTAGCTGATACTCATTTAATTAATTCAATAAGTTTAACCAAATTAATAGAACAAATAATTATTTAACAATTTAATAAATTAATTGAAATTATTCTAATAAAAAATAGAACAACATAATAAAATAATCTATTTCATCGTAATACCAAAACATTTTGAAATCTCTTAAAATTATTGAAAACAATTCTAATTAAACATATCTGTTGTCCTTCTTATGTGTCCATCTCCTCTTTTTTTTTTTTTCTATTTTTTTGTTCCCTCTTTCAATAACTTAAAAAATGACTTTATTTATATCTTGGAGAATGAACATAATAGATAAAGAATATAGTAAATACATGAAAAACATAAAATAATCTTTAAAAAATTCCTAAATTATCAATGTTATAATATATTTGTTTCCTTTATTGCAAAAAAATTCTTATAATTAGTTCTAAGCTAATTCCTAAATAGATATAGTTTGATTAGGGTCTTCCATCATCATCAAAGTTGTAATCCTCTTCTTTATTTTTTTAATGCATCAATTTTTACCTAAAACAAAGATCTAGATCCTAATTTATAAGCTAACAACTATTATTGACTTAATCCAACCCATGATAGATTTTGTAGTGATTTCTTAGCTAATTTTTGACTATTAAACAACTAAAATAAAGTTAGTTTCCTTGTAAAAATTATAGGCATGAATGTACACTTCAATTTGGGCTTTTGAATTACCTAATTTAGGTGTTTGAAACTCAAGTTATGCATATTTAAATATGTAATGTTTAGATGAGAATCCTTTTATAATTAGGATTTGAACTTTAGTTTTCTACCTTTTATTGAAGCAATGTCTTAAAGGCCAAAAAAACCCTTAAATTTAGACTCATAAACCCAATTAGAAAAATTTAAAATGTTTACTACAACTTTATTGAAAACTACTTTTCCAATCTACACTTTTAATTTAAGCCTTTAAGTTGGTGAAAAATTTGAAAGAAATAACAAAGATTAGAATGATGAAATGCTAGAATTTGACATGCTAAAAGTACAAGTTCTCAACTTTCCCCTAATATGTCTAAGTTATAAAACATATTTTAATTAACTTAAATAACTATAAAACTTATTAAAAATAATTAAATAAAGAAAAATAAATAAGCCTAATAAATTCTTGCTTATCATTATTATTAACTCCAAATTAGAACATCATTTAAATTAATTAAGACAAAAATGAGAGATTTTACTCCTATAAATAGAAAATATTTGAATAAAACTTATCAAATTCATAAATGATAAAGAATTTCTCTTTAATTCAATTAAAAAAATAGTAGAAATGGTCTAAGGTTAATTAACAATTTTGAAGCATAGCTAATTAATAATTAAAAACAAAAAGAAAGAAAAATTATGTCTACTTTTGTTGCTACATGCTCTTTTAAGGAAATTACTCTTCTGGCCAAAATAAATAAATATATAAATAAGTTAGAATGTTAGTGGGTAGTCATAATACCAATGACCATACCTTAAGTTGATGGTGATGGCCATAATACATAAAGACAAAAAAAGATTTCTTATTATGATATACTCACCTTTTAGCCCTTTTATGGTGAGTTTGAGGCTACTACTAATGAAAATGATGCAATGTTAGATGAAGAGTTTGACATAGGTTCTATAGAATGTCTTAACTTAGCTCTTTCCTCATCTAGAATAAGAGAACTCCACAAGCTTTAAAGGGAAACCTTAATAATAAAGTTGTTAAGGAAGACCTTAGACTATGGGTTCTTGTTTTGTTGTCTTAGTTAGTTGTAGACCCTTAAAAGGTAGGGTTAGTCTCATAAAACTAAGTGATAACTTTTACTTGCCAAGTTTGAATATAAGGAAGACTATTAGCTTATCTTGAGTTGGGGGACCATGGATGGTCACTAGGTATTACTTAATAGTAAGGCAATGGGCCCCTAACATTAGCCTAAGACAAAGTGAATAGAAAAGGTTGTTGTTTAGGCCTATAGTCTCTAATTGCTTATTAAATACTACAACATAAAGATATTATAGAGGTTAGGAAATCGTTTGGTGAAGACACTAAAGGTGGATATTCCAGCAGAGCAAGCTTTTAGGAAAATTTTGCTAGTATGTATATGTTGAGCTAGATTAAAGAAACCCTTTTGTTTAAGTTATAGAGTGGGTGGCCATTTTTTTTGCACTTGATACAAGGGTCTTAACTTGATTTGCTTTAAGTGTGGGAAATATGGATATAATGAGCAATCATACTTGCTTGTTTTGGCCATTAATAAAGATACCTAACTAAAGAAGGAAGCCATTTGTCCTAACAACCATAAGACCCTAGACCAGATAGATGAAGTCATTTATAATTCATAGATGTTTGCAACTTGAACATGTTGATTGTAGCTAGTTGGCAAGAAAAGTCCACTTGTCATGGAATTAAATAGAGGCATTGATAGGGGGCTTGGTGAATTCCCAAGAGCAAATCTTAATTGCTCTTAATTTGTGGCATCAAGTAATTGAAGGCCTAATTTTTTAAAACTCAATGTTGTTAATAATGATAAGGTGAAAAATAAGCTAAGTATTCCTTGGGCAGCTTATTAAAACCAAGAGTTTGCTTGGTTCCCAAAATAATAGGCATATACTAGAAGGGATTATATTGTTCATGTTATGGTTAAGTGTAAAACCATGTCTAGGGGCATGTAAGTAACCAAAATCAACATATGGAATCTAAAGGGAGAGCTTTTTCTATATAGGGTTTGGATCATATTAAAGAAAATTTTTTGGTTCCCAATATAGAGGAGATTTTTAATGCTCTTTGAACTTAATCAAATACAACCTAAGTTATGACCATTACATAAGCCCAAGTGTCTTGTTCTAAACATTTAGAGCCTTATCCATCTTACCATCTGTAGATTACCATGCAGGAGTGCTACCAAAATTAGAAATACTTTAGAGACACTAAAATTCAATATATAGAAAATCTCAATGCTTTAATTAAGCACTATGCATCTCCATCAAAACATCCTTACTTAGAGGTTGATATGGTGGGAGAAATAGATAAAAAGGAATGGAGAAGTCCTATCAAGAGGTTTAGAAGACTCTTATGTAGATTGATAAAGCCCAAACCATTAGGAGGAAAGTAGCTAAATTCACAATTTAAGACATTTTGTCTATTTGGTATTATGCCACATTTTTTGTTATTTTTATAATTTTGAAGATTTGGCTTGGAATTACAATAATGCCACTAGTGAAAGCTAAATGCAAGCTCTCAAGTTATCCATCCAGTGTCATGACCAAAGGATCCTAATTATCACTAAATAAAAGATAAGTGGTAATAGATAAGTTATGTTTACAAGATGAATAGATTTTTAAGTGTAGTTAAAAAGGAAGCACAAGGTTTTCATGGATAAATGTATTAGCCCTAGTCAATTTAGGTTTTAATGGTCTTAAATGAACTTGCCTTTTGTATTGTTCACACTTTTGTCTCTCATAAGTTGGATTGGAGGTGTAACATTGAATGGCAATATTATATCTAGAAACTTAGGTTATCCATTTACTTAAAGTCCATTTAGATTATATCTGTTTAATGGATGAGCATCATACAAATTCTTCTAAAAGGCCTTTCCATGTCCAAGTTGCTTGGTTATTTCATAAAGAATTTGTAACAATTGTGCATCATTACTAGGATCATGGTATTTCATTGGCTTGTGCTTTATAAAAGCTTATTGAAAGCCTTATTGAATGGAATCATAATGTTTTTGGAAATATATCTCACCATGAGAAGTGTTTACTAGCTTGAATTTGGGGGTGTTAATTGAAAGTGGCTATTAGCTTTAATTCAAGTCTTATTTAATTAGAACATGACCTTTTAGTAGAAATTGAAGAGGTTTTGAGATAAGATAAGTATCTCTTGTTCTAAAAGTTTGGGAAGAAATAAATCATCAGTAGTGATCAGAACACTAAATACTTTCACCCGTTTACTTTGATTCAAACTAAAAAACTTGAATTATGGCTTTAAAATTTGATGAAGGAACTTACAAGATTGAAACTAGTGCACTACAGCAAAAGACTTGCGAGTTCTTTCACCATTTGTATACTAAGAAGGAATAAAATCGTAAGGATTCTTTGCTTAGGAGTTGATTTTCACTAATTGTAGACCATGACCTATAAAGCTTAATAAGAGATGCGGCTAAAAAGGAAATCAAATATGCTATCTTTTAAATAGAAAATTAAGTGTTAGGCAATGGAATATCCTACAAAGGACCACCTTCCTTAGAGCTTAGTGGCATATATGATGGATTCTATGACTTTATCTAACATGAGCATCATTTGAAATGGGTCTTATTAACTTGCTTAAGTTCTTTAGAGGCCTTTGTTAAAGGAACACTTTATGCCGTTATCTTTTTGTTCTATGTATGGAATATCTTTCCCATCTTATAGATGATATGGTTGTTATAAGATCATAGGAACCTTTTTCTTTCTAAATCAAGTTGACTTTTAAAATTGTGAGGGTTTCAATTCCCTTTATCTCAAAACAAAAAAAGGGGCTCATTCAACTCTTTAATTTTTATTATATTCTCTCTTTTCATTAATGATTCACAATTCATTGAGGGATGTCTATATATGGAACTTAAATAGAGAATTGGTAATGGAAAAAGAGCTAAGTTTTGAAATGATAAGTGGCTTTGACTCAAACTTTATTATCTCATGTAATAGTCTCATTAACCTTAATGGAAGCATAATATAAGGTTTCTTATTATTAGAGGCTAGCACATAGGTAACATTGTAATGCTCTTAAATGCAAACTTCTTGCTTAGTTTCTCCAACAAATGGCAACCTTTTACATTAGTAAGGGAGATGATGAAAAATCCAAGGCTAACATTTCACATTAGATAAGTGGTTCATAGTGAAGTGAATCTATAATGCTATCTATAAAGGATCTAGTAAGGAGAATAAGGTGTTATTTCAAGTTGTGTGTAACTTATAGGTACCTAAAAAAGTTTGTTGTCACATATGGAAACTAAGGAATAATAGTCTTCTCATAAACTTGGAGAGATGGATCCAAGGTTTGTTTAAATCTTAGTGTGCTTAAGAATCAAATATCTACTTGTGTTTATGTTTAGGAAAATTTAAAGTAACAATTATTTTATTTAAGGCAATGATTTGATAAAAAAAATTAAAATAAAAAATAAAAATTAGCAACATCTAATTTTATAAGAAATTTGCAATAAACAAAAAGAAACTAACTTGATCTGCCATATTCCTAGATAGAAGAAGGAAGAATAATAAGAATCAATTGTTAATTCACCACTAAACAAATAAATTATTTAAATAAGAATTAAGGTAAAATACAAGTTGTACTTTTAATAACATTTTTCAAAATATTTTTCAATCCCTTAAATAGAGAAAAATGTTAAAAAATAGTTAAGACAATTGTAAAATAAGATAATTAGGACTATTGTTAATTAGTTATAAAAAGGCAATAAAATATAATTTAAAATATATAAAATAAACACATTTGGGTTTGGTTTTACACCCTTATTAATTAAGTGCTCAAACTAATAAACTAATTAAAATAAGAACATATGAGCTAGAAATAAGCTTTTGTAATCACTTAATCCAATTTAGCCCATTTATGCGAAATCCTTCAGGTAAGTGATAATGTTATTAATGTAGACTCTAATTCCTTTAATTTGACCTTCAGACTTTATATACATGCTAATTGTACTTAAGAAGTAATTCTAGGGATGAATAAAGATATTTAACCCTTTAACAAGTAATTGGCCCAATACTGTGAACCATATGATATTGGGTAGCTCTTACATCACTATGGATCACATCATCTTCTCCAAGTTGAATAGAATTTGCCTTTAAATTTAACTTTTTATTGTTCATAAAGTAAAGCGATAGATCCTTTACATTGAATATGACTGATGCATTCTATACACTTGGCTAATAAAAGTATTCTTTCACCAACTCTAAGTCTTCTTTTTACCTAAATGTCCAATTAAACCTCTACAATATTCCTTTGTTATTAAAATTTCCTTAATATATCCCTTAGGAATCTAAAGTCTTTTGGATCTGAACATGTACCCTTTATGCCTATACCTATAAAAGCTGTTAATTACCTTTCTCTTACAAGCCAAGTAAATAAAAGTAAAGTTTAAGTCATCCAAATATTGACTCTTAATCAATTTAAAGGCCATTAACTAAGCATTCAACAACGATATTATATCATATCTCTATGATAGTGTATTTGGCATTGCATTTACATTTGTCTTTTTATACTTGATAACATAAGCAAGGCCTTTTAGAACTCCACCTATTTAAGGTATCTTTAACTTTAGGGATTCATAATTTGCACGAATAATAAAGTTCTTAGGCAACATGTAATGCTAACAAGTTTTCAAATCTCAAATTAGTGCATAAAACTTCTCATCATGTATTAAATAATTCAAGATTATCCCATTCAACTTTTTTATTAAAATCAATTATGAGACTTTTTTTTTTGGCATACAAACAACCATAATTCTGATTCCTAAAACATCATACTCTACTTTGAAAATCTTTGACAAATTGGAAAGAGCTAAAATAGGTGTTGAAACAACTTATCCTTAATTATCTTAAAACTCTTTTAGGTAGTCTTATTCCATTTAAAGTCATTATCTATTTTAACAACTTCAATTTGAAAAGTAAGAATGGTGTTGAAAATTTTCATAGACCTTTTATAAAGGATGTTAGCACTTGAAAACTCCTCACTTTTGAAACACTAATAGGTATAGACCACTCCCTAATAGCCTTTACTTTTTTCCCATCAACTTTTACCTTATGTTGTGAAACCACATAATTGAGAAAGATAACTTGTTCTTAGTAAAATTGACACTTCTTTAAGCTACCAAACAATTTTGCATGTCATAGTACTTTAATGACATCTTTGAGGTGCTTTACTTGCTCCTTAAGTTTTTTGCTCTAAATTAAAATATTATCAAAATAATTCATAACAAATCTATTAATAAATTTAGGAAGCACATGATTCCTTAACTTATGAAAGTGCTTGATGCATTAGACAAACCAAATGACATGACTAACCACTCATATAATCTATACATTTTCTTAAATGCAATCTTCCACTCATCCCTCTCTTTCATATGAATTTTAGGATAATTGCTCTTTAAATCTACCTTTGAATAGAACTATGCAATTTATCAAGCATATTATTCAACCAAGACATATAATACTTGTTGTTCCCACAGCCGTGTATGGGTTGTAATTATTGTCAACTAGTGCAAGAAAGTAAAGCCACATGGAAGGGCAAGAAGGTAAAAGCCACATAGAGGGGCAAGAACGTAAAAGCTACATGGAAGGGCAAGACAGTAAATTCGTCACAAGTAAGCCCTATTAAGGTTTCATGGAAGAGAGAATATAAAGAACTTAGAAGACAAAACTAGGGTAAGGCCAACACAATTGAATACACGGCAAAACACAAAAAGTGTGTGGAGGACCAACTAGAAAAAAAGAGAAAAACACAACACACGGCCAAAAGCACATTGACAGTAAGAGAATGGCAGAACAGGGGATGGCAAAATAGAAAAAGGAGGTAGGAAATTGAGGAAATCATAACCATCAAGTGAATAGGAGCCGCACAGTGTAGCCTTCAAGTGAATAGTAGCCGTTGTTGGAAAAAAGGAGAGACGCCGAAAGGGGGGCTGAATGAAGAATTGAACAAAGGTCAAGAGACAGCCAAAAAGTGAGAAATCAAAGCCATCAATGGGATGGAGAGAAGAGCAGGCCAGCAGACGGAGAGAGAGAAACCTGATGACTAGACTAGAGGAGTCGATTAGAAGGAGAGAAAAAGAAACCCGACGGCAGAAAAAAGATGAACGGCTAAAAAGAGTGAATGGTTGGACAATAAAAGAGAGAAATCCAATGGTAAGAGAAAGAAATCCGGCGGGACAGTGAGAGCGAGATGGACGAAGAGAGAGACACCATAGGAAGAGCAGACAGCAGATTTGCGACGGTGTGAGACAAATGAACAACACGGCAAGGAGAGAACCATGAAATAAACGAAGAGAAACTCACCACTAGTGGAAAGAGAGAGAAACCCGACGGTTGATGAACAGTGACAGGTAGTAAAGGGAGAAAATTTGATACGACCAAAGGAGGTGTAAAACGGATAGGGCAAGCCATGAAACAGTAAAGTTGTGAGACAAGAAGATAAGGGAGACAATGAAAGCAGGAATTGTGTGAAATAACATAGAGAAGGAATTCGGCAAAGTATTGAAAGAACTCAACGTATTTCCAGAGTAGTAGCTCATAACACTAATAGTAGCTCGTAACACTAGTAGCAGTCTATAACACCAGTAGTAATTACTGCACCAATAGTAAGCAATAACAGCAATACCAACAAGTGCAGACACAACTAACACATGCAGCAAATGCAAGCATAACCAGTATGTGCAGCAAGTTTAAGCACAACTAAAATAGGCAGCAAGTGCAGGCATAACTAGCAAAGGTAGTAAATACAAGCACAACTAGTACATACAGCAAGTACATGCATAACCAAAAAAGGTAGCAAGTGTAGGCATAACTAAAAAAGGCAACAAGCACAAGCACAAGCACAACCAACACATGCAGCTAGTGTAGGCATAACCAGCGCCGACAACAAGTCTAATAGCTTGAAGTAGTAAAGGAAAAAATATGTCATGCAGCAAGTCCAATAGATTATAGTAGTAAAGGAGAAAACATGCACTTACAGCATGGGAAGAAACCTGCTAGGGCAACAAGTGAGGCAACCTGCTAAGGCAGTAGGTGAGGCAACTTGCTAAGGTGGTAGGTAAGGAAACTTACCAAGGTAGCAGGTGAGGTAATAGAGGAATAGAACCTGCCATGGCAATAGGGGAGGTAGCATTAACAGCAGAGGACAGATCCTACTGAGGCAGTAGGTAAGGCAACATTGATAGCAAGGGTAGAGAATGTGCAGCGGAGATAATTAGCAGTGAAGAGAACTAGTAGGGGGAGAGAACCTGCAGCAAAGATAACTTGCAGTGGAAATAACCTACAAAGAAGAGATTGGTAAAGCCTGAGCAAAGATCAGTAGTGAGGAAGGAGAAGATCTGCCTTCTACATTAGCAACCTATGCACATTAATTGATCTTCCTTAGGAAAGTGTTAATCATAAGCCTTTTGATAAACTTGTTGAAAATGGTGGGATACCCTTAGAGTGATTGGGAGATCATTTCATTTAGTGATTGAGAGATCATTATAAGTGGTTAAGGAGTAATCTTTCCACACTATAACTATATCCCTTGATAACTAGAGTGGATTATGTGATTTAAGAGTGATCCTATCACACCGTGGATGTAACTCACACATTATGGGAGAACCATGTAAAAATCTCTATGTGTTCTCTAGTGCTTACGTTTGATTGATATCTATATGATTGCTTTCACATAAAGAAGAAAGATAAAACATTAGATCATTAACTCTAATAAGTCATAAAGGCTAATCTAGAAAGATTTGTAAAAGCAAGCATCTCACACTGATTCACATCCTTCTTCTCTTAATGTAAGACCTAAGAAGGTCCTCATCATGGTTTATGAGTAAGAATTTGTTTTCTTTTATAATTAATTATTTTTAATAAGTTCTATACTTATTTAAGTTGATTAGAATATATTTTGTAACTTAGATATATTTTGAAGGGAGTTTGAGAATTTGTACTTTTAGTAGGCAAAATTTTAACATTATATCATTTTTATTTTTGTCACTTATTTTAAGTTTTTTGTTAACTTAAAAATTTAAATTGGAGAAGTGGTCTTTACTGAAGTTATAGTAGACATCTCAAATTTCTAAAATGGAGTTGAAAGTCCAAATTTAAGTTTGTTTAGGTTTTGAGACATGATTTCAAAGATAAGGTAGAAAAATTTTAAATCCCAAATGAAGTAGGATTCTTGTCCAATCATTTACTATTTAAATGGACATAATTTAAGTTTTAGGAATTTAAATTAGATGACTTTAAAGTTTAAATTAAAATACAAATTTAGGTTTGTAATTTTTATAAAGATATCTAAGTATGAATTAATTGTTTAGTGGCCCATAAATAGTTGAGAAGTTAACATAAAATTTGTCATGGGCTAAACTAACATAATCTTGGTTTTCAGCTCTTAAATTGGGCTTTAGAACTTTTGTTAAGGTAAAACAATATATGTTGGAAAGTTAAAGAAGATGACTATAACTTTGATGAAGGAGGTAGACTCTAATTCAAAGTATATTGATTTGGGAATTAACTTAAAACTCAGTATAGGAATTCTATCACAATTAAGAAAATGAGTTTATTATAACATCAAGAATTTAGGAGATTTGTTTTTAATGTCCTAGGATTTTCTTGAGTTTGTTATGTATGTTCTCTAAAATATAAATAAGGACATTTTTAACTATTGAGAACAAGAGGGAAAGAAGACAAGAAACAAAGATATAAAGAGGCTAGTAAACATAGCATTAGAAGAATTTAGTATTTTTAAGCATATGTAGTTAGGATTTTTCAATAATTTTAAGGGATTTTATAATGTTTGGTGATTGTTGAATAATTTTTTTTATATTATTTTCTTTTTTGTCAAAATTATTTGAATGGTTTTAATTGAATTGTTGAATGATTCTTTGTTCATTTAATTTGGTTAGGTTTGTTAAATTAATTAAATAATCATCAATTGCTAGAGTTTGAGATTATGACTTGTATTCATTCTATTCCAAATAACTAAGTGGCAATTAATAGTAAAGGATTATAGAAAAAACTTCTTATTGTTATGAGTAACTCAATGCAAATTAAACAACATGATCTTATATGATTGTTGCATGAATTAACTTATTTTTCTAATTCTTAAGGTTGCCTGTAAATAACTTTGGAAAGCTTATTCTAAAGGAATAATGGTTAGAGTTTAAGTAGAGAGCTCATTCTTTTTAATGAACATTTGAGGGAGATTTTGGTTAACATAATTTATTGTTATTTAAGGTTAATAATTCTAATATAATTAAGGTAACATTATCAATAATTGAAAGTATCAAATAATAGAGTTGCAAATGAACCAAATATCTAAATTTTGTTAATTGATATTTTTATATGTTGTTTTGTTTAATCAAATCATTTACTTTGATCGTTACAAAGTTAGATATTAATGTTACCTTGCATTCATTTCAGTGTCTTTAAATTTTATTTATTTGACATTGAATTGTTAGCAATTCATGTAAGATTAACCTTTATTCATACTATTTGCCATAGAATGATAGAGAGTAAGGTATTTAATTTTTTTATAGCCTTGATAATAGTTACCACTTTTCTTTTCTTTTCTTTTTTTCATTCTTTTTCTATCATTAGGAATTTTGATATTTCCTCTTGTCCACTCACTAGTAGACATATTTTTCTTTGTGTATATTAAAAGAGGTCTTTTCTACAATTAAAAAAAATTAGTTATCAAATGTTAATAAAAATAAGGTTTATCTAAGTCATTTGACCAATGAAACAGGTGCTTTGAACCCCTTCCACTTAATTTGAGAGGTTTGATGAGGTGGTGAGAGGCTTAGTAGACTAGTGATCACTTAAACTAGCCTAAATGGTTGGAAAAGATTTATATACAAAAATAAGTTGTTATCCATATATTGTTAAGTTAAAGTGTTACTAAAGGTGTTAGTAATTAGTATCATTATAAATATTGTTTTGTAGTAATTATTAACTTAAGCACATCACTAAATTGGCAATTTCTCTTCTAGAAGATTAAAGTGATAAGATTTTCTTAATTAGGAATTATTATTAATTATATTATTTGAAATGTTGTATTTTAGTAGGAGTAATTTACAGATATTATTTAAGAGTAGATTTTGTTTAACTATTAAGTTTGGCTTATAAGTCTTTAAATACAAAATGTTATACAACCTTCTATACAACTAAGAGCTTTAAACTTGTTGAAGGTTGATTCTCTTAAAGAAATTATTGGAGATTGATCCCTTTTGAGGGATTGATATTTTTATTTTTCACAATTATTTTCCTTTAATTCCAGGTTTCCATTGTATGGTATCAAAATGACATTCTTAGTGATTTTTCTTTTATTTCACATCTTTACTACTAACACCAAATAAAAAAAATAAAAAATAAAATTCTAAATCTCATGGTTTTACAAAATTCATCAAATGTTTTTAAAACTATATTGTTCCCTTTTGAAAATTTTTTATTTCTTTTTAAAAAACAATTTATAGAAATTTGAACAAATTATTTTTCTTACTATTGTCAATCAAGGGATAATAAACATACTAATACATTAAAGGAAGCAAAACTTACCAATAAGCCTTTATAAACAAAGTTGATAGGTATGATGATGACACCTATTCAAAGAATGACATTGCAAAAAGCAAAAATCTTGGTAAGCTTATTATTCTTTTGACTAAATAATTTAATCCATAGATTATAAAAGCTGATGAATCACTTAAATAACATTTAGTCATTGTGTCGTTTAACTTGGACAACACCTACAATTTCATTGATGATGAGATTGTCCAACAACTTACTTTTTCAAAAACATATGATACGTTGTTTGAGAGAATATTGGTTAGTTTATTAAATCTTTAGCTAAATATTCTAATCTACAAACTATAAAGGTTCATGGATCACTCAAACAATTGTTAGTCATTGTGATGGTTGACTTGGACAACACCAACTATTTCATTAATGATGAGATTGTTCAATAACTTACTCTTTCATAAATATGTGACAAGTTTTGTCTAAAAGTAATAATTGGTAAAATTGTCACATATCAAGACAAATGCAAAAGGAGAAGCTCTTATATTAAATTCAATCACGTTATGTTAAATCTATGTTTTTTATACTTGTTATGGATTATGTGATTGTCTTTAATATTAATTCATTAGGAGATATTTTAATAATCTTTCAAAACAAATTACAAGGTGATAGATCCCTCACAAAAAAAAAAAGGCCGATACATTAATTCACTACCAAACCAATCTTTTAGGCATTGTCATTCCCCTTTTCTAGTACTTTTAAAGGACTATCTACTCATAGCATAAGTTTGGACCTCCTTTTGCTTTGAATTATCTCTTTTCAATGATGAATCCATAGAAGATGATATACCTAAAAATCAAAGAACTGCTTGTATTTGAGTTTAGGAAAATTTAAAGTAATGATTGATTTGTTAAAGGCAATGATTCAATGAAAAAGAAACAAAATAAAAAGATAAATCAGTAGCATATCATTTGATAAGAAATTTACCATAAACAAGAAGAAACTAGTTTAATTCACCACAACCCTAGATAAATGGAGAAAGAATAATAAAAATTAGTTGTTGATTTACCACTAAGCAAATAAATTGCTTATATAAGAATTAAGATAATGCAAATTGTTTTCCAACCCTTTCAATTGGGATAATGCTAAAAAGTAACTAAGATAGCTAAAAAGAAATAGGAAAATTAGTGCTACAACTAATTAGTGTCCAAGATGTCTCAATCTTTTGTGTTACAACAAATTCTCATCTTTGGTGCTCAAGTATCATGTGTTTTTACTGCTAGAAACTTAGTATAAGTTTTCATTTGTTTTTTTTTCCTTTTATATGAACAGCACCATCACTTAATCTTTTTACTATATAACCACTCTTACTGAAAGTAACTTCATGCTAATCATCACAAAGTTGGCTAATACTAATTAGATTATGTTTTAGCCTTTCAACATAAAGCACTTCCTCTAATTTTAGCTTTGTTGTTCTAGTTTCAGCAGCACCAACACCTTTAATCTTTAAGGCACCATCATTGTCAAATGTGACTCACCCTCCATTATATTTTTCTACTTCCTTTAACACCTTGGAGTCTCTTGTTATGTGTGAAGAGCAGCCACTGTCAATGATCTATGGCTTTTTTTCTTAGAAACTTTTAAGGCTACTTCCACGACCATTGCCATTTTCCTTCCTTTTCTTCTTCTTTGGCCAAACCTAGGAGCATATATAGGTGTTCTCCTTTGCATTCTTTGACTTGACAACAATGTCAAATATTCCTTAGTAGTATGCCTAGCCTTTTCATATCTTCTACAAATTTCTTCCAATATATCAGATTTGTTTCTTAATGGAATTTGACTTCTTTTCACTTAGGGCTACCTCTTTTCTTGATAGAGTCTCCCCTTAGACTCTTGCCTCACATTCCTTTTTATAAAGCCCCATTACTCTTACACACAATAGCCTTGTGCCCATATTTACTATATTATTAGCAAAATCCTTCAAATTTGATTTTTCTTCTTTCAATAAGTTCGTATCTCTTATCTTCTACACCTGTTTGGTAATAATTAGCATTATAATTATTTCTCACACCTTTTGCCACCTAATTTTTAGGTGTGGCAACTTTCTTTCTATCTTTGACAACCTATCTCCTTTGGATAGGATTTTTCATCATATCTTTCTTAGCCCATTTAGGCTTGGGTTGGTTTCTTTTCTTCATAACATCAACATCAACTTTTACCCTCTCATATGGCTTTCCAATATAACTAAGTCTTTTCTTCCCCATGGAATGAGTTCTTTGTTTACTTAGACACCCATCCAACTTTTTGGTAGCATCTTCATTGATAACATTTGTTGAAAAGGACTCTCCTCTTACTTGTATAGCCAGTATAAAGCTCTCTTCATACTTTTTCAATTCAAATTTAGCCTCATGGAGCTTAGCTTGCAAATTCAGCACTTCTTGCTCTTGTGTAATCACCTTAAAGCCAATATCTTTGTGTATTGTGCCTTGCTTTGCCTCAAGTACATTCAACTCCTTAATTATTTTCAAGTACTCCTTCTCTTTTGCTTCAAACTCTTTTTCTTTCAATTGGAGATCAGATTTATCAACATAAAAATTTTTATTTAGCTTCTTGAGATTTTTTACCTCTTTTTCCAACTTGCTATTTTTATACAAACAAGCTCTCAATTTATTCTCAACTTTCTCTTTCTCTTCATTTGATTCCTTATCACTTGAGGATTCTTTTTCATCATTTACTTGTGTAACTAGCACATTTTCTACCGCATCATCATATGAATCATCATCATTTTCCTCTTTAGAATTTTCTTCATCCAGCTTGTTCAAGAAATTTCTTCTTTTGAATATGAAGAATTTCTTTTTCCTCTTGGCACTTGAATTCTCAACTTTAGAATAGCTGGATTTCTTTGTTCTTCTCTTTAGGGCAGGCTCATCATCATCATCACTGTCTACTTTTTTTCTCTTTGGGCAATCCACTACAAAGTGCCCAATGCCTTTATAGTTAAAGCACTTCAACGATAATTTTTCCGTGTACTTCCCTTTTCCTTTCCTTATATTTTTGGTGATATATGATATGATTTTATCAAATTTAGTATCACCATCTTTTACTTCAAAGTTGCTAGTCAATTCCTCTTTTTGTTCTTTAATTTTTAATTTCTTTATAACCTTGAAGGCTAACTCTTTCTTTGCCTTAGGCTTCTTTTCTTTCTTTATTGGGTTTATTCTTATTTTATAAGCTACTAATATGCTACGTAAATTATTTAGGGGCAACCTATTCAAATCTTTATCTTCTATAAAGGAAAATTTGGTATTAAAAGCTTTTGGTAAGATTCTAAGTATCATCTTTATCACAATAGCATCATTGATTTCCTCTCCATAACATCTAATGAAGCATACAGTTTCATTTACTTTTGTAAAGAAGACATCCATAAATTCATCATTCATTATCTTTATATCTTCAAATCTACTCCTTCAACTTGGCTTCCTTCACAACCTTGTCTCCTTAATAAATATTCTTTAATTTGTCCTGAATTTGTTTAGCTAAATTGCACCCCATCACTTTTGTGAATTCTTTGTTTGGTACAAAGGCATATAAGGCATTTCTAACCTTGACATCATACTCTAAATTCTTCTTATTAGTAGGTGTCATAGCAGTACCTTCAGCAGTAAGAGTTAAGCTACTAACAATAGATTCAAACACATTCAAACCAGGTAAAAGTAGATATGGCAGCATTATATTTTTCTATAATTGATAATTTTGTCCATAAAAAGTGGGAATACCCTTGCTATTAACATTGTTTATGCTTTTCATGATATTAACTAGTAATAGATATAAAAATTCATAGCAACAAAAAAATTTTAGATCTACGTAGAATGGATCAACAGAGGAAACCAAGCTCTGATACCAATTGATAAGGACCTTCTTAGGTCTTACACTGAGAAGGGGAGGGGTGAATCAATGTGAGATGTTTACTTTTTACAAATCTGTCTAGATTAAACCTACGTTCTATTTTTATCTTACTTCTTTATATGAGAATGACCATATGAATATTAAGCAAGCACAAGCGCTTAAAACCACATAGAATTTTTACATGGTTCACTTACAATGTATAAGCTGTATCCATGGTGTGATAGGATCTCTCCTAAATTACACAGTCCACTCTTGCTATTAAGGGATACAACTGATGTAGTGGATGGATCTCTCCTTAAATATTATGGAAGGATCACTCCTTAACCACTTACAATGATCTCCTGATCACCCTAAGGGTTTTCTACCCTTTTTCAAAGAATTACATAAAAACGCTATGACAAAAACTCCCATGTGAAAGATCTCTCCATATGCATAGGCTGCAGTGGTAAAAAACTGATTTTCTCCATTCTTTCTGTTGTTCTTTGTTCTCTTTATGCTATTCTCTATGCTCTTTTCTATTATTCTTTCCATGCTCTTTTTGGTTATTCTTTTTACACACTCTTTTCTGCTATTCTCTTTATGCTCTTTTCAATTATACTCTATATGTTCTTTTCTATTGTTCTTTACATATTCTTTTGGTGGTTACATAGGTATTTATATGCCTTAAATTTAGGATTGCCCTACCATCAATAGTCAGCATTAATTCCTTGAATTTTAGATTGCCTTATCGTTCATAGCTATTAATTCCTTGAATTTACAACTGCCTTACCATCAACAATCAACATTGACTCTCATATAAAAAGACTTCTCAAGATACTTCTACCTGGCACCCTTCTCATAACCCTTTTGCCATGTCCTCTTTTAAAACGAGTCATGTGTTTTATCACAGCTCTTTTTAGGGTGTGACAACTATTGATAAGGTAAGCAATAGCAGTTCCATTAGGCTATGTCAATTTATACTTCAAAATCATTAGCTTTTACAGGTGTACAATGGAGAACAACCTAACAAAACTCACAACAAAAAGAGATGCCACCATCCATCCAAGAGGGAGAGAGTTTTCATGTTTGATGCAGTGTTTCCTTCCTTTAATTAAGTAGCTATCCTTGGACTCATACCTAATAAGTGACTTACGGTACCATTACTAAATGCAACGCTAGAGGAAGCAATGGCACATGTTTGGATGACAGTATTCTCTTACCTAGTGAAAGGTTGCTTTAAGAAGTCAAACTTTTCAAGCAAGATGGACCAAGACTTAAGCATCGAAAAACCTAAAAAGCCGGTGGCCATATTGAGAGAAGGAATAACGTCAGTGGTGAGATTGAGCTTGCACATAATAAAGCTAAACATTATGCTCAAGAAAAGGCTAGTCAATATTGCCCTCAAAATTATCTGATTGCTCCAAGGCAGCACCTCTGTTGTTTTGAACACTTCCTCCACTATTAGCTTTTCCTCAGCATCTACCATTGCTGGGCTATTTTGTCCCACTACTTCTCTCCTTTTCTACATCAATTATCCTTTCTGGGAATGAGAGTACACCATTTGCCTTAACCCTTGAATAAATTAGTTGCCAACACTTTGTAAAAGCAGCAAACACATATCAAAGGCATTCATAACATCAAATCAACAAGGACAAATATATGAGATGCTGTTGACAATAAATCTAACATTATCCATTAAAGATGGGCTTGACAAACTTAAAATCTAGCAACCTAAAACAAAAACATGCCCTTTAATACAACTTAGCATGCAGATCAAGCCTTTTCTTAGCTAGGTCATACGACTTAGACTTATATCATAAGCTCCAAGCTTTGTTCTTTAAGTTCTAAACCTTGTCCATCATCTTGCACATAAAGATAAGTGATTATCCTTTTAGCATAGACTTAGAATCTTCTAGAGTAGCTTTTTCGCCATGCATCTCCATGATCAAGTGTTGTAAAGCTTCTTTCATCTTCTTTGTCCTTACCTTAGTCATTAGACCACTGATTCTTTGCAATATCTTGTTAATACTTGCTTTATTGTACTTGGTCAACACCTTGTTCTCCATCATTCCCCCCTCCTCGAAAGGATTTATCCTCGAATCACCTACGTCAAACAAAAATAAGTAAGCAACATTAAAAGTGGCACTAATATAACCATAGTTGCTTGGTAAATCTAGTTTGTAGGCATTCTCATTAATTCTTTCTAAGGCTTGAAAAGGTCTATCTTCTTAAGGCTACAATTTGGATTTTTTCGTGGGGAAAATAGTTCCTTTCTCATATGCACCCACACCCAATCACCATGTTCAAAAACAACCTTCACATTCCCCTTATTAACTTGCTTTGCATATTGCTCATTCTTCCTTTCAATATTAACCAAACCTTGGCCTTAAATCCTTCACAAATTCCACGTTTTTCTTACCATCATTGTTAGCATGTTCATTAGAAGGCAAAGATAAAATATCCAAAGAAATTAAAAGATTAAAATAATAGGCAACTTCAAAAGGTGATAAGAAAGTAATACATTGAACAGATTTGTCCATTGAGAACAAGTTGCTATTCATGTGTAACAAAACAAGTATTCCCAAGATCTTTTGCAAGGAGTTGGTGGTTTAATGACTAGAGGAAGGACAAAAAGGATGAAAGAGGTATTGCAAGGCTTAATCATGGAGGTGCATGACAAAGAGGCTACTCTAGAAGATTCAAAGTATGTTTTAATAGTTTTCAATGCTATACTAAGGATAATCACTCATCTTTATGTGCAAGATGTGGACATGGCTTAGAACTTAAAGAACAAAGCTTAAAACCCATAATATAAGTCCAAGTTGTATGACCACGCTAAGGAGAGGCTTGGTCCATATACTAATTTGTTGTATTAAAGGGTTTGCTTTTATTTTAGGTTGTTGGATTTTACATTAAAGATTGAATTACATGTAAAGATGGTTTAATTTCTTGGATTTATTTGAGCTTGTATATTCAGCTAAGTCTTGATACATTAGTTGGAGTTTTTACTTTGACCTTTATACCTAGTTGTTATTAGCTATAGTTTTTTAAGGATTCCTATATCAAGGTAAATTTGTATTCCTTAATTAAAAAGATTTCCTAAAATTAAGGTTTTTCCTATATAGGTATGTTAAGAAATACATTTTCCTTATAGGATTATGATGTTTACATGCTTATATAAAGGCTACAACAATGTAAAATGAGAATTAATAAGATTGAGGTATTTTCAGTATCCTTTACCTTGCCTGTTTGTGTTCTTAGAAGAATACATTGTCTTAACTTATCAACATTGGTTTGGAATCTTGCATCAAAACAATTTATATTCTTATTCCAAATGCATCACATTTTATCTCAAAAGCTTTATCGAAGTTAGATAAGCATAACAAAGTTGCATTAATATGTTTTTCTTTCAAAGTACTGAAAGTTCGATCATATACATCATTTAACTTAAAAACAACATTCTTTTTAACAAATTTGTTCAAAGGTGCAACAATGGAACTAAAATCCTTAATTCCTTTGATAAAAACTTGCTAAACCATGAAAACTTCTTACCTTGTTCGTACTTTTAAGCATAGGCCAATCCCTTATCACCTTTATTGCTCCTTATCTATACTAATACCTTGCAAACTATTAACTTACCCAAGAAACACAATGAATTCCATGCAAAATGTGCCCTTTTTGATATTAGCATATAATGCAAGTTTTCATATGCTCATCTAAATTCTTGTTATAAACTAAAATATCGTCAAAGTAAACTAGTACAAATTTTCCTCTAAAAGTATGCAAGATATTATTCTTTAACCTCATGAATGTACTAACCACTCATATAATCCATATTTAATTTTAAATGTTATTTTCCATTCATCTCCCCCTTTCAAGCGAATTTGATAGTAGTCTTTCTTTAAATCAATTTTTGAAAAAACATATAAACCATGGAACGTTTCAAGCATATCATCTAATTTAAGGATATGATGTCTACACTTTACGGTGATCTTATTGATGGCTTGGTAATCTACACACATGCCCCATATTTCATCTTCCTTCAGGACTAAGATGATAGGAACCAAACACGGGCTAAGACACTTCCATAAAAATCTCTTTTGCACCAACTCATCCACTTGTCTTTGTATCTTTTTAGTTTCCTTCAAATTAACTTTATAGGTAGGTTAGTTTGGTATGATAGCACTAGGTATGAAGTACATAAGTACAAGTAATTGCTACCTTGCAACCATAGCACACTTAATCTCACTTTTCCCTAGCAAACACGCTCACCTTGTTACTTTTCTTTCCTTTTTGAACACTTTTCTTTCGAACTTTTCTCTTAGTCTCACCCTTTTCACATAAACTTTTCCCATCAGCCTCACTCACTTTTTTATTCCTTTGACCTCTCACTTTCTTTCCTTTTCTTTTCCTCAGGTTCCCTCATATCTTTGAAGTTCCTAATTTCTCCATAGGATCTACTAGTTTGTGATACTGAGAGGGGGGTGAATTAGTATCACCACAATTCGTAATTCATAGGCAAGTGAACAACTTCAACCTCTTTTTAAAAGAGAACTCTTTCTCAGACTTGACTAAGGTAGATCTATTGCTACCTACTAATCACAATAGTCCTCAAAGTCACCTTTCAGTCACCTTGCCTAATAGACAATTCAGATGTTCTTATTTAGGTCTTTGTTAGGTTATGAGTTGGCTGATGCTTTAGCTGTGTTCACAACTTAATTCAAAACACAGAACGTAAAGCAAATTAAGGACACACGAGATTTACGTGGTTCTGTCAATGTAACGTACATCCACAGTGGTAGGGACTCTCCCTTACTAAGACTATCCATTATACTTGAGAATTCCAGTTATAATGGATGTCTTAATCCTCTGCTTTTTTCACTATTATAATTACTAAGCAAGTACAATACAAAGAGTGTCACTTACTGTGTCTACCCTTCTTCTAACTTGTCTTGCCTTTGTTGAATTGAAAGGTTGCTCCACTGCCGCTTAAAAGTTCACCGTAATGCTCTCTAACCTGTCTTGAAGAAATCTGAAAATACGTTGAATTCTTTCAATACTTTACTGTATTTCTTCTCTATGTTGTTTCACACAACTCTTACTTTCATTGTCTCATAGTCTTACCCATCTCCTTGCCTTACGATCTCACTATTTCACGACTTGCCCTCACGCTTCTAGTCTGCCTTTACACGTCTGTTGGCTTGCACCACGCTTCTGGTTTTGCTGGTTTAAGTCACACAGCCTACCTCATTGCCATTGCATAACTATTGGCCTACACCACTTTTCTAGTTTTGCTAGTTTAAGTCACAAAGCCTGCCTCACACCTCACCTGGTCTCACACCTAACAAATACCAAGTCTTCTCTCCCTATCATTTATTTCTGTTGTACCCCTAACACATGCACGTTTCTGGTTTACTAGTCTCCTGTTTCAGCTTTGTTGGTCTCCTTAGCTTCACATTTTTGCTGCACAGCTTTACAGGTCTCCCTCTTGGTTTTGTTGCATAGCTTCCCCGTTCATTTCAATTGCACTCCCTTGTTCATTTCACGCTTCTACTGCACTCCGATTTCAGCTTCGCTGGTCTCCTTAGCTTTGCTGGTCTCTTGTTTTAGGTCTCACGGCCTGGTCACCAGTTTCTGGTCAGTCACACTGTTCTCTTGTCGTGCTCTCCTTTTAATGTTTTGCTCTCTTGCTGTTTAGCCTCTTCTTTTTCCGTACCATATTTTCTCCCCTTCAACCCCTTGTTCTGGCATTTTTCTCTTTCGGGCATTTCTCGGTTTTTCTCTCCCTTCCAATGGTTGTGTTTTGGCCGACCTTTCTTGTGTTGGATGGTTTCTCTCTAGGTTTTGGCCGACTCCCTTGGTTGAATGGTTTCTCTTTTATGTTTGGACGGTTCTGTCCTCTCTTTCAACCAATTGCTTTGTTTTGCTGATAGTCTCTCTCTCTTCTTTGGGTTGTCAGATTTTTCTTTCCTTCCCCTATTCTACCATGCCGGTTTTGCCATGCTAGTTTTCTCCTTCAGCTGGTGGTGGCTCTTTTTTGGCCTACCATCTAGCCCCTCTTTGGTCGTTCACCACTTTCTCTCTCTCCCATGGTTGGGTTTTCTCTCCCTTTTGCAGATGGTTTTTTTTTTCACTCAGCCATTCTTCGTTCAGCCCCCAAATCTAATTTTTGGTCGTGCTTCTCTTCTTTTTGCTGTGTACCACTTTGGCCGGTTCCTATGTTTTGTTGTCTTGTGTTTGTCAAATGCTCAACTACCGATGGTCTCTCTCTCTTCGTCCACCCCTCTTATGTGTTTTTCCATGTATTCAATTGTATTGGCCTTACCTTAGTTTTGTCTTCCAAGGTCTTTATATACTCTCTTTCATGAAACCCTAATAGGGCTTACTTGCGATGAATTTACTTTCTTGCCCTTCTATGTGGCTTTTACCTTCTTGCCCTTCCATGTGGCTTTTACTTTCTTGCCTCTCCATGTGACTTTACTTTCTTACCCCTTTATGTGGTTTTTACTTTCTTGCCCCTCCATGTGGCTTTACTTTCTTGCACACTTATTAAACCTAGTTGACAACAATTACAACCCATACAAGGCTATGGGAACAACAATCTCCCCCTTTGTAATTATTGGCAACACTCATAACAAAAGCCACTATGTAGCAGTTTCAACTCCCCCTAAATATGCTCTCTCCCTTTCTTAACAACTCCCCCTACATTGTTACTTCTCCCCTCCCTTTGCCAACCAATTACAAATATGAAAAACTCTCAAAGTAGAGATGCAGGATTCACCTGAACTTCAGGCTTGAGGAGGCATTGGCATAGACAGACTCATTCTGTGCTTTTCAAATAGCTTTGTGGACAGATATTTAGTTAGATCTTATGTAGCCTCTTCAACAAATTTAGATTCAACTTGTGAGAGTAAAGCAGTAGCTCCCACAATTCTTCTTCTTGTTATAACTCCTGTTGATGGGTCACCTATGATTTGATCTTCTTGATGAGCACTAGTTCACGTTTTCTTTTGCTTTCTTTCTTGCACATTTTTAGTTTCTAGAGGATCTCTTTCTTCATCAATCACATACATGTTTCTAGCTGTTCTCTTCCCGACTGTAATAGTATTGCCTTTTTTACTATTTACTGTAATAGTCAGCTTTGAGTGCAATTTTAGCTATATTAGCCACTGCCCTTTTAGCTCTATATTCCTTCTTTTGAACTGGCTGGAAGATAGCTTTCTCCTTTTTCTCAACTTTGACTGCATCGCTTGTTTTCATTGTGCCATTGAGTGCCTTTTCTTGCTTAGGGAGAAGTGTCATGCATCTTTTAGCATTATGACCATCCTAGCCGCACCTTTCACATTGTTCCAAGTATGCCAATATAGCAAACTTGTTTTTTGAAGCTACTGGTTTAGGCTTCCACCAATAGTCCTCGTCAGTGTGTCCTTGCCTTTTACAGTATGTGTAAGAACTCACGACAGGGGTTCTTCTCTAAATTTTGTATTGTCTCCCCTTGTATGCAGTGTCATATCTTCTCAAGTTGAAAACATATACTGGCCTTTCTCCACCAGTAGTTACTCGCCTTATGACCCCAAACTCCACAATAAAGGCAACGACCTTGAAACTGCCTCTTCTTGGGTTTTATCATAGCTTGTCTTCTTCTATTCATCACTTGCTGTACAGGCAAAGTTGCTAGCTTCTTTGCTTGTGTGACTTTCATTTTAATCACCTTCTTCTCCTTCTTTTATTTAGCTGTAGCCCTCTGCTGGCTGACTTTCTTTTCTTCCTTCTTATTTGCCACCATAGATTACTTCTTTAGATCTTCTTTATTCTTAGCTATGTTCTTCTGAGTCACAACCTTTTCTTTCAACTTCTGTGGCATATTCTTATTTTTTTTAGCCAATGCAACCTCAGATTGTTGCACTTTCTCTACATTCTTCTCTCCTTTTGTAGAACTTGTTTCTCTTATCATTTCAAGCTTCTATAGGTTCTCTTTGCTACTTTTGAGTTGTTGCTGAAGTCTAACAACTCTTTCTCCATTTTTTCAATTTTTGAAGCTCTTGAGCCAAACTTTGCTGTAAGGTCTTCACATATTTTGATCTGTTCTTCGAATCTTCTCTTCAAGTCAGTATGTTTAGCCCTTATTTCATTCTTTTGAATTTCAGCTTCCTCAAACTTTGCTTCAACTTGTTTTATGTGAGCTTCCAACCTTTTTATGGTTCTTCCCCTTTTGATTATCTCTTTTGAAGCTCCTTCTAACTTAGCTTCAAAATATGGTTCTTCTTTATTAACCTTCTTTTCCTCTTTAGAGGTTGAACTACCACCTTGAGCTGATGCCATAAAGGCATACTCATCTGATTAGTCTTCATCTTCCTCCTCATCAGCTTCTTTTGTTTGACTCATGTAACTCTTAAATGAGCCTCTCTTCTTCTTTTGTAGGTTAGCAGTATTCTTGCTAGACTTCTTTGATTTGAATGATGATCTTCCCTATCTTGAATTCGGCTCATCATCACTATCCTTAACTTCATCATAACCATCCTCATCTTCATCATTAAGTTTCACTTTGCACTGAGAAGCAAAATGTCCAATCTGCCCACACCGATAACATTTCAAGGACAACTGTCCTTTTCCCTTCTTAGACCCCTTTTTGAATTTCCTTGTGAAGTAAGCCAATACTTCACTTTCACTTTCTTCCTCCTTATCATCATCATCCTCACTAAATGATTCTTCCTCTTCTTTTATCTTCAAGTGCTTCATAGCTTTGAAAGCTGCCTTTTTTGATACCTTTGTTGTTACCGAGCTTCCATCTGACTTTATCCTCATCTCATATTCAATGAGATTGCACTAGAGATCATGCAGAGACATAGAATTGAGATCTCTACTCTCCTTTATGGCTACCACCTTTCAGGCATAATTCTCAGAATTGTTTTCACAATCGATGAGTCCTTCTTGTTCTTCCCATGACTTTTAAGGTCATTTATAACATCAATAACCCTAGTGAAGAACTCTTGGACTGTTTCATTTTTCTGCATTCTAAGAGATTCATATCTCTCCTTGAACACTTGAAGCTTGGCCTCCTTTATTCTGCCATCACCTTCATAGACTTTCTGCAATCTATCCCATATCTCTTTAGCAGATTTGCAGTCCATAACTTTAGCATACTCAACATTTGTCAATGCCGAAATGATGACATTCGAGGCCTTCCCTTCTGTACACATTTCACCACATTCATGGCCATGGTTACAAAAACTGCTTGCATTCTTGCTCTCCACATATGGTAGTTGGTTCCATTAAAGATTAGAACCTTCTTGCTGTATGTAGTGCTGGTGTTGGTACCGGCTTCCATTTCTCAGTATGCTAAACAAGTCAAACTTCTATATCCCTTCAAACTAGTACAACAAGCTATTAAGTTTCAAACTGGTGAACCAGTGCTTTGATACCAATTGAAGTTCCCAACTTCTCCCTAGGATCTACTGGTTTGTGATACTGAGAAAGGGGTAAATCAGTATCACCACAATTCGTAATTCACAAGTAAGTGAACAACTTCAACCTTTTCTTAAAAGTGAACTCTTTCTTAGACTCGACTAAGGTAGATCTATTGCTACTTACTATTGACAATAGTCCCCAAAGTCACCTTTCAGACACCTTACCTAATAGAAAATTCGAATGTTCTTGTTTAGGTCTTCATTAGGTTATGGGTTGGCTGATACTTTAGATGTGTTCACAACTTAATTCAAAACACAGAACGTAAAGCAAATTAAGGATACACGAGATTTACATAGTTTCATCAATGTGACGTACATCCATGATGGTAGGCACTCTCCCTTACCGAGACTATCCACTATACTTGAGAATTCCAGTTACAATGGATGTCTTAATCCTCTGTTCTTTTCACTATTGCAATTCCTAAGCAAGTACAATACAAAGAGTGTCACTTACTGTGTCTACCCTTCTTCTATCTTGTCTTGCCTCTGTTGAATTTAAAGGCTGCTCCACTGCCACTTAAAAGTTCACCATAATGCTCTCTAACCTCTCTTAACGAAATATGGAAATAAGTTGAGTTCTTTCAATGCTTCACTGAATTTATTCTCTATGTTGTTTCACACAACTCCTGCTTTCACCGTCTCACGGTCTTACCCATCTCCTTGCCCTGCAATCTCACTATTTCACAGCTTGCCCTCACGCTTCTGGTTTGCCTTTGCATGTCTGTTGGCCTGCACCATGCTTCTGGTTTTGCTGGTTTAAGTCACACAACCTTCCTCACTACCGTTACACATCTGTTAGCCTGCACCACTCGTTTGGTTTTGCTAGTTCAAGTCACAAGAGCTTTGCAAGTGAACTTGTATTGAATGAAAGGAGATGTGTTTTACAAATGAGAGGAGTGGAGGTATTTATAGTGGTTCCTCCTCCTCAATGTGTGGCTACAATTTCTCTAGATCTAAAATATCTAAGATATTTACAAAAGAGAATACCTAAGCACTTACCTAAGCGAGGCGCTTATCTAAGCACTTACATAAGGGAGACGCTTACCTAAGTGCTTACCTAAGGGAGGCATTTACCTAAGCGCTTACCTATGGGAGGCACTTACCTAAGTGCTAACATAAGTGATAGCCAAGTCTTTGGGCCATCAATTGGGCTAGGCGTCCATTAATCGGACGGGCCATGACATCCTCGCCCACTTAATTCTGCGACATTCTTGTCGCATTTTCAGCCTTAAATTGCCCAATGTGATCGGCAAATTGCCAAAGCTGGCCTTCTCGTTTCTAACTAGCCTTGTGGTCTGGCAGAACCTTCCATTTCACTAAGTACTCGGTATAGTTGGGAACTCCTCTTCTCCGGATCATTCGATCAGTAAGGATGCATTCCACCTCCTTGTTGAATTCAGTGACCACAGTTGTTGGTGTGCGCTTTGACTCGTTTCGGCTTTGATCCTCTTTGTCTCCATGGAAAGGCTTTAGAAGACTTACATGAAAAACGTTGTGGATCTTTAGCTTTGGAGGGAGTTGGACTTGATAGGTGGCCTTCCCCACACGCTTGATGATGGGGAATGGTCCTTCGTACTTCCGTACCAAGCCTTTGTGTACCTTGCGTAGAGACTTGAACTGGTTGGGCAGCAACTTCACCATCACCATGTCTCCCGCAGTGTAGTCTTTTGGGTGTCGCTTAGCATCAACCCATCTCTTCATCTTCTTGGTCGCTTTGTCAAGGTAAGCCCTTGTTATATCCGCTTCCTCGTGCCATTCCTTTGCAAACTTAAAGGTAGATGGATTGTTGCCAGTGTAGGGAGAGGCAATAGCACTTGGTGTTAGTGGTTATTGTCTTACGACAATCTCAAACGGGCTTTTGTTTGTGGCCTCGCTCCTCTGAAGGTTGTATGAGAATTGGGCAACGTGGAGTAGCTTTGCCCAATCTTGTTGGTGAGCACTGACATAGTGCCTTAAGTATTGTTCGAGCAAGGCATTGACTCGCTCAGTTTGCCCATCAATTTGAGGATGGAAGCTTGTCGAAAAGTTTAGCTCGGTTCCTAGCAACTTGAATAGTTTGCTCCAAAATTTTCCTGTAAAGTAGGGGTCTCTATCACTGATGATGCTCTTTGGCACTCCCCATAGCTTTACCACGTTCTTGAAGAACAAGCAAGCAACTTTGTCCACCTTGCAATCAGCATGAGTTGAAATAAAGGTGCCATACTTGTTGAACCAATCAACTACCACCATGATGCTTTCGCATCCTTCAGACTTTGGTAGAGCCACAATAAAATCCTTCAATATGGACTTTGAAGGGCTTTTCGTAGTCTAGCAAGGCCATAACGGGCTCCTTGGACATTGCTTGCTTCAACCTCTCAAAGGAAGCTTGGCATTCCTCCGTCCAATGCCAAGTGTGGTTCTTTTTTAGTAGGTCGGTCAAAGGTGCAGCTATGGCAGAGTATCCCTTAATGAACCGACGGTAGTAATTGACAAGTCCTAGGAAAGATCGCAATTCTGGGACTTTGGTTGGGGGCTCTCATTGTTGGATGGCTCACACCTTCGCTGGATCCATCAACAGTCTGCCACCCTTGATTCGGTGACCAAGGCAGTCCACCTCTTGCTTGGCAAATGAGCACTTCTCCTTCTTGACGAACAATTCATTTACCCGTAGAGCTTGGAAGACTTGCTTGAGGTGCTCTACATGCTCCTTAAGTGTGTTGCTGTACATAACGATGTCATCCAAATAAACTACCACGAATTTGTCTAGGAAAGGATGTAGTACCTGGTTTATGAGTGTGCAGAAGGTGGCTGGTGCATTGGTGAGGCCAAATGGCATGACCAAGAACTCGAACACTCTATAGCGTGTCACATAGGTCATCTTTGACTCATCACCTTATGCTATACGAACCTAGTAGTAACCTAATTGTAAATCCAGCTTGATGAAGTATCTCGCCTTCTCGAGTTAGTCGAAAAGATCAGCTATCAAGGGTATGGGATATTTGTTCTTGATAGTGACCTTGTTTAAGGCTCGGTAGTCGATACACAAGCGTAATGATCCATCCTTCTTCTTCTAAAAGAGGACTGGGGCACTGAACGGGGCTTTCGAGGGTCGAATGTAGCCCAAATAGATCAAATCATGGAGCTACTTCCTTAGTTCAGTGAGCTCCGGAGGTGCCATGCGGTAAGGAGCCATGGCAGGGGGTTTGGCACCAGGTTCCAGCTTAATGTGGTGATCCACATCTCGCTTTGGTGGAAGCTTCTTCGGATGGCATGATGTCCTTGAACGTAGTAAGGACAGCCTGAATCGATTGCGGCAATGCGGGAGTTGTGTTGCTACGTCCTTCCCATCGCTTAGCTCTCGTATGGTAGCGACATAGCCAGGGCCCGACTTGAGACCCCGCTTGAATTGCAAGGCTGAGATCATCGATGGATGAGATCTCTCCTTGTACTTCAAGGGGACTACGCAGATCTTATGGTTGTCAACAACCATAAGGGAATGTGTAGCAGGCACAGGGAAAGCCAAAGCTCCACAAAAGAATGCAAGACCTAACACCACTTTAAAATCATCCATGGGAACAATGGTAAAGTCTAACTTACCCGTCCATTCTCTGATCTGGACAACAACTCCCTGTACCATGCCTTGGACAGGCCTTGCTTCTGAGTTCACTACCTTGATGGTGCCATTTCCCTTCATCAGTTTAAGGCCTAGACATTTGGCCTCTTCTGCATCCATGAAGTTGTGCGTTGTCCTCGTATCTAGCATTGCACTAGTTGATTTACCTTCGATGGCAAGATCAGCGTACAACAGTCCCTTCTCCTTGGCGTCTGTTGGGGAGAAACACTTTGAGAGATTACCCAATTGTTGGATAGATCCCATGTCCGCTTGGGTTTCCTTGTCAGCCTTTTCTAGGTTGAGTGCCGCCATCATCGCATTTATGGCTTTACGTTTGGGGCAGTGCTTCACCCAGTGCTGTCCATCACAAATAAAACAGGGTCTAGGAGGATTAGTCGAGTTGTGCTTACCTCCAGACTTCTTCTTATGCTTGGGTCGGTCATTTGAGGGCTTGTGTTGTCCACCCTCGTTACGACCAGAATCCTACCCGATCTTCTCTCCCCCACTTTTGCCAAAATTCGGCTTCTTACTCTTGGAGTGAGTGGAGTAGTCGATGAAGGTTTTGGTAGCGGCAATGGCATCATCTAGGGTCTACACATTATGCCTCTCTAACTTGACTCTCGCCCAATCCTTCAAGCCATCTTTGAAGTAGAAGAGCAACTCCCTATCGGACATTTCGATTTCAAGCATGAGGATAGTAAATTCTTTAATGTAGTCAGAAATACTACCTGTTTGACATAGGCGTCACAAATTCCCTCTCGCTTCATTGTCTGCATTGTGAGGGACAAAGTACCTACGTACTTCAGCCTTGAATTGTTCCCAAGTGTTGATGATACATAAGCCTTTCTCCCATTCAGAGTGCTTCCGTCTCCACCAGAGTTGGGCAACATCTCTTAGAAAGATTGGGTCATTGCCTATCTTGGCTAGATCGTCAACAACCCCCATGGCCTTGAAGTCTTGCTCAAGGCCAAACAAAAAGTTTTCGACGGTAGTGGCGTTCCGTGTGCCGTTGTACATGGCAGGATTCGGAACCTTTAAGCCATGTACCGCAGTGGAAGTGCTAGTAGTGGCAGCCGTACTAGCAAGTGAGTTGTTTCAGCGAAAGGACTCCATCTCCCTATGAAGAGCATGAATTTCTCCCTCAACAAACTCACGAAGGTTAGACATACCTTGATTTAGGGAGCGTATCTCTCCCCTGAACGAGCGGCATTATTCCTCGATCATGAGTTTGGCAGCCCGCGTGATCTCCGCATTCACATGGATCAAGTTGTCGACTTGATCACTGAGATCTCCCACAAGGGAGTTTATGTCAAGGATGCTCCTTTCCAAGTTTCTAACACGGGAGTCCATGGTTTCCTTGGCTGGAACTTTGGACTTGCCACGTTTGGCTAGAGCACATTGCTCCTCACGTCCATGAGCTTTTTGCTCCATTTGTTGCTCATTGAAAGTGGTCTCAACAAATCCTTCCTCACCTGGCATATTCGCAACTCAAACAAGAACAGAGTAGGGACTAGGATTACCTTGCTCTGATACCACCTATCACGGAGTTAGGCTTGGACGTGCTTTAGATGTGCTAACCCACACGACACTTAGTCGATCTTGCGAGAGAAGATGCTAAGTAAGCCTTGAAGAGTTTGAGCGAACTAGCGGAAGACTTGTGGGAGGCAAGTAACCGAACAAGAAGAACTTGAGAGTCCTAGAGAGAGAGAGAGCACAAGAGCTTTGCAAGTGAACTTGTATTGAATGAAAGGAGGTGTGTTTTACAAATGAGAGGAGTGGGGGTATTTATAGTGGTTCCTCCTCCTCAATGTGTGGCTACAATTTTTCTAGATCTAAAATATCTAAGATATTTACAAAAGAGAATACCTAAGTGCTTACCTAAGCGGGGTGCTTAGGTAAGCACCTACGAGGCGTTTATCTAAGCGCTTACATAAGGGAGGCGCTTACCTAAGTGCTTACATAAGTGAAATGCTTACCTAAGTGCTTATGCAGAAGGTGATAGCCAAGTCTTTGGGCCATCAATTGGGCTTGGTGTCCATCAATTGGACAGGCCGTGACATATAGCCAAGGAGAAGTGCGGCTAGCCAAAAGAGGTGCAGCACCAAAGAGAGAAAAAGTGTAATAGCGACACCAAACCAAAGGAGACGGTGTGTAGCAACCACACCAAACCTAAGAAGAGGGAGTGTAGTAGCTACACCAAACTAGAAAAGAAGTTATGCAGTAGCCACACTAAAGAAAGAAGAAGGCAGCAACCATTAAGACCAAAGGAAGAAAGAGTTGTAGCAACCAGGAATCCTGTAATTGCAGCAAAGAAACCAGTAACCTGTAGCAAGCAACACTAGTAGCAACTTGCAATACTAGTAATAGCCCATAACACCAATAGCGGTTCACAACACCAACAGTAAGCAATAGTAGCAATTGCAGCAAGCGCAGGCATAACCAACAATGGCATCAAGTGTAGGCATAACTAGAAAAGGCAGTATGTGCAAGCACAATTGGCAATAATAGCAATAAGTGTAGGCACAACCAACAAAGGTAACAAGTAACAAGTACAAGTACAACTAGCACATGTAGCAAGTGCAGGCACAATTCGAAGTAATAGTAGTGTGCAAAACCAGTAGTAAGTGAATCATAACCAGCAGATTGCAGTAGGCATAACCAGCAGTAAGTAGCAAGTGCAAACGCATCTAACAAGTGAAGACACAACTAGCAATAGGCCTAGTCGCTTGTAGTAGCAAAGGATAAAATGTGCTTGGCAATAAGTCTGACAACTTGCAATAACAAAGGAGAAAACATGCCCCGATAGCAAGTTCGACAACTTGCAATAATAAATAAGAAAACCTTCATTGATAGTAGGGGAAGAAACCTACCATGGTAATAAGTAAGGCAACTTGCCAAGGCAACAAGTGAGGAAAGCTACCAAGGCAGTAAGGTGAGGTAGCACCGACAATAGAAGAAGAAACTTGCTAAGGCAGCAGGTGAGGCAGCAGAGGAAGAGAGCTTGTTGAGGTCGAAGGAGGCAGTATCAGTAGTAAGAGGAGAGAACTTGCCCGAGCAATAGGGGAGGTAGCATTGGTAATAGAGAAGAGATCCTACTGAGGCAACAAGTGAGGCAACATCGGTAATAGGGGGAGAGAACTTGCAGCAGAGATAACTTGTAGAGAAGAGACTGGAAAAGACTAAGCAAAGATCGGTAGTAAGGAAGGAGAAGATCTGCGTTCTACACTAACAGCTTATGAACATTAAGTGATCTTCCTCAAGAAAGTGTTAGTCACAAACCATTTGATAAACTTGTTGAAAACGGGTGGGATACCCTTGAAGTGATTAGGAGATCAGTTCATTAAGTGATCGGGAGATCATCTCATCTAGTGATTGGTATATCAACTTAGTGATCAGAAGATCATTGTAAGTGGTTGAGAAGTGATCCTTCCATAAGTGGTTAAGTAATCCTTTCACACTATAACTATATCCCTTGATAATAAGAGTAGATTGTGTGATTTATGAGTGATCATATCACATTGTGAACGTAGCTCATACATTGTGGGTGAACCACGTAAAAATCTCTGTGTTCTCTGGTGCTTGCATTTGATTGATATCTATACAATTGCTTTCACATAAAGAATAAAGATAAAACATTGGATTATCAATTCTAACAAGTCATAAAGGTTAATCCATAAATTTTTGTAAAAAGCAAGCATCTCACACTAATTCACCCCCTCCCTCTCTCAATGTGAGACCTAAAAAGGTTCTTATTATTAAGGTAAGGACAAAGAGGATGTTAGAGGCTTCACAAGGCTTAATCATAGATATGTATGACAAAAAGGCTGCTTTAAAAGATTCCAAAGTTGTCCTAAAAGTGTCCAATACTACACCAAGGATAATTACTTATCTTTATGTGTAATATGATGGACAAGGCTTCGAACTTAAAGAATTCAAGCCTATGATATAAGTCCAAGTTGCATGATGAAGATAAGGAAAGGCTCAATCCATATGCTAAGTTGTATTAAAGGGCCTATTTTTTTTTGGGTTGATAGATTTTAAGTTAAGGCCAAATATACATGTAAAAATACTTAAGTTCTTAGGTTATTTGGGCTTGCAGGTTCATTTGAATCTTGATACATTAGTTATGGTTTTTCACTTTGACTTTTATGCCTATCATTAGTTGTAGTCTTTTTAAGGATTCCTACATCAAGGAAAATTTGTACTTATTAATTAAAGAGATCTCTTGTAATTAATGTTTTTCCTATATAGTTAGGTTAAGAAACACTTTTTAATTATAGGATTGTGATATTTACATGCCCATATAAAGACTACAACTATGTAAAATGGGAATCAATAAAATTGAGGTATTTTTAGCAAGTTTTGCTTTGCTTTCTTATGTTCTTAGAAGGATACATTGTCTTGACTTATTAAAGAAGTGATCAACGTTTATGGCATTTTAAGATTGGAGCTTTTAGGACTTAATATCCTTAGGATTTTGATCTAATTAATTTCACTTATCTTTTAGCTTTTTAGGGTGTGTATAATAATTTGATTCTAGGGTTCTTAAAGTAGGTCACCTAATGGGTTCTTTATCATTTAGTATCAAAGCATTGGTTTTAGAAACACATTACATATCCTTAGCTATCTTTGTTTAATACTTTTCTTTACACTTTATTCATACCATGTGTTTCTTTGCTTAGTTCTTCTTGTTTGTTCTTATCAACTTCTTGCTCTTGATGTTGTATTGAGTATATGGGTGATTGATTTGATTAAAAAAATATGGTTGAACAAAAGTAAAAGAAAAATTGAGGAAAATAAAGAAGAAAAAAAAGGAAGATGAAGAAATTGTGTTTGAGCTGAGTAATGCATTAATATGATTCCTTAATTTATGTCATAGGATTCCCTAATTTATATAATAGGATTCCTTAATTTACATAATAGGATTCCTTAAATTATAGGATAGGATTCCTTAAATTATGTGATAAGATTCCTTAACTTATACGATAAGATTCCTTAATTTATGTGATAAGATTAATTCCATATTTGTAGGCAATTAAGCACTATATATACATGTAAAGCCGATGACTTTAAGCAGTGAAAATTTATTTAATCTTTTCTAACTATTTGGAAGTTGATCCCCTAGAAGTGAGCATTAGAGACTAATCCCCTTAGAGCAACCAATCTCTTTTCCCTTGTTTCCATAATTGTTTTTTTCCCAAAAACCCAGTTTTTCATCATTTGGTGTCAGAGCAATGTTCATAGAGGCCTCATTTCTATTCCAAATCCCTTTACTTTGTTCCAAATCCCCACAACCATTAAAAAAAATGTTTATTTTATGCCCTTTACCTAACAACAAAAGAAAAATCTTGGAATTACAGATTTGTAGTCTTACACCATGTCTTCACACAACTTAACGAATTTTGACACTAGAATATCTCATCTTAAAGAATCAATATCTTGCATGTAAGAGTCTTTTAAAAGGCTCAAACAAGTGGTCTTAACCATAGCAAACAATCAATCAGGAAAAAATACATCTAGGTCTTCTAATAAATAGAAAGAATTAAGAAAGAGTCAGTTAAAAGGCTTAAACAAGTGGTCCTAACCATAGCAAACAATGAGTTAGGAAATAACACATTTGGCTCTTTCAATAAATCAAAAGAATTAGGAGAATCCTTTCGAGGTGTTGATTGTGACTATACATAACCACATCTATGGGTGGAATTCCCTTGTTGGGATGAAAGTGATCCCGCAAGTTGGATTTCTAGGGCTAAAAAATACTTTCATTTCCATCGTATAATAGAGCAATCTAAGGTGGAAATTGCTTCTATCCAGTTGGAAGGTGATGCTATCCAATGGAATGATTGCTTTGAAACATGTGTTGAAGTTCTAACTTAAGCTGACTTCACCAAAGGCCTTCTCATGCAATTTGGGCCTTCAAAATATCACAATGTTGATAAAGAGCTCACATAAATTCATCAAACATCAATTATTTGGGAGTATCAGAGTTGTTTTGAATGGCTTGCCAATCGAGCTGGTAATTAGTGAAAAAAAAATAGTTGTGGGCACCTTTATGAATGTGCTAACATTGATGGTAAAAAAAAGGCAATTATCTTTTTTGCTTACCTATAAAAGGAAAAGTTAGGTAAAGGAGTTGTTAGCAAACCGACAAATGGAAACAATAGTTCATCCTCTTCAAATCATCTCATTAATCCTAGACACTTAACTTAAAAGCAAGTAAAAGAATAAATGGCAAAGGAACTATGTTGGCATTATGATGAGAAGTTGCATAAGGAGCATTGATGTAAATAAAGGAGGCTTTTAATGATTAAGCCAATTAAGGAAGCTACAATTCATGCTTTGGTAAGGTATTTTAATCCACAAACTATGAAAGTTGATGGGCTATTTAAAGGATGACTGATAATAGTACTAATTGATTCAATAAATACCAGTAATTTATGGATAAAAGAATCCCCAAAAAACTTGCTTTTCCAATCAAACACTACAACAAGTTTCCTGTGGAGGTTACTAATAGTAGGAATTTGACATGTTAAGGCAAGTCCATATAGGTAAAACTCTTACTATAAGGTCAAACTATTTACAATGACCTCTTTTATTACCTTTTCCAAATTATAATATTGTTTTTGACATTGATTAGTTGAGAACTTTAGGAGATATTACATGGAAATTTTCCAAGCTGGGAATGAAATTTTAGTTAAATGGGCACGCAGTAAAGATTTGGGGAAGGCGAGGCAGCAAAATTACAACTATTACTAGTCATTGAATGAAGAAAGTTCTTCATAAGGCAGGACAAGGATTCTTTGTGTAGGTATATAATGTAAAAGCAACAAAATCTTATTCCATAAATGAAAAAAATGTTAATATATTATTGATCAAGTTCTTTGATTTATTCACAGGGCCTATTGATGGAGAACAAGGTTTTATTCAAGTGCAACAAAGCAAGTATTCCCAATATCCTTTGCAAGGAATTGGTGATCCAATGACTAGGGAAGGACAAAGAGGATGAAAGAGGCTTTACAAGGCTTAACATGGAGTTGCATGACAAAAAGGGAGCTTTCAAAGATTCCAAGGTTGTTCTCAAAGTTTCTAATGTTGTACCAAGGATAATCACTTATCTTTATTGTCAAGATGATAGATAAGGATTAAAACATAAAGAACAAAACTTGGAGCCCATGATATAAGTCCAAGCTATATGACCAAGCTAAGGAAAGGCTTGATTTGCATGCTAAGTTGTATTAAAGGGCCTATTTTTGTTTTGGGTTGTTGGATTTTAAGTTAAAGGCCAAATTACATGTAAAAAAGACTTAACTTCTTGGGTTTATTTTAGTTTGTAAGTTCAACTGAGTCTTGATACATTAGTTAGGTCTTTCACTTTGACTTTTATGCCCAACTATCATTAGTTTTAGTCTTTTTAAGGATTCCTAATTAGGTCAAATTTGTATTCCTTAATTAAAGGGATCTCCTATAATTAAGGTTTTTCCTATATAGGTAGTTAAGAAACACCTTTCCTCATAAGACTGTAAATTTTACATGCTTATATAAAGGTTATAACTATGTAAAACAAGAATCAATAAGATTAAGGTATTCTCAGCAAGCTTTGCTTTGCCTTCTTATGTTCTTGGAAGAATACATTATCTTGACTTATCAAAGGAGTGATCAACCTTTATGGTATCTACAGATTGATTCTTTTAGAACTTAGTTTTCTTAGAGTTCCAATTTGATCAACCTAACTTGTTTCCTAGTTTTTTGGGGTGTGTATAACAAATTGATTCAAGGGCTTCTAGGGCAAGTGGCCTAATGAGTTCTTTATTACCTATGAATTTACCCCTACAAATGGCATATGATCATTGTATTCATTTATTGCTTGGGAGTACAAGTAATGTGCCTGACATAAGTAGCCAACATTATCAGAACTAGTAATAGTCCTTACTCCTCCCATATTCTCCTAATACAAAAAAACAATGGATCCTATAAGATGTATGTGAACTATCAAGCACTTAACCGTATTATAATGAAGGATAAATATCCCATTCTAATTGCTAAGGACCTTTTTAGGTCTCACACTGAGAGGGGGGTAAATCAGTGTGAGATATTTGTTTTTACAAATCTATCTAGATTTAACCTTTATGACTTGTTAAAGCCAATGATCCAATTTTTATTTCTTCTTTATGTGAGAGCAACTGCATAGATATCAATCAAATGCAAGTACCCAAGAACACACGATAATTTGTACGTGGTTCACCCATAATGTGTGAGCTACGTCTACAGTCTAATAGGATTAGTCCTAAATCACACAGTCCACTCTTGTTATCAAGGGAAATAGTTTGGTTGTGGAAGGATTATTCCTTAACCACTTGTGGAAGGATCGCTCCTTAACTACTTACAATTATCTCTCAATCACTCCAAGTGTATCCTACCCTTTTTTAATAAGTTTATTAAAAGGTTTATAATGTAAACTTTCCTAGAGAAAGATCACTTAATGTGCATAGGCTACTAGTGCAGAATGCAGATCTTCTCCTTCCTCACTGTCGGTCTTTGATCAAGCTTTGTCAGTCTCTTCTTTACAAGTTATCTTCACTGCAAGTTATCTCTACTGCAGGGTCTCTCCCCTTATTGCTGGTGTTACCTCACTTGCTGTCTCGATAGGATCTCTCCTCTACTACCGGTGTTGCCTCCCTTGCTGCCTTGGTAAGATCTCTCCTCTGCTGCTAGTGCTACCTCCCCTATTACTTTGGTAGGTTCTCTCTTATTGTTAGTACTACCTATCCTATTGACTTGGCAGGTTGCTGTTGCAAGCTACCAGACTTGCTACCGGGGCACGTTTTCTCCTCTATTGTTGCAAGCTGCTAGATTTACTGTTGGGGCACACTTTCTCCTCTACTAATACAAGTTGTTGGACTTATTGTTGGGACACATTTTCTCCTCAACTGCTGCAAGCTGCCAGACTTGCTATTGAGATACATTCTTTCCTTGGCTACTGCAAGTTACCAAACCTACTGTTATTGTTTTTTACTCATGCTGCTATCACTACATGCATGTTTTGCAATGGCTATCCATACATGCTGTTATTGCTACCTGCACATTCTACTATCATTGTCTTCATGTGCTGCTCTCGCTGCCTACTCATTCTACTATCGCTATTTGCACATGGTTTTATCGCTGCTTGCACATTCTGCTTTTGTTGTCTGCACGTGATGCTATCGCTCCTTACGTGTTCTGCTTTTGCTGTCCATATATGCACAAGCTATTATCGCTATCTGCATGTTCTGTTGTCGCTGCTTACACATAAATGTTCTGCTGTCACTGCCTGTAGGCGCATGTTCTACTTTTGTTGCCTACATGGGTTGCTATTGCTACCTACACATTCTACTTGAACTTGTTGCTGCTCCTACAATTTACAGCTACTAGTTTGCCTACTCCTATTGCCGAAGGTTGTCGCTATACATGCTATAACTGCTGAATGTGCTGCACTCACTGGGATTGCCTGCTAGACATGCTGCAATTGTTGGTTTGGTTTCTAGACACATTGCACTTACTAGTTTGGTTGTTGGACTCGCTGCTGGTACTGGGAACCTAGCTGAAGTTACTGCTAGTGCAAGGACACCTGCTGGTTGTGCTACTTGTGCAAGGATGCCTGTAAGAGTTCTTGCAATCTATAGATTCTAGTTTTATTTGTACCTTTTATTGGTTTGGCTCCCTTGCTGCCAGATTGCACATTTTGTTGGTTTGCCTCCCTTGTTGTCAGATTGCACCTTCTACTGGAGTCTACTGCTACTCCTAGTTATGTTAACCTTGCCACTATAATTTGCTTGTTGCACTTCTCTCCTTCTTTGGGTGGCTGTTGGTTATTACAAGTTGCAGCTAGTGTTATGGATTGCTAGTTTAATCAGTTACCAGTGGTTGTTACATGTTACTACTGTAATAACAGATTGCTATTGGTGTTACTGGCAAGCAATTGGTTTCTCCTTGGTTTGTTGCCTACCCTTGTTGCTATTGCTTGCTACCTTGCCACCATAATCTCCCTCCTTGGGGTGTCTACTACATTTTTTTTCTCCTTGGTGTGGCTACTGCACATCTCGTTTGCTAGTTTGGTGAGGTTGTTAACTGTTGCACCTTGTTCTCCCTTTGGTAAGGTTGCCTTCTTCTTCCTTTGGTGTGGCTACCAGTTGCTACAACTCCTCCTTTGGTTGGTGTGGTTGCCTCCTTTTTTGGTGGTTGCTTTCACCTCATCCTTGTTCGGTTGTTGTTACAATCTCCCTCTTTGGTGGCTGCTACATGTCCTTCCCTCCTTAGGGTGGTTGCTTTACGATTTTCTCTCCTTAGTGTTGCTATTGAATGTCTCCCTTACTAGTTTGGTGTGGCTGCCGATTGTTGCACCTTGGTCTCCCTTTGGTAAGGTTGCCTTCTTCTCCCTTTGGTGTGGCTACTGGTTGCTACAACTCCTCCTTTGGTTGGTATGGTTGCTATCACCTCTTCTTTGGCCAGCTATTACACTTTCCTTGGTCGGCTACACCTCCTTTGGTGGTTGCCTCCTCTTTGCCATCCACCTCACCTTGTGGCTGCCTTTAGGTTTGCCATTTCTCTTAGAAAAATCTATAACACACACACACACTTGTCTTGCAAAGGTGCATAGGGTTATTTATAGAGCCTTAAGATTAGGGTTATACGATCATCAATGGCCATTGTTGATTCCCCAAGATTGCCCTACAATCAATAGCCAAATTTAATTCCTAAAATTTAGGGTCAATGGTCAATATTGACTTTTTAAAATTTAGGATCAATGGTGAATGGTTAATGGTTAACCTTGACCCCTAAAATTTAGAGTTAATGGTCAATATTGACTCATTGACTTTAGTTGACCTCTCATCAATAGTTTTGACCAATGACTTCTATGCATCTCAATAACATTCAAAACATCAAATCAATATGAACAACAATGTGAGATGCTATTGACAACAAATCCAACATAAGTCATCAAAGATGGGCTTAACACCAATTGTTAATGAGCTATTGGATGAATTGGAGGGTGCTTAGTTATTTACTAAACTTAATTTAAGATCGAGTTATCATTAGATTCAAATTTATAAGGAAGATATTTAGAAGATAGCTTTTAGAACACATAATGGCCATTATGGGTTCTTGGTTATGCCTTATGGGCTTTCCAATGTTACATCCATATTTTAGAGCTTAATGAAGATATATTTTAGCCATATTTGTGTAAGTTCATCTTAATATTTTTTTTATGATAAATTGATGTACAATCCATCTTTAGATGCTCATCTATCACATTTATGCATTTTGTTCACTACTGTTTGTGAGCATTTATTGTTTATCAAGAAGTCAAAGTGTAGTTTTGCTAGCAAAATAGTGGAATATCTTAGCCATATTATTTCCAAGGAAGGTGTGGCTGTTGATCCTTCTAAAGTGCAAACAATGCTAGATTGGCTAGTTTTATAAACTATTAAGGCATTACATGACTTCTTAGGATTGATTGGCTATTATTACAAGTTTATCCACAATTATGGCAATATTAGTGCTAACTTGACAATTCTTTTAAAGAAGGATTCATTCAAATGGAGTGTTGAAGCAAAGGAAGCATTTGCATGCCTTAAGTAGGCTATGACTATTACACCAATTCTTACCTTATCCGATTTTAGTAAGATATTTATTATTGAATTTGATGCTTCTGGAATTGGAATTGGTGCAATATTAATACAAGAAGGTTGTCTTATAGCTTTTCCCAATAAGGCTCTATCACCAAAATATCTCAATATGCCTATCTATGAAATGGAAATGTTAGTTGTAGTCCAAGAAGTTATAAAGTGGCATCCTTACTTGAATAGGCGACGGTTTCAAATTCAGATTGATCATAGAAGTTTGAAATATTTATTGGAGTAGCAAATCTTTTCTGTGGAGCAACAAAAATAGATGACCAAATTGTTAGAATATGACTATAAGATTATATATTATAAGCAATGTAAGAATCTTGTTGGTGACGCATTATCTCACATTCTAGAGAATGCAAAGCTAGTAACAATCTCTATCTTTACTTGTAATATCCTCGCATAAATTAGAAAGGACTGGTGGAATAGTTTAAGAAACTCAAGAATTCATTGCAAAATTACAAAAAGATCCTAGTTTAATTGCCCATTACTATTAGGATTCTACAGATTTACACTACAAGAGGAGGATAATACTTATTGCTAATTCTACTTGAAAGGACACACTCACAAAAGTTCCATGCTTCCCCAACTACTGGACATATGGGATTTCTTCACACCTATAAATGCATTTGTCATAAGTTTTACTAGAAGGGTATAAAAAATGAAATCAAAAGGTTTGTAGTTGAATATGACATTTACCAATATTGTAAAAGTGAATCTATGGCATATCCTAGTCTTCTCTAACACTTGCCTATTCCTGAAGAAGCTTAGATTGATATCATTATGGACTTTATTGAGGGACTTCCATTGTCCTAAGGTAAAGCAACTATTTTTGTTATTGTGGATCAATTGACTAAATATGCTCATTTTTGTGCCATCAATCATCCTTATATTGATGTTACTGTTGCTTAAGCTTTTACTAAAAATATTCTGAAGTTACATGGTGTTCCTAAATCCATTATTAGTGACTAAGATAAAGTCTTCACTAGTAATTTTTGAAAGGAGTTATTTCATTTGTAAGGAACACAATTGAATATGAGCATTGCTTACTACCCACAAATGAATAGGTAGATTGAAGTCATTAATAGGTGTTTGGAGAATTACCTTTGTTATTTTATGAGTGACAAGCCAAAGGACTAGGTGAAATGGTTTCCTTGGGTAAAGTAGTGGTGTAATACCACATATCATTCTTTAACCAAAATGTCCCCATTTAAGGCTATTTATGATTGAGCTCCACCAACCATTACAAGGTATACAGTTAGGTCATCTTATGTAAACTAAGTTGATAAAGACTTACAAGATTGAGACAAGTTGCTTTGGCTTCTCAAAGACAATCTTGTTGCAACCTAAGCTCGAATGAAGAAGCATAGTGATACATATCACATTGAACATGAGTTTGCCATAACAGATTGAGTTTATTTCAAACTTCCACCATATCAACAATTATCTAATACTATTCACTCATTAATGAAACTCTTTGCTTGCTTCCTTGGGCCATTCAAAATCCTCGAACATATTAGTCCTCTTACTTATCATTTGAACTTACCATTAGAGACCAAAATACATACTATCTTTTATGTCTTTTGTCTAAAGTGGAAGTTAGGGGAGCATATGATTGCACAAAGCCAACAACCTAACATTACTCCTATAAGAGAGGTTCAGGTTTAGCCCAAACCATCTTGGACCAATAAATCGTTAAACATGGAAATTGAGTTGTCACTTAAATTCTTGTTCAATGGTCTACTCTTCCTATTAAGGAAGCAACTTGGGAGCTTTATCACTCTTTTATGGAACAATTTATTGAATTTATTGCTACTTATCCTTGAGGACAAGGTTGTTTTAAAAGGTAAGGTAATATTAAGTTTCCATAATTTATGTAATAGGATTCCTTAAATTATGTGATAGGATTTCTTAATTTATGTGATAGGATTTCTTAATTTATGTGATATGATTAATTCCATATTTATAAATAATTAAGCAATATATATATGTAGAGTCAATGACTTATAGTTTATGATGATTTCACCTTATTATCTCAAGAACTTATTAGTTCTCATCAAAAGAAATACAAATTCCTTCATATAAAAATGGTACAAGCAGCGATTAAACCAATTACAAGATTGAGTTTAAATAAGTCAAAGATTATTTGTGTGAGAGACAAAAGGCATAATCATTTTCATGATTCCTTATTAGAAGTAATTTAGTTTAGCCTAAGGGATGAACCCATTTATTTCTCATGTTATCTAATCATCACTCTCTTTAATATATCCAAATTTGATACATGCATTATGCTTAGATATCAAACTAAAAGCTTTTGATATAATGCTAGTATAAAAATTTAATCCTATATTTATTATATAATCTACTTTAAGCAAAAACCCTTTCCTTAATTGATAAATATAAGAAGAGGAAGAAAAGGATAGATGTCATTACTATAAATAATGATTATCTATATTTTCATTAATAATTATTTCATCATTTTTACTATTTTTACTATTACTACTAAATGACTAGCTTCTGAATAATTTACTCATAAGAAGTTTTCATAAATTTATTGTTAATGTTTTACACTAATACTCCTTAATACCCTCTTAGCTAATAAAGAAAATCCAACTACACAACTTAGGTTACAATTATGAAAAATCTTATAAATAAATTATCTAAGAAGGTTAATACAAACAAAATAAGGCCTTAATACCAAACTTTTATCTTTAATTAGTTGGGAAATAGTTAACCTAGATTAAAGAAGATATTAAAGAAATAGCATCCCAAAGGGACAATGTTCCAAAGCCTCTAGTTAAATTAGATTATGAGGACCTTTTTAGGTCTCACATTGAGAGGAATAAGAGGTGAATCAATGTGAGATACTTACTTTTTACAAATTTGTCTTGATTAACCTCTGTGACTTATTAGAGTCAATGATCCAATTATTTATCTGGCTTCTTTATGTGAGTGTAGTCGTATGGATATCAATTAAGTGTGAGCACTAAAGAACACAGTAATTTTTACATGGTTCACCTATAATATGTGAGTTATATCCACAATGTGATAAGATCACTCCTAAATCACACAATTTACTCTTGTTATCAAGGGATATAATTATGTTGTGGAAGGATCACTCCTTAACCACTTATGAAAGGATCACTCCTGAACCACTTACAATGATCTCCCAATCACAAAGTTGATCTCCCGATCACACAAAGGTTTCATCTCCCAATCACTAGATGAGATGATCTCTTGAACACTCAAAGGATTGATCTCCCGATAGCTCTAAGTGTCTCCCACCCTTTTTCACTATGTTTATGAAAAGGTTAATAACTAACACTTTCCAAAGAAAGATCACTCAATATGCATAGGATGCTAATGTAGAAAGCGGATCTTCTCTTTCCTCACTAACGATCTTTACTCATGCTTTGCCGATCTCTTCTCTACTGGGTCTATCTTCTACAAGTTCTCTTTGCTTGCTGTCGATACTACCTCACTTGCTACCTTGGTAGGCTTCTTCCCTTACTGCCTTGGTAAGTTGCTTCGCCTACTACCTTGGCAAGTTGCTTCACATGTTGCCTTAAAAAGTTGCTTCACCTACTGCCTTGGTAGGTTGCTTCACCTACTCTTTTGGTAGGTTGTTTTCCTACTGCTGGTTCTACTTGCCCTACTGTCAAGGCAAGTTTTCTCCTCTTGCTGTTGGTCTTGCCTGCCTTACTATTACCTACTACCTTGGTAGGTTACGTTACCTACTACCTTGGTGCTGGTGTTACCTACCCTACTATCGAGGCAAGTTTTCTCCTCCTGTTGCTGGTGGTACTTACTGCTGGTTTTGTTATAAGCTACTAGCTGTGTTACACGTTGCTAGTTGTGTTACAAGCTGTTAGTTGTGATTGTTGCTAGTAATGCCTACACTTGCTGGTTATGCTTGCTATTAGTTATGCTTGTACTTGCTATTATTACTATTGGCTATGCTTGCGATTCTATGTCTTCTCTAGTTTGGTGTGACTATTGCACATCTCCTCTCGTTTGGTGTGGTTATTACACGTCTCCTTTGGTTTGGTGTAGCTACTGCACCTTCTCCTTTATTTTTTTTTTGGCTGCTGCACCTCTTCTTGATTGGTTTGCTAGTTGTTGCACCTCTCCTTGACTAGTTTGCTAGTTGCTAGACCTCTCCTTGATTGGTTTGCCAACTATTGCTCCTCTCCTTGATTGGTTTGCTAGATGTTGCACCTCCCCTTAAGTGGCTACTGCAACTTCTTTATTGGGTGGCTGCTGTAACTTCTTCTTCTCCCTTTCGTTTGGCCAACTACTACCTTCTTTGTTTCCCTTCGGTAGGGTTACTAATTGCTGTAACTCTTTCTCTCTTTAGTAGGTCTGTTAGTTGTTACACCTTCCTTGGCCGGTTGCACCTTTTCTTAGTGCTACACCTCTCTTAGCTAGTTACACCTCTCCTTAGTGTTGCACCTCTCTTGGCCAGTTGTACCTCTCTTTAATGGTTGCCTCTTTTGCCTTGGCCAATCACTCTCTCTTTGGTGGTTACCTCTCTTTTTGCCACTTAAACTATCTTTGGCTTTAGGTTTGTTGTTCACCTTTCCTTGGCTTTAGATTTGCCATTCACCTCTCCTTGGTTTTAGGTTTGTTGTTCACCTTTGTAGCCTTTGTTGTTCTCTCAATTTTTTTACAACCCACACATCAATCTTGCAAGATGCGTGGAGGTATTTATAAGCCTTGAAATTTAGGGTTGGATAATTATTAATAGTTAGCATTGATTCCTAAGGGTTGCCTTACAATCAATGGCTATATTTGATTCCTAAAATTTAAGGCTAATGGTCAATATTGACTTCTTAAAATTTAAGGTCAATGGTCAAGGGTCAACGGTCAATTTTAACCCCTAAAAGTTAGTATCAATGATCAACATTGACTCATTGATTTCAGAGTTGACCTACCATCGATGGTTTTGACCAATAACCTCTTTCCATCTCAACAACATCCAAAACATCACATCAACACAAGCAACTATGTGAGATGTTGACAACAAATCCAATATTAGTCATCAAAGATAGGCTCAACAATCTCCCCATTTGGATTTGTTGGCAATACATTAAATCCAACATTTAGCAATTAAGCACAAATAGCAACCTTTGACATTCATAGCTCCCCTTAAAACATGCATCTCCCTTTTTACATGTAGGCATGATTCTAATTGGAAACAATTACTGGGAACAATCTTTAACTCCCCTTTTTTTTTTCTACTTCTCCCCCATGATAATTTCTCCCACTTTATTTACTAAGCTACTCCCCCTTTTAATCAATATATACTCTCTTTGGATTTATGCAAAATATCTCCCCCTTTAACAATAAATCCAAAGAATAATAGAAGAGGGAAGGGAAAAGGGGTTTAAGGCATACCTTAGCCTCTAAAGGGTGGCTAAATACATAAGATTAGCCTTAACTTTTAGAACATCTCTCTTGATAAAGGTTTGGTGAACATATTTGCAACTTGCTCTAATGGCTTCTTTGTTTAAATCTCCACATTTTTGTGGGTAACATTCACCAACTACCTTTTTTGACAAGTGCTATAAATTGCTTTTCTTTCTCTTTTTATCTTGGGTACATTTTTCATAGCTTTATTTTTGGACAACTTGTTTAGCCCCATTTGTCCAAGATGTCCCAATCTCCTATGCCACAACAAATTCTCATCTTTGGTGCTCATGTAGCATATGTTGTTGCTTCTATAAACTTGGTATAAGTTTCCATTTGTTCTTTCTCCCTTAGTAAGGACAGCACAATCACTTAATCTTTTTATTATGTAGCCACTCTTGCTAAAAGTAACTTCATATCCATCATCACAAAGTTGGCTAACATTGATAAGATTATGTTTTAGCCCTTCAACATAAAGCACTTCCTTTGATTTCATCTCTTTTGCACCAATTTCAATAGCACCAACACCTTTAATTTTTAAGGCACCATTATTGCCAAATGTGACTAACACTCCATCATATTTTACTACTTCCTTCAACACCTTAGAGTCTCCTATCATGTGTGAAGAGTAGCCACTATCCAAGATCCATGGATTTTCTTTCTTGGAAGCTTTTAAGGCTACTTCCACAACCATAGTCATTTCTATTCCTCTTCTTCTTCTTTGGCCGAATGTAAGAGTATATGTAAGTGTTCTCCTTTGCACTCTTTGATTGGGCAGCAATGTTTGGCTGAATCTAGGAGCATATGTAGGTGCTCTCCTTTGCACTCTTTGACAGAGGAGCAATGTCAAGCAATCCTTAACAATATGTATAACCTTTTCACATCTTCCACAGATTTCTCCCAATAGATTAAATTTGTTTCTCAGTGGAATATGACTTGTTTTCACTTGAGAATATCTCCTTTCTTGATAGAGTCTCCCCTTAGACTTTTGCCTCATATTCCTCTTCATTATAAGCCTATTACTCCATCTCACATTAGCCTTATGCCCATACTTACCATAGCTCTAGCAACATCCTTCAAATTTGGATTTTCTTCTTTCACCAAGTTCATGTCTCCTATCTTTAGCAACTATTGTGGCAACCTTTCTTCCATTTTTAACAACCTATCTCCTTTGGATGGGAGTATTCACCACTTTTTTCTTAACCCATTTTAACTTGGGTTGGTGTCTCTTCTCTATCATGTCATCATGCTTGCCTTCAGGCACAAACATAATTTTCTTCTTCTCTACTACCTTCTCATTTGGCTTTTCAACACTCATCCAATTTTTCGGTAGCATCTTCCTTGATGACATTTGCTAAAGATGACTCTCCTCTCACTTTCATGGCCTATATAAAGCTCTCTTCATGCTTCTTCAGTTTAGACTCAGCCTTATGGAGCTTGGCTTGCAAAATTAGTATGTCTTGCTCTTGTGCAATCACCTTAGTGCCAAGATTTTGGTATATTTTGCCTTGCTCTGCCTCAAGTACACTCAGCTCCTCAATTCTCTTCAAATACTCCATATCTTTTGCATCAAACTTCTTTTCTTTCACCTAAAAATCATATTCATTAACAACAGAAATTTTATATAGCTTCTTGAGATGCTTTATCTCTTTTTCCAACTTGCTATTTTTGTGCAAATAAGCTCCCAATTTATTCTCAGGTTATTGCACCAACTTATCCTCTTCCTCTTTAGTTGATTCCTCATCACTTGAACATTCTTAATCATCATTTACTTTAGCAACAAGCACATTTTTTGCAACATCATCATTGGAATTATCATTAACTTTTTCTTTAGAATCCTATTCATCCAACTTACTCAAATAATTTCTTCTTTGGATATGAAGAGTTGCTTTTTTTCTTTGGCACTTGAATTTTCAACTTTAAAATAGATGGATTTCTTTGTAGACCTTGGGGCTGGCTCATCATCATCATCATTATCTGCTTTTATTCTCTTTGGATAGTTCACGGCAAAGTGCCCTATGTCTCCATAGCTAAAGCACTTCAAGGATAATATTCCCTTGCATTTTCCTTTTCTTTTCCTTATATTTTTGGTGATATATACCATGACTTCATCTAATTCAGTATCACTACCTTCTTTTTTAGAACTACTGTCGAATTCTTCATCTTGGTCTTTAATCTTTAATTTCTTCATTAACTTGAAGGCTAGCTCCTTCTCTGCCTTAAACTTCTTTTCTTTTTTCATTGGGGCTATTCTTATTTCATAAGCCGCCAATATGTTGTGCAAATCATCTAAAAGTAGCTTATCCAAATCTTTATATTCTATGAAGAAAACCTTGACATTGTAAGCTTTTGGTAAGATTCTAAGTATCTTCCTTACCATAATCACTTTGTTACGTTGAGGGCCGTTTTAGGTCTCACACTAAAAGAGGGGTGAATTAGTGTAAGATATGCGCTTTTTACAGATCGATCCAGATTTAACCTTTATGACTTATTAGAGCTAATGATCCAATTTTTGTTTTTCTCCTTTATGTAAGTGTGATTGTATGACTAAAAAATCAATGCACAAGCACCTAAGAACACAAGAAAATTTTTATGTGGTTCACTCACGATGTGCAAGTTATGTCCACGATGTGATAGGATCACTCCTAAATCACACAATCCACTCTTGTTATCAAGAGATATTGTAATATTTTGGAAAGATCACTCCTTCACCACTTATGGAAGGATTACTCCATAACCACTGACAAAGATCTCCCAATCACTCTAAAGGTATCCCACCCTTTTTTTCAACAAATTTATCAAGAGTTTATGGTAAAACCTTTCCTGGAGAATGATCATTTAATGTGTACAGACTGCTAGAGAAAAATATGGATCTTCTCCTTCATTGTTGATGTTGTCTCACCCACCGTCGGTGTTGCCTATAAGTGATTCTAATGTTGTCTATACTTCTTGTTGTTGTAGTTCGTATGCACTGCTAATCCTGTCCACAAGCACTGCCACTGCTGTTTGTGTGCAATGCTCCTACTGTTTGTGTATAGTGTTGCTACTATTTGTGCACACTACTAATGTGGTCTATATGCGCTGCTACTACTATCTGTGCACACTGCTAATGCTGTCCGCACACACTGTCATTGCTGTTCATGTGCACTACTCTTGCTATCTACGCACGGTGCTCTGCTATCTGTGCACACTACTAATGCTGTCTGACGAATTACGACTACTATCCACATGCACTGTTCCTATTATCTGAGTGCACAATTGTCCTTGCGTGTTGTGGCTGTTTTCTCGTGTTGCTACCACTATCCTTACGTGTTGCAGCTATTTTCTTTTGTCATTGTTGCCATCCCCATGCGTTGCAGTTGTTTTCTCACACCGCTGCTACTATCCATATATGTTGTAGTTGTTTTCCGTTATTGCTATCCCTAAGCGTTGTAGTTGTTTTCTCATGCTGCTGCTGCTATTCCTATGCACTACCTATTGCTGTGAATTCAGAACTATTTGAATCCACGCGAATTTGCTATTGATGCTCCACCTCCTGCTGCAAGATGGTTATTGATGTAGGACCCTTGTGCTGTTGCTCCACCTTTTGTTGGACTCACATGCTACATCTGCCTCCTTCTTATTTGTCTTCTTTGGCTACTTTGTTGGTTTGCTGGTGCAGCTACAACCTTGGTGATGTTTACTGGTGCAGCTACTACTTTGGTGGTGTTTGCTGGTGTGAGTATATCCTCTTAAATGTGCTTCTACTACTAGGAAGTCTCTTGGACATGTTGTTGTTGCTAGGAAGCCTCTTGGATGTGCTGTAGCTGTAGGGAAGCCTCTTGGACTTGCTATTGCTACTAGGAAGTCTCCTAGAGGTGTTGGGACATGTTGTTGATGCTAGTATACCCACCCAGACGTGTAGGGACTTCTACTGCTATTGGTATACCCTCCTAGATGTGTAAGGACATGCTGCTAGTCTATTGGAAAGCCTCCTAGATGTGCGGGTGTGGTGGCCAACTAATGCTATCAGCTTTGTGAGGGCTTGCTTGAGCGATGGCTATCTTAGTGAGGGTTTGCTAGTGTGGGTGGCCAGCTACCTTGCTTTCTTTCTTTCCTCCTTAGCTGGCTGCACCTTGCTACTTCTCCTTGGTGGTTGTTGCACTCTCCTTGGTTGACTACCTTGTTGCCTCTCCTTGGTGGCTGCTGCACTCTCCTTAGATGATTGCCTTTTGGTTTGTTGTTCTCTAAAATTTCTAGAACTCCTATTTTCTTTTTGCAAGATACCTAAGGTTATTTATAGAGCCTTAGGATTAGGGCTACACAATCATCAATGGTCATTGTTAATTCCCACATATTTCCTTACAATTAAAGGCTAGATTTAAGTTCTAAAATTTAGGATCAATGGTCAATATTGGCTTCTTAAAATTTAAGGTTAATGGTCAACGGTCAACGGTCAATGGTCAATCTTGACCCCTAAAATTTAGGGTCATAGTCAACATTGACTCTTTAACAGCAGGGTTGACATGTCATCACTGGTTTTTCCCAATGACCTCATTATATCTCAACAACATTTACAACATCAAATCAACACATATAACCATGTGAGATGGTGTTGACAACAAATCCAACATTAGCTATCAAAGATAGGTTCAATACATTAATCTCCTCTCTGTAGCCTTTAATAGAGTACACAATTTCATTTACTCTTGCGAAGAAGGCATCCATAGATTCATCATTCTGTATCTTTATGTCTTCAAATCTCCTCTTTTGGATTTGTAACTTAGCTTCCTTCATAACCTTGTCTCCTTCATAAATGTTCTTCAACTTGTCTTAAATTTGTTTAGCTGTGTTGCACCCTATCACTTTGGTGAATTCTTTGTATAATAAGAAGGCATATAACGCATTTCTTGCCTTTCCATTACCCTCCAAATTCTTTTTATTAGTAGGCATCATAGTAGCACCTTTAGCAACAAGGATGAAACCACTAACAACAGATTCAAAAACATCCAAACCAAGTGACATTAGATAACTGCATAAGGAAAGGGAGACAATCCAAGAGTCTATACTAGAACCAGCAGCCACCAGCAAGTCTAGCAGAAGGTGTTAAAGAACCAATAACTGCATAAGGAAAGGTGTAAATTGTAGGTTTGGCAGAAGGTGGTGCAGCAAAAAGAGGTCTCTGCACCAACAAACTAGTAGCCCTACACAAGCAACACCAGCAAGATGTCCTTGCACCACCAGCAAGCCAGCAACCCTACACCAGCAGCACAAGCAAGAGGTCCCTACAACAACAGCACCAGTAGGAGGTCCATGCATCAGAAAACTAGTAGGTGTGCACCAACAGGAGGTCCCTGCACCACGTGCAAATAGAAGTAGCAATACGAGAATGTGTAGGCAGCGATACCAGCTTGTGTATGTGCAAATAGTTGTAGCAATGCGAGCAAACAGCAGCAGCATGCACAGATAGCAATAGCAACATGAATAGACAGCAGTAGTAACACATGCAGACAAAAGCAGTAATGCACACAAACAGTAGGCACAGCACATGCAGACAACAGGTGCAGCACGTGCAGACAGCAGGTGCAACCCATGCAGATAGCAGGTGTAGCATGTGCAAATAGTAGCGGCACATCCAGTAGGCTATACCAGTAAATGCAGTGCACCTAGCAACCAAAACAATGAGAACAACGTGTGTAGATAGAAGCAGTAACACGCAGACAACAGCTACTTGTACAAATAATAAATGCAATGCATGAGGATAGCAACAGCATGCATAGGTAGTAGCAGCAGCGAGTGCGAGCATTAAAGCAGCACAACGGGCAGTAATAGTAGTGCATGCAAGCAACACCAGTAGTGGGTGAGACAACACCAGTAGCAAAGGAATGAAAAGATCCATATTCTACATTAGCAATCTGTATGCATTGAGTGATCATTATCCAAGAAAGGTTTCACTATAAACTCTTGATAAACTGGCTAACTCAAGGTGCATTACTGAGCTCAAATACAACTTTTTCTTCTTCCTTTCTTTTTCTGTTTTTTTTTTCATTTTTTATTTCTTTTATTTTTCAAACTTTTCTTTTTTTTTTTTCTACTTTTTTTCAACTTTTTTTTTAATCAAATCAATCACCTACAGAATTAACACAACTTCAAGAGTAATAAGTTGATAAGAACTAACCATAAGAACTAAGCAAAGAAACACAAGGAATGAATAAAGCACAAAGAAAAGTACTAAACAAAGATGGAAAACAGATAGGTATCTTATTTTTAGAACCAAGGCTTTGATATGAACTGATAAAAAACCCGCTAGGGGACCTACCCTAGGAACCCTTAAATCAATTTTTTATGCACACCCCGGAAAGCTAGTAAATAAGTTAGGTTGATTAGATCAAAACCCTAAGAAAACTATGTCCTAAAATCCCTAATCTTAAGACACAATAAAGGTTGATCACTCCTTTGATAAATCAAGCCAATTTATTCTCCTAAGATCACAAAAAAGCATAGCGAAGCTTACTAAAAAAATACCTTAATCATTTCATTCTGTTTTACATAGTTGTAACCTTTATATGGGCATGTAAATATTACAATCGTATAAGGAAAAGGTGTTTCTTACATATCTTTATAAAAAAAAACCATAATTACAAATGATCCCTTTAATTAAGGAATACAATTCTACCTTGGTTAGGAATCCTAAATTTGCCTTGATTAGGAATTCTTAAAAAGACTACCACTAATGATATGAAGTCAAAATAAAGACCTAAGTAATGCATCAAGACTCAACTGAAGCTACAAGTCCAAATAAACCTAAGAAGTTAAGCCTTTTCTACATGTAATTCAGCCTTAATTTAAAATCTAGCAACCTAACACAAAATCAAGCCCATTAATACAACTTAGCATGTGATTAAGCCTTTCCTTAACTTGGACTTATATCATGGGCTCTAAGTTTTGTTTTTTAAGTTGTAAGCCTTGTCCATCATCTTACACATGGTAAGTGAGAATCCTTTGTGTAGCATTGAAAACTTCTAGAACAACTTTAAAATCTTCTAAAGCACCCTTTTTTTCATATAGCTCCATGATTAAGCCTTGTAAAGCCTCTTTCATCCTTTCGATCCTTGCCTATATCATTGGACCAATGATTCCTTGCAAAGGTGTTGAGCCTATCTTTGATGGCTAATGTTGCATTTGTTGTCAACACTGTCTCACATAGTTGTTTGTGTTTATTTGATGTTGTGAATGTTGTTAAGATGTAAAGAGGTAATTGAGAAAAATCGTTGAGGGCAAGTCAAAATTGAAGTTGATGAGTCAATGTTGACTATCAACTCTAAATTTTATGGGTCAAGCTTGACTATTGACCCTTAACCCTTAACCATTGACCCTAAATTTTAAGAAGTCAATGTTGACCATTTAGTTGAGCCCATCTTTGATGGCTAATATTGGATTTGTTGTCAACACCATCTCACATAGTTATATGTGTTGATTTAATGTTATGAATGTCGTTGAGATATAGTGAGGTCATTGGGAGCAACCAATGATGATAGGTCAACCTTAGCATTGAGGAGTCAATATTGATTATGACCCTAAATTTTAGGGGTCAAGATTGATCATTGACCATTAACCATTAACCTTAAATTTTATGAAGTCAATTTTGACCACTGATCCTAAATTTTAGGACTTAAATCTAGTCGTTAATGGTAGGGCAACATGTGAGAATTAACAATGACCGTTGATGATCATGTAGCCTTAATCCCAGATAAATACGCCTAGGTGTCTTGCAAAAAGAAAATAAGGGGTTATGGAAAATTAGGTGAACGACAAAGGTGAGGCAGTCAGCCAAGGAGAGTGCAACAGCCACAAAAAAAAAAAGCAACAAGGTGTAGCCGGCCAATAAGGAAAGAAAGAGAGCAAGGTAGCTAGCCAGCCACACCAACAAACCCTTACCAAGACAGTGACCGTATTAGCTAGCCCTCACAAAGGTGATAGAAGCAGCTAGCCACCACACCAGCACATCTAGGAGGCTTTCTAGCAGACTAGCAACACATCCTTGCACGTCCAAAAGGGTATACTAGCGGTAGTAGATGTCCCTGTAGGTCTAGGAGGGTATACTAGCACCAGTAGCATGTCTTTACACATCTAAGAGGGTATACCAACAGCGACAACACATCTAGGAGGCTTCCCTACATGAGCAGTATGTCCAGGAGGCTTTCTAGTAGCAACAATTGCACCAGCAAACATCACTAAGGTTGTAGCCGCACTAGTAAGCCAACAAAGCTACTAAGGAAGACAAACCAAAAGAGGCAAAAGTAGCATGTGAGTCCAGCAGAGGGTGGAGTAGTAACACAAGGGTCTTGCATTAGCAACCAACATGTAGCAGTAGGTGGTGTACCAATAGATGGCAACAATGTGTAGGGATAGCAGCAGTGGCGTGAGAAAACAGCTGCAACATGCGAGGATACTAGCAGTAACATGAGAAAATAGCTACAACACATGGGGATAGAAGTAGTGGCATGAGAAAACAGCTACAACACACGGGAATAGTGGTAGTGGCATAAGAAAACAATCATAATGCACAGGGATAGCAATAGTGGCACGAGCAAACAGTAGCAACAATGCGAGCAAACAATAGTAGCACACTCAGATACCAGGAATAGTGCATGTGGACAACAGCTGCGACCAAGCAAATTTGGGACAAGTTAAAGAATATTTATGAAGGAGACAAGGTTGTGAAGGAAGCCAAGCTACAGATTAGGAGGAACAAATTCGAAGACATAAAGATGCAAAATGATGAGTTTGTGGATGCCTTCTTTTTAAGAGTCAATGAAATTGTGTACTCAATCAGAGGATATGGAGAGGAGATCAATGATGCTACTGTGTTAAGGAAAATAATCATAACCTTATGAGAAGCTTACAATGCCAAAGTTTCCTCCATAAAAGATAGAGATTTGGATATAATGCCCTTAGATGATTTGCACAGTAGGTGGCTTATGAAATGAGAATTGCCCCAATGAAGAAAGAAAAGAAGTCAAGATGGAGAAGGAGCTAGCCTTCAAGGCAATGAAAAACTTAAAGATTAAAGACCAAGAAGAATCTAATAGCAACTCTATAGAAGAAGATGGTGATATTGAACTGGATAGAGTCATGACATACATCACCAATTAAAGTTCCCAACTTCGCCCTAGGATTTACTAGTCTATGATATTGAGAGGGGGGTGATCAGTATCACATCCCTTAAAAAAAAACTCTGATAATTTATGCCAAAAATGAACTCTTTCCCAAATTCAACTAAGGTAGATCTATTGTTATCTACTGATCATAATAGTCCCCAAAGTTACCTTTTAGATACCTTCCTTATTAAACGAATCGGTTGTTCTTTACTAGGTCTTCTTTTAGGTTATGGGTTTGATGATTTTTTAGTTGTGTTCACAACTCAATTCAAAACACAGAATGTAAATTCAAAGTAAGGACATGAGTGATTTATGTGGTTATGTCAATGTGATGTACTCCATAGTGGTAGGGATTCTTCCTCTACCGAGACAATTCACTGTACTTGAGAACACCAGTGTGGTATTCCCTATGATTACAATGGATGTCTTAATCTTCTAATCCTTTCACTATTATAAATACAAAGCAATCACAATACAAAGAATGTCACTTACTGTGTCTACCCTTCTTCTAGCTTGTGTTACTTTGTTTGATTTGAATAGGCTGCTTCACTACAGCTTGGAATATCACCAAAACACTCTCTAACCTCTCTTGAAGAAATCTGAAAAATTTGTTGAGTTCTCTCAAATGCTTCACCGAATTTCTTCTCTAGGTTGTCTCATACAACTCCTGGTCTCACCGTCTCACCGTCTCACTTATCTCCTGGTCTCACTGTCTCATTGTTTCACCATTTCACCATTTTCTGGTCTCACCGATTCTGGGTCTCACGGTGTGTTCTGATGTCACATGTTTCACCCTTTTCTGGTCTCACCAATTCTGATCTTATGGTGTGTTCTGGTGTCACCTGTTTCACCCTTTTTTGGTCTCACCAATTCTGGTCTTTCGGTGTGTTCTGGTGTAACCTGTTTCACCCTTTTTTGGTCTCACGCTGTTTCACCCTTTTCTCGTCTCCCATGTTTCTGGTCTATTTTTCACCATCACACGTTTCTGTTCTGGTCTCACCTGCTCTAAGTCTGATCTGGTCTCACTTGTTCTAGGTCTCACTATCTTACGGTGGCTACCCTTTTCTGGTCTTATAGATTCTGGTATGTATCTCCAACGTTTCTAGTGTCATTAGTGTCTCATTTCTCCCTTTTCCGGTCTGTATTTGTGTGCCTTTTTTCTGGTGTGTGTGTGTGGCTCTAAAAAGAGATAAGTCTTGGTTTATATATTGCCTTCTATGAAAACCCTCGTAGGGCTTACTTGAGCTACGATGGATTTCCTTTCTTGTCCCTCCATGTGACTTTATATTACTATTCCATTCTTGCATTAAATCTAGTTGACAACAATTACAACCTATACAAGGTTGTGTGAACAACACCAATAATATAAGGAAAGGAAAAGGGAAGTACAAGGGAAAATTACCCTTGAAGTGCTTTAGCGGTGGAGACATAAGGCACTTTGTTGTGGACTGCCAAAAGAGAACAAAGAGAAGAGAAGCAAATAGTGATAATGATGATGAATTGGTCCCATGGAGGAGAATAAAGAAATCTATCTATTCTAAACCTGGAAATTCGAGTGCTAAAGGGAAAAAGCAATTCTTCAGATCAAAAAAGAAGAAATTATTTGAGCAAGCTGGATGAAGAAGATTCTGAAAAAGAAGGTAATGATGATTATGATGATGTTGCTATAGGGAATATAATGGTTGCTAAAGTAAATGATGTTCTACAATGTTCAAGTAATAAGGAATCAATAAAAGAGGAAGAGGATGAGTTGGTTCAGCAACTTAAGAATGTAATGAGAGCTTGTTTGCACAAAAATAGCAAGCTGGAAAAAGAGGTAAAGCATCCCAAGAAGTTGTATGAAAATTCTGCCATTGATGAATCTGATCTCAAAGTCAAAGAAAAGGAGTTTAAAGTAAAATAGGAGTACTTGAAGAGAATTGAGGAGCTGATTGTACTTGAGGCAAAGCAAGGCAAGACACAAGAAGATTTGGCACTAAGGTGTCTACAAAAGAGTAAAAGGTGTTGATTTTGCAAGCCAAGCTCCACACGGTTGAGTCTAAGCTAAAAAAGTGTTAAGAAAGCTTCATGTATGCCATGGAAGTAAGAGGAGAGTCGTCTTCAACAAATGCCATTAGGGAGGATGCTACAAAAAAAATTGGATAAGCGTTTAAGTAAACATAGATCTCATTCTATGGGGAAGAAAGGATGTGGCTATATGGAAAAGCCGAGTAAGAAGGTAGAAGAGAAGAAGAAAATTATCTTTGTGCCTAAAGCAAACATAATGATGTGATGAAGAAGAGAAACCAACCCAAGCTAAAATGGGTTAGGAAAGATGTGGTGAAGTCTCCTATCCAAAGGAGACAGGTTATTAAAGATGGAAAGGAGGGAGCCACAATAGTTGATGAAGATAGGAGACATGGACTTGGTGAAAGAAGAAAACCTAGATTTGAAGGATTTTGTTGGAATTATGGTAAGTATGAGCATAAGGCTAATGTGTGGTGGAGCAATAGGCCTATAACAAAGAGGAATGTGAGGCAAGAGTCTAGGGGGAGACTTTATCAAGAAAGGAGAGAATGCTAGGAGAAAAAGAAGCAATATTCCACTAAAAAACAGATTTGATTTGTTAAGAGAAATCTATGAAAGATGCAAAAGGGCTGGACACAATATTGAGGATTGCTTGACATTATTGCCTGGTCATGAAGTGCAAAGGAGAACACCTCAACCTGCTCCCACATTCAGCCAAACATTGCTGCCCAATCAAGGAGTGCAAAGGAGAACACTTACACATGCTCCTACTTTCGGCCAAAGAAGAAGAAGAAGAAGAAGAAGAAGAAGAGAAATGACTATGGTTGTGGAAGTAACCTTAAAAGCTTCCAAGAAAGAAAAGTCACAGATCTTGGATAGTGGCTGCTCTTCACACATGATAGGAGACTCTAAGGTGTTAAAGAAAAACATGATGGAGGGTCAGTCAAATTTGGCAATGATGGTGCCTTTAAGATTCAAGGTATCAGTGCTACTAAATTTGGGGCAAAAAAGCTGAAATCAAAGGAAGTACTTTATGTTGAAGGGCCAAAACATAGTCTTATTAGTGTTAGCCAACTTTGTGATGATGGACATAAAGTTACTTTTAGCAAGAGTGGCTGCACAACAAAGAGATTAAGTGATCTATTGTTACTAAAGGTGAAAGAACAAATGGAAACTTATACCAAGTTTCCAGAAGTAGCAACACATGCTAAATGAGCACTAAAGATGAGAATTTGTTGTGGCAAAGAAGATTGGGACATCTTGGACAAAAAAGGCTGAACTTAAGTGTTCAGCCACCCTTAGAGGCTAAGGTATGTCTTCAACCCCTCTTGCTTTTCTTCTTTTATTATTCTTTGGATTTGTTGTCAAAAGGGGAGATATTTTACATAAATCCAAAGAGAATATATATTGATTAAAAAGGGGAGTAACTTGATGAATAAAGGGGGAGAAATTGTCAAGGGTGAGAAGCAAGAAAAAGAGGGAGCTAAATATATAGGTATATGCAACAAGGGAGATGCATGTTTCAGGGGGAGCTATACTTATGCTTAACTGATGAAAGTTGGATTTAATGTGTTACCAACAAATCCAAAGGGGGAGATTGTTGATCCCATCTTTGACAGCTAATGTTGGATTTGTTGTCATCACCATCTCAAATAATTGTTTGTGTTGATTTGATGTTATGAATGTCATTGAGATGTAAAGAGATCATTAAGCAAAACCATTGATGGTAGGTCAACCCTGAAGTTGATGAGTCAATGTTGATTGTTAATCCTTGACCATTGATCCTAAATTTTAGGAATCAAATTTGGCTGTTGATTGTAGGGCAACCTTTAGGAATTAAAGCTGGCTATTGATGAGTGTGCAACCCTAATTTTAAGACTTTATAAATACCTTCATGCATCTTCCAAGACAATGAGTGTGCTATAGAATTTTGAGAGAGTCAACCAAAGGAGAGAGAATGGCAAACCTAAAGGTAAGGAGAGGGTGAACAACAAAAAGAGAGGCAATCACGAAAGTATAGAGTGATTGGCCAAGGCAAAGAAGGTAGCCACTAAGGGAGGTGTAATCAGCCAAAGAGAGAGTAACAGGCCAAGGAAGGTGCAGCAACAGTCAACCAAAGCAAATGTAACAACAACAACCAAAGAAGGATGTAGTCACACCGATTAAAGGAGGAGTTGCAAAAGTCAACAACCACAACAAAGGAAGAAGGAGGCGGCCCTACCAAAGGGAGAATAAGGTGTATTAGCTAGCAGCCACACCAAACTAGCAAGGAAAAACATGTAGCAACCACACTAAGGAGAGTGTAGCAGCTAGCCACCAAGAAGAGTGTAGCACCCGGCCATTAAAGATAGTGCAATAGTCGACCTCCAAGGAGAGTGTAGTAACTAGCAACCAAGGAGAGTGTAGCAACTGGCAGCTACACCAAACTAGCAAAGAAGAAGGTGTGCAGCAGCCATACCAAACTAGAAGAGATGGTGTGCAGCAGTTGCACCAAAGAAAGAAGAAGGCAGCAACTAACCAAACCAAAAAGAGAAGAAACATATTGCAATAAAGGCAGGGAGTTATACTAACAGCAGCCCATAACAACCAACAACAACTCACAACACCAACAGTAGCCCACAACACCAGTTGTAGCTTACAATTCCAACAATTGTAACATGTCTAAAAGGCAATCCAATAATTGCAACAAGTCAAAAAGGTAATCCCAACAATTGCAGCATGACCAGTAGGTAATTCCAATAATTACAGCATGTCTAACAAGTTATACCAGCAATTGCAGCACAGGTAGTTATTGCAGCATATGGAAGCAACGACAACATAACATATAGGTAATGATAACAAAATATACAGGTAGTGATAACATCATGTAGGCGTAACAATAGAACATGTAGGCAGCAACAGTAGAACGTGCAAGCAACAACAATAAAATGTGTAGGCAGTGACAGCTAAACGTGCAGGAAGCAATAGCAACACATATAGGCAGCAATAGGAAAAGATAAAAGTAGCAATAGTAGCAAGCACAACTAGCAATTGTAGCTTGCAAGCATAACCAACAATAAGCACAACTAGCAGTGTGTCCCAACAACAAGACAAGAAACACAACTAGCAGCAAGAGGAGAAAATTTGCCCCAACAATAGAGAAGAAACCTACCAAGGCAGTAGGTGAGCTAGCACCAGCAGCAAAGGAAGAAACTTGCCAATGTAGCACGTGAGGTAGCATTGGCAGCAGAAGGAGAGAACTTGCCAAGGCAGTAAGGGATGAGAACCTGTCAAGGTAGTAGTGGAGGTAGCACCAGTAATAGAGGAGAGAGCTACCAAGGCAACGAGTGAGACAACACCAGCAATAGGGGGAGAGAACTTGTAGAGGAGATAATTGCCAGCAAAGATTACTTGTAGAGAAGAGACAGGTAAAGCTTGAGCAAAGGCCAACAGTGAGGAAAGAGAATATTCATTTTTACTAACAGCAACTTGTGCACATTGAGTGATCTTTCTCAGGAAAGTTTTAGTCTAAACTCTTTATATATTTCTTGAAAAAGGGTGGGAGACCCTTAGAGTGATCGGAAGATTAGTCCTTTAAGTAATCGGAGGATTAACTCATCTAGTGATTGGGAGATCAAACTTTAGAGTAATTAGGAGATCAACTCTTCTAATGATTAGGACATCAACTAATCAAAAGATCGAGAGATCATTGTAAGTAGTTAAGGAGTGATCCTTCCACACCATAATTGTCTCCTTTGATAACAAGAGTGGATTATGTGATTTAGGTGTGATCTTATCACACTGTAAATATAGCTCACACATTGTAGGTAAACCATATAAAAATTCCCTTGTGTTCTTGGGTGCTTACATTTGATTGATATCCACACGACCACTCTTACATAAAAAAGAAAGATAAAAATTAGATCATCGGCTCTAACAAGTCACAGAGCTTAAATTCAAAAAGATTTATAAAAAGTGAGCATCTCACATTGATTCACCCCCTTCCCTTCTCAGTATGAGACCTAAGAACATCCTTATAAAAAAGATCTAAGTAATACTTGCTTTATTGCACTTGAATAGCACCTTGTTCTCCATTAGGTTCTCTCCTCTCCTTTCTACCACTATTGTTGTCTCTCCTTCTTTCTATCGTTGCTGTTATCTCTCCTTTTGCCATGCACTCTTTCTTTCTCTTTGCCATTTTTTTCTTTACTCTCGTAGTAGTCTTGTTTAGCCCTTTCTCTGCTATGCTCTTTATTGTTCTCCAGTTCTCTTTTGGTAGCTACATTGGTATTTATAAGCCTTGAGTTTAAGATTGCCCAACAATTAACAGTCAACATTGATTCCTTGAATTTAGGGTCAACAGTCAACATTAACTTCTTTAATTTAGGGTCAATAGTCAGCATTGACTTATACCCAACAAGTGACTTGTAATGCCACTGCTAAATACAATGCCAAAGGCAGCAATTAATGCTTTCTTTATAGCCAAAACACCATCAGCAATTTGCACCAACTCATATTTTTGGCAACATAAGGTAGGGTTGGCAGCATCCTAATTTTGGCCTTGCTTTTGCTCCTTATTCTCGTCACATTCCACCAATGTCTTCTTCCTTAACCCTTGAATGAATCAGTTGCTAGCACTTTATAAATGCAGCAAACACATCTGAATGATACTTACAACATCAAATTAAGAAGGACAAATATGTAAGATGTTGTTAACATCAAATCCAACATTAGCCATCAAAGATGGGCTGGACAATCTCTCCCTTTGGATTTATTGGCAAGCAACCCATAAGTCAACAATTAAGCATAAGCAACAACTTTTAACATTCACAGCTCCTGAAACATGCATCTTCTTTTTTGCATGTAGGCATACATCTCCCTTTTTGCATGTAGGCATGATACCAAATAGAAACAACCTTTAACTCCTTTTTTTTTTTTGCTTCTCTCCCTTGATAATTTCTCCCCCTTTAATTGATTTTCCCCTTTGGATTGATCAAGCTACTCCCCCTTTTGATCATTACATACTCTCTTTGGATTTATGTAAAATATCTCCCCTTTTAAAAACAAATCCAAAGAAGAATAGAAAAGGAAAGGGAATAGGGGTTAGAGGTATACCTCAACCTTTAGGGGGTGGCTGAATATATAAGTTCAGCCTTTGAAACATCTCTCTTAATAGAAATTTGGTGAATATATCTATAACTTACTCTGTGGTAGCCACATACTCCAGTTTTATGTCATTTTTCTCCACTTTTTCTTTAATGAAGTGGTAATTTATTTCAATATGTTTATATCTGGAGTGTTAGATAGGATTCTTTGATAAATTGATGGTACTTTGGTTGTCACAACCAATCAGTAATGACAGCTACACATCCACCTTCAAATCTTTAAGCTGTTGTTTCATCCATAGCATTTAAGTACAAGTTTGAGTATCAACCATATATTTAGCCTTTATAATTCTTAGTGTCACTAAATTTTGCCTCTTGTTATGTCATGAAACACATCTACTACCTAAATAAAATGCACCACCTGATGTCGACCTTCTGTTAAGTTATCCACTTTTATCATAAGGCAACCCATAATTTATTGTACCCTTAACATATCTCAAAATTATCTTAGTAGCCACGAGGTGAGATTCCTTGGGCTCATTTTGAAATATAACGCAAAGTGTTATAGCAAAAATAAGATCAAACCTTGAGGTTATCAAATACAATAAAATTGCAATCAACTTTCTATATTTCTTATAATTAACCAATTTTCCTTCTTTATCTTTCCTTAGCTTTGATCCAATAGCAATGGGAGTGCTTACTTTAAAGTTCTCCATCCCAAACCTTTTTAATAACTCACAAGTATTTTTTTTTTTTGGGAAAGAAACATTCCAGCCTTGCTTTACAAAACTTGTAGCCCTAAGAAGAATTTCATTTCATTGAGTATAAACATCTCAAACTTTTTCTTCATCTAATTAGAAAAAGCAATGTAAAGGGCCTCCTTCTCAGTAGCAAAAATTATGTCATCAACATAAACCATAATAATTAATTTGCCTTGTTTATTTTCCTTTATGTATAAGTTGCTTTCCACATTCCCTTTTCTAATTTTCATTTCTTTAAGACATGTATCTAACTATGAATACCATGCTCTTAGAGCTTGCTTTAAGTCGTATAAAGCCTTTTTTAATTTGTACACACTTGAACTATCATGATCAAGTATAAAACCATTAGGCTGTTCAATAAATACCTCTTCTTCAAACTCTCCATTCAAAAATGTTGATTTCACATCTATCTGATAAACTTTGTAATTTCTTTGAGTAGTAATGGCCATGAATATTATGATTGCTTCAAGTTTGGCCATAGGGGTAAAGGTCTCATCAAAATCAGCACCTTTTACTTATAAGCAACCTTTACAAACAAGTCTTGCCTTGTTTCTTACAACCTCACTATTTTCATTAAGCTTATTTTTGAACACCCACTTGGTTTTAATAATGTTTTTCCCTTTTTGTCTTGGAACTAAACACCAACTGTTGTTCTTTTTAATTTGATCAAGCTTTTCATTCATAGCACATACCTATTTCTTGTGATTTAATGCTTCTTCCACTAACTTGGGTTCAATTTTAGAAATCAATGAGGTTTGTTCACCACTTTTTAGCCTTCTTCTAGTTTGCATAGAATCCTCTTTATAGCCAATAATATTTTTGGCCTCAACTTTAGCTTTAACTCTTTTATGAGTTTAAGAATTCCTTGATTCATTTTCTTTATCACTTATAATTTGAGAATCAATGTCTTCCTTATGCTGAACAACCTTTGATTTGTCACTTTTAAATTCTTTTTCATTATCACACATGACATCTTCCACTTCCTCATGCTGTGATTGCATTGTGGAACCATCTTTAATTATTTTAACATCAAAGCTATCTATAATTTTCTACAGCCTTTTGTTGTAACATATGAAGCCTCTTCCATTTAATACATAGCCTAAGAATATGCCTTTATCAGCCTTCTCATCAAATTTTCCAATATTCTTGCCTTTGATTTTAATGAAGCATGGACTTCCAAATACTTTAAAATGTTTTACACTTAGCTTCTTTCCATTCCATAACTCATATGGTGGTTTCTCTACATATGGTCTCATCAAGCATTTATTTTCAATCTAAGTGGCAGTAGAGATAGCCTCTCTTTAATAGCCATATGAGGTACCATACTTAACCAACATGGTTATTGCCATAACCACTAGGCTTATATGCTTTCTTTCAGCCACTCCATTTTGTTAGGGTGTGTAGGGACTAGCATATTCATGTTTTATTCCATGCTTCTCCAAATAATTTTCAAATTCACTATAAGTATATTCTATCCTATTGTTTGTCATGCGTCTTTTAATTCTTCACCCCATTTGATTTTTAGCTAGCCTCCTGTAGCTCTTGAAATTATTGAGAGCATATATTCTATGTTTTAAAAACATAATATAAGTCATTCTTGTAAAATCATCAATAAAAGAAATGAAGTACCTATCACCCTTTGATGATTTTTGTGTCATAGGCCCATAGATATCTGAATGAATGAGCTTTAATGGTTTTTTCGTTTAAATCTCCACATTTTTTAGGGTAGCATTCACCATTTTCCCTTTTTGACATGTGTTGCAAATTGCATTTTTTTCTCTTCACCACTTGGGTACATCTTTCACAACTTCATTTTTAGACAATTTGTTCAACTCCTTTTGTCCAAGATATCCTAATCTCTTTTGCCATAACAAATTCTCATCCTTGGTGCTTATGTAGCATGTGTTTTTGTTATTAGGAAACTTGGTATAAGTTTCCATTCGTTCTTTCTCCTTTTGTAAGAATAGCACCATCACTTAATCTTTTTATCATGTAGTCATTCTTGCTAAAATAACTTCAAGCCCATCATCACAAAATTAGCTAACATTGATTAGATTGTGTTTTAGCCCTTTAACATAAAGCACTTTCTTTATTTTTAGCTTTTTTGCACCAATTTCAATAGCACCAACACCTTTAATCTTTAAAGCACCATCATTGTCAAATGTGATTGACCCTCCATCATATTTTTCTACCTCCTTTAGCACCTTGGAGTCTTTTGTCATGTGTAAAGAGCAGCCACTGTCCAAGATCCATGGCTTTTCTTTCCTAGAAGCTATTAAGGCTATTTCCACAACCATAGCCATTTCCCTTCCTCTTTATCTTCTTTTTCAGCAAAAAATAAGAGCATATGTAAGTGTTATCCTTTGCATTCTTTGACCGAGCAACAATTTTAAGCATTCCTTTTTGGCAACCTTCACATCTTCACAAATTTCTTCCAACATATTAAATTTGTTTCTTAATGGAATTTGATTTTTTTTTTTCACTTAAGGTTGTCTCCTTTCTTGATAAAGTCTCCCCTTAGACTCTTGCCTCATATTCCTTTTTATTATAGGCCCATTACTCCAGTACACACTAGCTTTGTGTCCATACTTACTATAGGACCAGTAAAATCCTTCAAATTTGAATTTTCTTCTTTCAACAAATTCATATCCCCTATTTTCAACACCTATTTTGGTAACCTTCTTTTCATCTTTGACAACCTATCTCCTTTGTATAGGAGTTTTCATCACATCTTTCCTAACCCATTTTAGCTTGGGTTGGTTTTTCTTCTCCACAACATCATTATGTTTGCTTTTAGACACAAACACAATTTTCTTCTTCTTTTCTACCCTCTTATTTGGCTTTTCAATGTAGCCATGTCCTTTCTTTCCCATAGAATGAGGTCTTTGTTTCCTTAGACACTCATCCAACTTTTTGGTAGCATCCACATTGATAGCATTTGCTAAAAAGGACTCTCTTCTCACCTCCACAACCTATATAAAGCTTTCTTCATACTTCTTTAATTCAAATTCAGCATTTCTTGCTCTTGTGTAATCACCATAATGCTAAGATCTTTGTGTATTTTGCCTTACTTTGCCTCAAGCACATTCAGATCCTCAATTCTTTTCAAGTACTCCTTTTGTTTTACTTCAGAAATCTTTTTTTTTCATTTTGAGATTAGATTTATCAACAACAGAATTTTTATTTACCTTCTTGAGATTCTTTACTTCTTTTTCCAGCTTGTTATTTTTATGCAAATAAGCTCTCAATTCACGATCAAGTTGTTGCACCACCTCTTTCTCTTCCTCTTCAACTGATTCCTCATCACTTGAGGATTCTTTTTCATCATTTACCTGTGTAATCAGCATATTTTCTACAACACCATTATTAGAATCATCATCAGCTTCTTCTTCATCCATCTTGTTCAAGAAATTTCTTCTTTTGGATCTAAAGAGTTTCTTTTTCCATTTGGCACTTAAATTCTCAACTTTAAAATAACTGGATTTCTTTGTTCTCCTCCTTAGGGCTGGCTCATCATCATCATCACTGTCTACTTCTTTTCTCTTTAGGCAGTCTATAGCAAAATGTCAAATGCCTCCATAACAAAAGCACTTCAAGGATAATTTTCCCTTATACTTCCCTTTTCCTTTTCTCATATTTTTGGTGATTTATGTCATGATTTTATCAAATTTAGTATCACCATCTTCTACTTCAAATCTACTATCTAATTATTCTTCTTATTCTTTAATCTTTTATTTCTTTATTGCCTCGCCAACTCCTTCTTTGCATTAAGCTTCTTTTCTTTCTTTGTTAGGGCTATTCTCATTTTATAAGCCACCAATATGCTATGTAAATCATTCAAGGGTAGCCTATCCAAATCTTTATCTTCTATGGAGGAAACCTTAGCATTAAAAGTTTCTAGTAAGGTTCTAAATATCTTCCTTACCACTGTAGTATCAGTAATCTCCTCTCTCCATAGCTTCTAATGGAGCATACAATTTCATTTACTCTTGTAAAGAAGGCATCCACTGATTCATCATTCAACATCTTTATATTTTTAAGTCTACTCCTCTAGATTTGTAACTTGACAAACTTGTCTCCTTCATAAATATTTTTCAGTTTGTCCCATCACTTTGGTGAATTTTTTATTTGATAAGGAGGCATATGAGGCATTTTTAGCCTTTCCATCATACTTTAAATTCTTCTTATCTGTAGGCATTATAATAGCACCTTCAATAGTAGGAGTAAAGCCACTGACAATAGATCAAACACATCTAGACCAAGTGATAGTAGGTATGGAAGCATTCTATTTTTCTATGATTGATAATTTTGTCCATGAAACATGGGAATACCCTTACTATTAACACCATTTATCCTTTCTATGATATTAACTAGCAATAGATATAATGACTCTTAGCAGCAGTAAAAAAATTTTTAGATCAAAGTAGAATGGATCAACAATGGAAACCAAGGGATCATTGTGAGGAGGAAGCGATGAATCAATGTGAGATGCTTACTTTTTACAAATCTGTCCAGATTAAACTTCTATGACATGATAAAGTTTATGATCCAATTTTATCTTACTTCTTTACATGAGAATGGTCATATGGAAATCAAGCAAGTACAAGCACCCAAGAACACACATAATTTTTACGTGGTTTGCCCACAATGTGTGAGCCATATCCAAGTGTGATAGGATCACTCCTAGATCACATGATTAACTCTTGTTTTCAAGGGATACAGCTGATGTTGTGAAAGGATCACTCCTTAACCACTTATAATGATCTCCTAATCACTCCAAGGGTTTCCTACCCTTTTTCAAAGAAGTAAATAAAAGGTTTATAACAAGAACTCTACTGAGAAAGATCTCTCTATGTGCATAGGCTGTTATTGTAGAAAATTAATCTTCTCCTTCCTCACTGCAGGTCTCTGCTCAAGCTTTCTACCATTATTACTAGTTTCACAACTTTATCTTTGTCGTGCTCCCTACTCTCTCACTGCTATGTTTCACAACTTTCTCTTTACCTCTGTTAGTTCTCTCCTTTATAGGTTGTCTCCTCTTTTTTCTACTGCTACTGCTATCTCTCCTTTTGTTGTGCACTCGCTCTGCTATGCTTGCCTTTTTCCATGCACTTTCTTTCTCTTTGGCAACCATGTTTTGCCCTCTCTCTTCTATGCTCTTTGCCATTCTTGAGCTCTCTTTTAGCAATTGCATGGGTAATTATAATCCTTAAGTTTAAGATTGCCTTACAATCAATAGTCAGCATTGATTCTTTAAATTTAAGGTCAACGATTAGCATTGACTCCTTGAATTTAAGGTCAATGGATAGCATTAACCCCTTGAATTTAGGGTTAACAGTTAGTATTGACTCATATCCAATAAGTGACTTGTAGTGCCATTACTAGACACAATGCCAAAGCAACAATTAGTGCTTTCTTTATAGCCAAAACACCACCAGCAATTTGCATCAACTCATTGTTTTTAGCAATTCAAGGTAAGGCTAGCAACATCCTAATTTCGGACTTACTTTCTCTCCTCATTCTCATCACATTCCACCAATGCCGTCTTCCTTAACCCTTTAATCGATCAGCCACCAATACTTTGTAAATACAGCTAACACATCTCAATGACACTCACAGCAACAAATCAACAAGGACAAATATATGATATGCTATCAGTAACAAATCCAACATTAACCATGAAAGATGGGCTTAACACTTTGTTCTCCATTATTCCTTCCATCCTTGAAAGGATTCGTCTTCAAATCACCTACATCAATCAAAGATAAGTCATCAAGAGTAAAAGTAGCACTAATATTACCATAATTACTTGGTAAATCTAGCTTTTGGGCATTTTAATTAATCCTCTCCAAGACTTGACATGGTTCATCACCTTGAGGCTGTAATTTAGACTTTCTTTATGGGGGAAATCATTCCTTCCTCATAAACACCCACACCCAATCCCCATGTTCAAAGGAAACCTTCACACGCCCTTTATAACTTGCTTAACATATTGCTTATTCTTCCTTTCAAATGTTAGCCCAAACCTTGGTATGTAAATCCTTTGCAAATTCTACATTTTTCTTACCATCAATGTTAGCATGTTCTTTACTAGGCAAAGATAAAATCTTTAAAGGAGTTAAAGGATTAAAACTATAAGCAACTTCAAAAGGTGACAAGGAAGTAGTAAAATGAATAAATATATTGTAAGCAAACTTGACATGTGGCAAACACTGTTCCCATTGCCTTATGTTCTTTTGAATGACAGCACCTAACAAGTAGTAAGTGTCTTATTAACTATTTCAGTTTGTCCATCTGTTTAAGGATGTGCAATGATAAAAAATAAGCAACTCACAAATAGAATAAATAGGGACACATAATTTGCCCCTTTTAAACAAAAACCCTTTATTCCTATAAAAATTACCAAACACACATTTATCACATGCATTCCATACTTGGCCAAAATCAAAATCATTAGCATGCAAGCCCTTAAACAATTCAAAACCAAGTAACTTAGTTTGGAAAGAAGTAATGTGTACCCCCTAAACAACGTATTAACAACAACATTTTCCTTTTTATGTTTGTACTTGATTAAATAAGGAAATGTTTCTATGAACTCCAACCACTTAGCATGTCTTTCATTGAGCTTAACTTGGGATTTTAAGAACTTTAAGCTCTCATGATCAGAATGAATGATGAATTCCCTTAACCACAAATAATGTTGCCATGTTTGAAGAGTTCATACAAATGCATAAAGTTCCTTGACATAAGTAGGATAATTTAAGGTTACTCCACTTTGCTTTTTGCTAAAATATGAAATCAATTAGGAATCTTGCATCAAAACAGCTCCTATTCCTATTCCAAATACATCATATTCTACCTTAAAAACTTTATGAAAATTAGGCAAGCATAACAAAGGTGCATCAGTAAGCTTTTCTTTCAAAGTACTAAAAGCTCAATCATGCACATCATCCCACTTTAAAACAATATTCTTTTTAACAAGTTCATTTAAATATGCAGCAATGGAACTAAAATTCTTAACAAACCTTCCATAAAAACTTGCTCAACCATGAAAGCTTCTTACCTCATTTGCATTCTTAGGCGTAGGCCAGTCCCTTATTGTCTTTTCCTTCTCATCCACACACATGCCATATTCCATCTTTCTTTGGGATTAAGATGACAGAGACCGAACATGAGCTAAGACTCTCCCTTATATATCCCTTTTGCGCCAACTCATGCACTTGTCTTTGTATCTTCTTTGTTTTATCTAGATTAGCTCTATAGGTAGGTTAGTTTGATATGTTAGCACTAGGTATAAAGTCTATTTAGTGCTTAATTCCTTTTAAAGTAGGTAACCTCTAAGGAATTTTTTCGAGAAATAAATCTTCAAACTCCTGTAATAATGGAACAACCACACTAGGCAAAGAGGAATTAGAGTCATTAGATAAAAGATAAACATCCTTGCACTTAAGTACAAGTAGTTATTGCCTTATGATCATAGCACTCTTAACCTCACTTTTCCTAGCAAACACTCATCTTCTTCCTTTTCTCTCCTTCTTGCACACTTTTCTCTCTGCCTCACTCTTTTCACTTGAATTTTTCCCTTTAGCCTCACTTTCTCTCTCTCTTTTTTTTGACCTCTCACTTTCCTTCCTTTTCTTTTCCTCATGTTCTTTCATTTGTTCTTCTCTCATTTTGCACTCTCTTGCTATCTTAATTTGATCTTCATTTGCTTGAATAGGTTTGAGAGGAGATAATACAATAGTTTGATTATTAATTATAAAAGAGTATATGTTCTTATGGCCATCATGAGTAACCTTCCTATCAAATTGCCATGGTCTGCCAAGAAGTATATGACCAGCATGTATTGGTGCCATATCACAAAGAAACTCATCCTTGTAATTGCTAATAAAAAGGGCAACTAAAACTTACTTGGTTACTCTAATTTCTCCACAACCATAAGGCTTAGGATGCCTGACAATATCTAGATTCAACTTCTCCACCATCAAAGTATTAGCAACATCAGTACGACTTCCACTATTGATAATCATGCTATATACCTTGTCTTTAACATGGCATCTTGTATGAAAAATGTGATCATGTTGCTCTTCATCATTACTATCTTTATGTTGAATACTTAGTGCATACCTTGCAACTAGCATATCTCCATAAATAGGTTCTTCAACAACAACATTAAAACAATCCTCCAATAGTGGAATCCATTGTGTTTCTTGGCTATGTTGTTAGTTTGCAAGGCATTAATATGGATGAGGAGAAGGTAAAGTTGATAAGGGATTGGCCTACACCTAAAAATACGAACAAGGTATGAAGCTTTCATGGTTTGGCAAGTTTTTATCAAATTTTTGATAAGGATTTTAGTTCCATTACTACACCTTTAAATGAACTTGTTAAAAAGAAAGTTGTCTTCAAGTGGGATGATGTGCATGATCGGGCTTTCAGTACTTTGAAAGAAAAGCTTAATAATGCACCTTTGTTATACTTGCCTAATTTTGATAAAGTTTTTTAGGTAGAATGTAATGCATCTGGAATTGGAATAGGGGCCATTTTGATGTAAGATTCCAAATCAATTGCTTATTTTAGTGAAAAGCTAAGTGGGGTAGCCTTAAATTATCCCACTTATGACAAGGAACTTTGTGCATTGATATGAACTCTTCAAATGTGGAAACATTGTATGTGGCTAAGGGAATTCATCATTCATTATGATCATAAGAGCTTAAAGTTCTTAAAATCCCAAGATAAGCTTAATAAAAGACATGCTTATTGGCTAGAGTTCATAGAAACATTTCCTTATGTGATTAAGTAGAAACATGGAAAGAAAAACATTGTTGCTGATGCATTGTCAAAGAGGACTTACTTCTTTCCAAACTAAGTTACTTGGTTTTGAATTGCTTATGGGCTTGTATGCAAATGATTTTGATTTTGGCCAAGTATGGAATGCATGTGATAAGTGTGCATTTGGTGATTTATAGGCATGAAGGCTTTTTGTTTAAGAGGGTTAAATTATGTGTGCCAATTCGTTCTATTTTATGAGTTGCTTGTTAGGGAAGCTCTCGAGAGTGGTTGAATGGGGCACTTTGATGTGAAAAAACCTCTAGATATATTGCATGATCATTTTTGTTAGCCTAATATGAAGCATGATATGCATTCCATTTATGATAAGTGCATTACATGTAGGTAAGCAAAGGCTAGGGTTAAACTATATGCCTAACCAACCTTGGATTGATATTTCTATGGATTGTCTTAGGTTACCAAGGTCTCAAAGTGGTAAGGACAATATATTTGTTGTTTTTGATAGGTTTAGCAAAATGTCTCATTTTGTTGCATGTTCTTAAACCAATAATGCAACAATATTGCTGAGTTATTCTTTAAGAAAGTGGTGTGTTTGCATGGATTACCAAGAATTATTGTTAGTGATATAGATGTTAAGTTCTTAAGTCATTTATGGCACACTTTATGGAATAAATTGGGAATGAAACTCTTATTTTCTATTGTTGCACATCCTTAAATAGATGGACAACTGAAGTATTTAATAGGACACTCACTACTTTATTATGTGCTATCATTCAAAAGAACTTGAGGTAATGGGAATGGTGTTTCCCACATATTGAGTCTGTATATAACAAATTTGTTCATTCTATTACTTCCTAGTCACCTTTGGAACATGTTTATGGTTTTAATCCTTTAACTCCTTTGAAGATTTTATCTTTGCCTAATAAAATGCATGCTAACATTGATCATAAGAAAAAGGAAGAATTTGTAAAGGATTTGCATGCCAAGGTTTAGGATAACATTGAAAGGAAGAATGAGCAATACGCTAAGCAAGTTAATAAGAGACATGTAAAGGTTGTCTTTGAACTTGGTGATTGGGTGTGGGTGCATATGAGGAAGGAATCATATTTAGAAGATTTCATTTTGGTTTTACTTTAGAAACAGCAACTAATTCCTTTGGTCTCACTTCTTCTTTTAGCTTTGAGGCTTTCCAAGTTGCCTTTCATGTAGAACTAGAAGTTGATCCAAATTTGGGTCCTTTGGACTTGATTTGTTTCTCCACCTTGATAGCCTTATGCAACAACTCCTCCATCTCCAAATAGTGTTGCAAATCTACTACATTTGCAATTTCCTTGCTCAAACCACCAATAAACCTTGCTATGTTAGCCTTTCAATCTTCCTTTACATTAGCTCTATTCATGGCTATCTCCATCTCCTTGTAATAATCCTTCACACTCATGTACCCTTACACCAACCCTTGCAACCTTCTATAGAAGTCTTTATGGTAGTGGCTAGGTATAAATCTCTTGCATATTACCGATTTCATTACTTCCCATGACTAAATTGGCCTCTCACTATTCATCCTTCTAGTTATCACGAATTGGTCCTACAAAATACTTGCATAATCAATGAATTCTATAACTATCAACTTTACTTTTTTCTCCTTGGAATAATTATGGCAATTAAATACATGCTCAACCATTCTTTCCAACTTCAAATAATGTTTGTTGAGCCCATCTTTGATGGCTAATGTTCGGTTTGTTGTCAACAACATTTCATGTAGTTGCATTATGAATGTCATTAAGATACAAAGAGGTCATTGGGCAAAACCATTGATGGATTCTTGATTTGATATTAACATATCACATAGTTGTATGTATTGATTTGATGCTATGAATGTCATTAAGATGCAAAGAGGTCATTGGGTAGAATTGTTAATGATAGGTCAACCCTAAAGTTGATGAGTCAATGTTGACTATCAACCTTAAATTTTAGGGGTCAAGGTTGACCATTGACCATTAACCATTGACCCTAAATTTTAGGAATCAAATATAGCCGCTAATTGTAGGACAAACCTTAGGAATAGATACTGACCATTGATAAGTATGCAACCCTAATCTAAAGGTTTTATAAATACCTGCCTACATCTTGCAAGATTGATGTGTATGTTATAGAAAAATTGAGAGAACAACAACAAGGGCTGCAAAGAGAGAATGACATGTGTGTTGCAGAAAATTGAGAGAGAACATAAAGAGAGAGACTCTAGCCAAGGCAAATGAGGCAGCCACCAAGTAGAAAGTGACCAACCAAGGCAAAGGAGACAACCACCAAGAAGAGGTGCAATTCACCAAGATAGTTATAACACCAAGGAGAGGTGCAACTGACCAAGAGGTTACAGAAGCCACCAAAGAAAGAGGCATCCATACTAACTAAAGGAGGAGTTGTAGCAATTGGTAGCCATATCGAAGGATGAAGAAGGCAGCCCTACCAAAGGGAGAACAAGGTGCAGCAGCCACGCCAAGGAGAGAAAAACATGTAGCAGCCACCCTAAGGAGAGAAGAACATGCAGTAGCCACACCAGGGAGAGAAAAACGTGTAACAACCAACCTAAGGAGAGAAGGACATGCACCAGCCACCAAAGAGGGATCTTGCAGCATAACCAGTAGCTTATAGCACATCCAGTGGCTTGTAGCAATTGGCAGCAGGTGAATCATAACTAGCAATTGTAGCAGGTGAAGCACAACTGACAATTGCAATAGCAATCACAACCAACAATAGTCGTAAGGGCATACAGCAATAGCAGGAGGGGCAACCAACAATAGCAACAAAGGCTACCACCAATACCAGTAAATGTAGGTACAACCAACAATAGGCACAACTAGTAAATTTAGGCACAACCAATAGCTTGTAGTAACAGGCAACAAGTGCAAGCATAACTAGTAGAAGGTAGCATATGCAAGCACTAATAGTAGAGGAGAAAACTTCCCCTAATAATAGGGCAGGCAACACCAATAGTAGGGGGAAAAAATGTGCCCTAGTAGCAAGTCCAGCAACAGCAGAGGAGAAAATGTGCCCTAGTAGCAAGTCCGGTAACTTGCAGCAACAAAGGAGAATATATGTCTCAATAGCAGGTTTGGCAACTTGTAGTAGTCAAGGAGAAAATGTGCCCCAGTAGTGAGTCTAGTAGCTTGCAGCAATAGAGGAGAAAGCATGCCCTGGTAGTAAGTCCAGCTTATAGCAACAAAGGAGAAAACATGCCCTCTAATAAGTACTAGTGTTGATATTCGTACAACCACTCTCACTTAAAGTAGAAAGATAAAAATTTGATCATTGACTCTAATTAGTCACAAAGGTTAATTCGGAAGATTTATAAAAGGCAAGCATCTCACACTGATTCACCCCCTCCCCCTCTCAGTGTGAGACCTAAGAAGGTCCTTATTAATGTTGAGGATCATTCTTCCCTTAAAATGCTAGAATCTTTATCTTTATGCTACCCAAATTGCTATCTTTTTTGGAAACAGCCTTCCTAAATTCCCTTAAGCTTAATTCTTCATATTTTAATTCTTCCTCAATCACACACCTTCTAAAGGATTTGGATTTGTTAGCTGATTATAACTTATCTAGCCTTGCATTTATCATTTTAAATTGCTTAGCAATAGCCTTCATTCATATCTTTACATCTATATCATGCACTTCTCCTTCACTACACATGTATACAACCTGTAAACATGTTAGTAATTAAAAGAAATTTGTTCCTTACACACTCTCTTATGTGTTTGCCCTTATATCAGATTATTATTATTAGTGTTTCACTTTATTTTGGCTTTTCATGATGATGATCTCACCACTCTTGCCTTTTTCCACTCAAGTTAGGCCCCTTTTATGTTTTTAAAAGACTTAACAAATCACAAGGACCAATCTATTAGATGGCAACAAATTTCAAAATCAGAATTTTTAAAACAAACTCAATATATCCTTTTTAAGCTTAAAAAAGAAAAAAAAAATCAGATTTGCAACCTTATAAATGTACATAATAGGTTGCAAGAATAAATATGCACTACTTAGCTCAAACACAACTTTTTAGTCTTCTTTTTTTATTATTTTGTTCTCAACTTTTTTTAACAAAACACCCACAAAATTAACACAACTTCAGGAGTACTAAGCTTATCAGAATAAGCCAAAAGAACTAAGCAAAGAAACATAAAGAATGAATAAAGCAAAACGAAAAGTACCATACAAAGATGGAAAAGGGATATGTAATATATTTTTAGAACAAAGGCTCTGATACCAACTAATAAAGAATCCGCTAGGCGACTTGTCTTAGGAACCCAACTCTAATGTAACCTATTGATTAGAACCATAGTTATGATGAATTAGGTCACTATAAGATGCCTTGATAACACCAAAATAAGTTATTGATGAAGAACTAAGAGGAAATTTTCACAAAGTGAAGGAAAACACTTTAATCATATTATTCATTCCCCTTATTGACAAATTATGACCCTTTATATAGGCATTAAAACTAATGAATCTTATTAGGAAAAGGACATCCCCCCTTATTCCCTAACATATCTAATTGGAAAACAACCCAACAAGAATTTATAGTTGAAAATTCAAATCCTTATTCTAAATAAAAAAAACAAAAACCCTAACTAATAACATAACATATGTGGATTCAATCTATGAACATTAAGCCCTAATACACATGTGGATTTAAACAAAATAAAACAAATTAAAGTCTAATTTATAAGGAGGTGAATAGAAATTCAATTAGGCCATAAATGCAAACCAAGCCTTATATCCATCTTAAGCATGTGGATTGGGCTCCAATTGATTACAAGCATATGGACAAGGTTGTTTGAAGCTCTCTAAGCCTTATTCTTTATATGTTAAAGCATATTACATCTTAAACCACATATAGATAGGGGATTAATCTTGACAATGCACGTGATTCATCCAAAACAACCTCCTTTGCTTACATCTCCATGATTAACCTTTGTAAACCTTTCTTTATACATTTTGACTTTGCTTTAGTCATTGGACCTTGATCTAGTCATTCAACCTTCTCTAGTCGTTAGACCTCTAATTCCTTGTAAAGGATAATGAGAATGGTTAGAAATAGGTGCTTAAACAAAGTGGATTGCCTAATCTCCATCGTATATGGAATTAAATCTAAGAAATGAATCATTCATCATAACAAAGGATCACTCAATGTGCACAAGCTACTATTGTAGAAAATGAATCTTCTCTTTCCTTACTACTAGTCTTTGCTCAGGCTTTATCAGTCTCTTCTCTACAAATTATCTTCGCTGTAGGTTATCTTTATTACAAGTTCTCTCCTCTCTAGGTTATCTTCGCTACTAGTTATCTCCGTTGCAGGTTCTCTCCCCCTATTACTGATGTTACCTCACCTACTCCCTCAGCAGGTTCTCTCTTTGTTGTTGGTGTTGCTTCCCCTGCTACACATGTTGTCACCTTTTGTTGTTGTTACTACTTCCTTTGGCCTTGGTAGGTTCTCTTCCTCTATTGGGAATGCCTACTAGAGTTGTTGCTGGTGCAGGGATACCTACTGGAGTTTTCGCTAAGGTGGGGATACCTGTTAGTTATGCTACTAGTGCAGGGAGGCCTGCTAGAGTTACTACTAGTGCAAGGACGCCTGCTGGAGTAGTTGGAATCTATAGATTCTAGTTTTGCTTGCACCTTCTGGTTTACCTCCTTTGCTGTGTAATTGCACCTTCTGCTGGTTTGCCTCCCTTACTGCCAAATTCTACTAATTCTCTTTCACCTTTTGTAGTTGCTGGTTTTTGCTACACCTTTTACTAGATCTTGTTGATTCTCCTCCACCTTTTGTAAATTTTGGTTTTTGCTACACCTTCTACCGGATCCTACTATTGTACCTCTCCTTGGTATGGCCAACTGCTACACCTCTCCTTTGCTGTGGTTGGTTGCTACTTTCCTTGGTTGCCTCTCTCTTTTGTTGCAATTAGGTTTTCCTTTCTCTTAAACAATTCTGCATCATACACTTCTCTTACAAGGCGTATGGAGTTATTTGTAGAGCCTTGATGTTAAGGTCACACGATCATCAACGGTCATTGTTAATTCCCAAAGGTTGCCCTATAATTAATAACCAGATTTGATTCCTAAAATTTAGGGTCAATAGTCAAAGGTCAACAATCAACCTTGACCCCTAAAATTTATGGTTAATGTTTAATATTCATTCATTGACTTTTGTTGACCTACCATCAACAATTTTGACCAATGACTTCTATGCATCTCAACAACATTCAAAACATCAAATCAACATGAGCAACAATGTGAGATGCTATTGACAACAAATCCAACATAGCCTAACATTATTTTTATTGCAACTACAACAGTATACAGTATTACTATTTTGTCTTTATACCTTAGGATGATGTTTCTTTAAATATTAGGTCTAAATTTTGTATAATTGAAATCTAATTTAAATTTTTTGGGTTCTTCTTCAATTCTATATGCATGTTGGGTCCCTAAGCCACATGTTTAAGGATTTATTCATACAAAGACATCATGAAATTAATTTGACTGTCTACATTGATTTTTTTTTTAATTGTGAGATCCACCTTATGTTAGGCAGTCTAGTTCCATTGAAGCCTATCAAATAAAGAACCTATTACTCTCAATTCACTCTGTTTACTATCAATTAATTGTTCATTACCTTAAACATGAGGTCATCTCTTGATTACATGACAAAAGGACTTCATCTTTGAGTAGTATAAAAGCATTGAAGTCCAACAAATAAAGACACTATTATTCTTGATTAACTTTGTTTATGAAAACAAAGTAGCAATTGCTAGAAACATGAGACTATCACCTAACTTGCTAGCAATTTCTTAGCAATAAGGATCATTTTTTCAATGTAAAGAATTGTTCACACAAAATGATCATCCAGTTAACATTCATTTCTACACTCGACATTAATTTCTAATGGAGAATAAGGTCCTGATCAAGTGCAACAAAGCAAGTATTCCCAAGATCCTTTACAAGGACTTGGTGGTCCAATGACTAGGGCAAGGACAACGAGGATAAAAGAGGCTTTACAAGGTTTAATCATGGAGATGCACTACAAAGAGGCTGTTTTAGAAGATTTTAAGGTTGTTTTAGAGTTTCCAATGCTAAACCAAGGATAATAACTCATCTTTATGTGCAAGATGATGGAAAACACTTAGAACTTAAAGAACAAAGATTGGATCCATGATATGAGTCCAAGTCATATGACCAAGCTAAGGAAAAGCTTGATCCTTATGCTAAGTTGTATTTATGCTAACATAAATTTTTACACCAATCACTAGATTATTTATGAGATGCACATATCATTCATTGCTTGAAACATAAGATTGCCTCTTGATTACTTAATTAAAGAACTTACCTTTAAGAAGTATAAAGCCATTGAAATCCATCAAATAAAGAAGCAATGATTCTTAGTTAGCATTCTTTACTAAAATCAATCGTTAATTGCTTAAAACTTGAGATCCTCACTTGATTTCATGGCAATAAGATATCTCCATTGGTTGTAAGGAATTTTTCATGTGAAATGATCATGGTATTAACATCTATTTCTACACTAGACATAAATTCATTACGACATAGGCATCAATACTCCTTAGGTAGCCTTAATCTATTAAAAGTTATTGATGAGGACGTTTTTAGGTCTAACATTGAGAGGAGGGTGAATCAGTGTGAGATATGTGCTTTTTACAAATTGAGCAGACAACAGTAGCGTGGACAAATAGCAGCAGAAGTGAGTAGACAACAATAATGCAATCAAATAGTAGGAACAACACGTGTAGACAGTAGCCACAATGCATGCAGACTGCAGAGTGCATGGAGATAGTAGTAGTAGTGTAAGTGGACAGTGGGACCAATGTGTATGGAGTGCATGCGAATAGCAATAATAGCGTGCATGGACAACATTAGTAACACACATCAATAGTAGCAGCAATGTGTGCAGATAACATGAGTAGTGCACACAAACAGCAGTGGCAGTGCATGCAGACAGCATTAGCAATGTGCGCGAACATCAATAGCAACACGTATGGGTAGCATTAGCATTGCCTGTAGGCAGCACTATCAATGAGTGAGACAAAACCAATAGCAAAGGAAGGAGAAGATCCATATTCTGCTTTAGCAGTTTGTACACATTGAGTGATCATTCTCTAAGAAAGGTTTTACCATAAACCCTTCATGAATTTGTTGAAAAATAGGGTGAGATACCCTTGGAGTGATCGGGAGATCATTGTAAGTGGTTAAGGAGTTATCCTTCCACAATTGGTGAAGAGTGATCATTCCATAACATTATTATATCTCTTGATAACAAGAGCGGATTGTGTGATTTAGGAAGGATCTTATCACACTGTGGACGTAGCTCATACATTTTGGGTGAACCATGTAAAAATTGTCGTATGTTCTCAGGTGCTTACGCATTGACTTTTTAGTCATATAATCACGCTTACATAAAGGAGAAAAATAAAAATTGGATCATCGACTCTAACAAGCCACAAAGGTTAAATCAAGATCAATTTGTAAAAAGTGTATATCTCACACTAATTTACGTCCCCCTCTCAATGTGACAATTACGCTTACATAAAGGAGAAAAATAAAAACTAGATCAATTGCTCTAACAAGTCACAAAAGTTAAATTAGGACCAATTTGTAAAAAGCACATATCTCACACTAATTCATCCCCCCTCTTAGTATGGGACCTAAAACGGTCCTTATTGTGGTATCAGAATCGCTTCCTTTATTGATTTAATTTTTCTATGTTAAAGTGAAGTTGTACATTGTTGTGTGAGTTTTTATCTCTATTGCTACATGTGACCATGAATAACATGAAGAGTGTTAATAGTAAGGGCATTCCTTTGTTTGATGGACAGAATTATTAATTATGGAAGAATAGAATGCTCCCATATCTTATGTCCCTTGTTCTTGATATCTTTAAGTCTACTGTTAGTGGCTTTATCCTTGTTGTTAAAGGTGATCCTATAACGCCAGCTGATAAGAAGAACTTAAAGTGTGATGAAAAGGTGAGAAATGCCTTACAAAGGAGACAAGGTTGCAAAGGGAAGCAAATCTAGGACAAACTGAAGAATATCTATAAAGGAGACAAGGTTGCGAAGGAAGCCAAGCTACAAATCTAGAGGAGCAAATTTGAAGACATTAAGATGCAAAATGATGAGACTATAGATGTGTTCTTCACAAGAGTTAATGAAATTTTGTGCTACATCAATTGCTATGGAGAGGAGATCCATGATGCTATTGTAGAAAGGAAAATACCTAGAACCTTACCGAAAGTTTATAATTCCAAAGTCTCTTCCATAGAAGATAAAGATCATGATAGGCTACCTTTTGATGACTTGCACAGCATATTGGTAGCTTATGAAATGAGAATAGCCCCAATGAAGAAAGAAAAGCTATCCAAGGTGGAGAAAGAGGTGACCTTCAAGGCAATGAAGAAGTTAAGGATTAAAACCAAGAAGAGGAATCCGTTAGCAGCTTTGGAGAAGAAGATAGTGATACTAAACTAGATGAGGTCATGACATACATCACTAATAATACGAGGAAAGGAAAAAGGAAGTACAAGGGAAAACTACTCTTGAAGTGCTTTAGCTGTGGAGCAATTAGGCACTTTGTTGTGGACTGCCCAAAGAGAAGAGGATGATGATGAGTTGGTCCTAAGGAGGAGGACAAAACAATCCAGCTACAGCTACTCTAAAGTTGGAAATTCAAGTGCCAAAGGAAAAAAGAAATTCTTCATATCCAAAAGAAGGAATTTTCTAAGCAAGCTAGATGAAAAGGATTTTGAAGAAGAAGTTAATGATGATTCTGATGATGAGGTTGCAAAGGATATGTTGATCACTTAAACAATTGATGATCAAGACTCTTTAACTGATGAGTAATTAACAGAAGAGGATGAGGATGAGTTAGTGCAGAAACTTGAGAAGGAATTGAGAGCTTGTTTGCACAAAATATCAAGTTAGAAAAAAAGGTAAAACATCTAAAAAAGCTGTTTGGAAATTTTGTTGTTAATGAATCTAATTTCCAAGTGAAAGAGGAGGAGTACTTGAAAAGGATTGAAGAGCTGATTGTACTTGAGGTAGAGCAAGACAAGATACAGAAAGATTTTGGCACTAAGGTGATTGCACAAGAGCAAGCCAAGCTCCACAAAGCCGAGTTTGAGCTACGTATGAGGAAAGCTTTATGTAGGCCATAGAAGTGAAAAGATAGTCATCATCAACAAATTCCATCAATAAGGATGCTACTAGAAAGTTGAATGAGTGTCTAAGCAATCAAGGACCTCATTCAATGGGGAAGAAAGGACTTGACTACATTGAAAAGCCAAGTGAGAAGGTAAGAGAAAAGAAGAAAATTGTGTTTGTGCCTGAAAGCAAGCACAATGACATGATGGAGAAGAGAGACCAACCCAAGTTAAAATGGGTTAGGAAATATATGGTGGAGACTCCCATCCATAGGAGATAGACTATTAAAGATGGAGAGAAGGTTGCCACACCAACTACTGAAGAGAAGAGATATGCACTTAGTGAAAGAAGAAAATCCAAATTCAAAGGATTTTGTTGGAGCTATGGTAAGTATAGGCACAAGGCTAATGCTTGTTGGAATATTTGACCTATAATGAAGAGGAATGTGAGGCAAGAGTCTAGGGGAGACTCTATCAAGAAAGGACATAATCTTAAGTGGAAAGAAGTCATATTCAATTGAGGAATAGATTTGATATGTTGGAAGAAATCTATGTAAGATGCGAAAAGGCTAGACACATTGTTAAGGATTGTTTGACATTATTGCTCGATCAAAAAGTGGAAAGGAGAAAACCTACACATTCTCCTACATTCGGCCAAATAAGAAGAAGAGGAAGAGAAATGTCTATGGTTGCGGAAATAGCCTTAAAAGCTTCAAAGAAAGAAAAGTCATGGATCCTTAATGGTGCCTGCTCTTTATATATGATAGAATACTCCAAAATGTTCAAGGAAGTAGTAAAATATGATGGAGGATCTGTCAAATTTGGTAATGACGGCACCTTAAAGATTAAAGGTATTGGTGCTGCTAAAATTGGTGCATAAAAGCTAAAATGAAAAAAAGTGCTTTATGTTAAAGGGTTGAAACATAATCTTATCAGTGTTAGCCAGCTTGTGATGATGGACATGAAGTTACTTTCAACAAGAGTGGTTACACAGTAAAAAGACTAAGAGATGGTGCTGTCCATACTAATGGTGAAATAACAAATGGAAACTTATATCAAGTTTCCAAAAGCAAGAACACATGCTACATTGTGGGTGAACCACGTAAAAATTATTGTGTGTTCTTAGATGCTTGTGCATGGCTTTTTTTAGTCGTATGGTCGCGCTTACATAAAGGAGAAAAATAAAAATTAGATCATCAGCTCTAACAAGCCATAAAGGTTAAATCAAGATCAATTTGTGAAAAGAGCATATCTCACACTAATTCACCCCCCTTCAGTGTGAGACCTATAATGGTCCTCATTAGCTAATGATACAATTTTTTTTGTTTCTCCTTTATGTGAGTGCGACCGTATGAATATAAATCAATGTGTAAGCACCCAAGCATATACAACAATTTTTATGTAGTTCACCCACAATGTGTGAGCTATGTGCACAGTGTGATAGGGTCACTCCTAAATCACACAATCCATTCTTGTTATCAAGGGATACAACAATGTTGTCTCACCTACTGTTGATGCTACCTGCATGTACTATTATTGCTGTCCACATGCACAGCTGCTGTTGTCCACACACGCTATTACTGCTATCTGTATGCACTGCTATTGCTGTTGTTCATTCACATGCGCTGCTATTGTTGTCTGCATAAGCTGCGATTGCTGTTTGCAAGTGCTGCTATTTCTATCTATATGCACTACTGCTGTTTGTTCACACGTGTTGCTGCTGTTGTCCACATGCGCTGCTGCTGTCCACATGCGCTGCTGCTCTTATTGGTATAGCCTTCTGGACATGTTGCTGTTGTTCGCACATGCTACTCCTGCTATCTACATGCGTTGCAATTGTTCATGCACACTGTTACTATTGAATTAATTGCTAAATGCACAGCACTTGCTAGTATTGTCTCCCAAACGTGCTACTGGTGCTGGTAGTCCCTCATAGACATGTTGCCACTACTGGTATAGCCTCCCGAGGTGCTGCTGGTTTGCTGGTTGCTTCCCGGACCTACTGCTACACTTTCTATAGGTGGTTGTTGATTCCCAAATGATGCTGCTACAACTACTGGTTTGCTACTTGATGGTTGAACCTACTGTTGCAATCTGTAAGTGGCTGTTTTGTTCCTCGACCTGCTGCTATAATCTCCAGGTGGCTATTTCTTTCTTGGACCTACTGCTACAATCTACTGGTGGCTGCCTCTATGTTTACTAGTGTAGGGACCTCTGGTTGCTGCTACCTCCCTGTTTATTGGTGTAGGACACCTCCTACTACTGCTGCCTCCTTGATTGCTAGTGCAGAACACCTCCTGCTGCCTCTTTGATTGCTGGTGTAGAACACCTCCTGCTGCTTCCTTATTTGCAGGTGCAAGCACCTTCTGGTTTTGCTGGTGCAAGCTGCTACCTCTTGGTTTATCTTTCCTTGATGTTAGATTCATAGGTTGCTGGACCACCTTCTGGTTTGTCTTCCTTGGCTGCTAGATTTACAGGTTACTGCACCATCTTCTTGTTTGTCTCCCTTGGCTGCTCGATTCACAAGTTGTTGCACCTCCTTCTAATTTGTCTTTCTTGGCTATAGGATTATTAGTTCAAGGCTACTAGTTCCTATTTTTCTAGTGTAGGCTACTGCCTCCTAGTTTGTTGATGCAGGCTGCTGGTTTGGTAGTTCATGGCTGGCTAATACAAGTTTTGGTGAGGGCCGGTTGTTATAGGTGCTGATAAGGGCTGACTATTACAGGTGCTGGTGAGGGTGGCCAGCTGCTTTAAGTTTGCTGGTGTGGTGGCTGGCTACCTTGCTGTCTCTCTCTCCCTCTTGGTTGGCTACCTTGCTGCCTCTCTCTCCATCTTGGCTAGCTGCTGCAATTAGGTTTTGTTCTCTCAAAACATTCTACAACACTCACACCACCTTGCAAGATGCATAAGAGTATTTATAAAGGTTTGAGATTAGGGTTACACAATCATCAACGGTCATCATTGCTTTCCATAGGTTGCTCTATAATGAATGGCCAAATTTGAGTCGTAAAATTTAGGGTCACGGTCAACATTGACTTCTCAACATCACGGTTGACCTGTCATCACTAGTCTTTCCCAATGACCTCTTTGTATCTCAATGGTATTCATAATCTCAAATTAACACATACAACCATGTAAGATAATGTTGACAACAAATCCAACATTAACCATCAAAGATGGGCTTAACAATTATTTTGCTTGATTAGTTTTTCTTACACAAATATAATGGTTTACTATATGAAAAATGAGGTGGTGGTTTCATTTTTTGCTAATAAGGCTTATTGTTTTATTCCAAGGAATTAGGAACTTAACTTAAATGCCTATACTATCATGTATTTCTTTATGAGATACAAGTTATTATGTCTTGGTTAGTTTAAATTTATGGGAGCCCATCAAATAAAATAGTTATTATTGTTAATTAGGTTTCTTTAGCATGACATAATTGTTTATTGCTTCAAACGACAGACTATCACCTGAGTCATTAGCAATAAGGCTTATCTTTTCATTGTAAGGAATCCATCACACTAAATGGTTAGGCTATTATTACCAGCTATCTCTACACTGAACATGAATTTCATTATGACATGCATATCAATACACCTTAGGTAATCTAAATCCATTCAATTATAGCAATCAAAGGAATATCTTGATTAGCTTTTCATACATCGATAGAATGATTAATTGCTTGAAATATAAGTTCATCACTTCATTTCATGCTAATAAGTCTTATCCAATCATTATATGTTCTAAGGAGAAATTTTCACAAAGGAATCACAAAATTTAATTAAATGATTACATTGATTACTAATTTTATGGTGAGATACACATTATTAAGCCATGGACAATCTAAATTCATTGAAGTCTTTTGAAAAATGGAGTTATTGTTTTTCATTAGCTTTCTTTACTAAGACAAAATCATTATTTACTTCAAACTTGATATTGTTAGTAGATTTTGTGGCAATAAGGCTTGTCATATGATTTGAAGGAATCATTTATACAAAATGATTGTGCGATTAACCTTCATGTTTATACCAACCAATAATTTCATTACAACATGCACATCAATAGAAGTTAAGTAGTTAAAATCCATTGAATTCTATCAAAGAAATTGGTCATTTATCATGATTTGCTTGTCTTACATGGATAAAATGGTTCAATGCATACAAGATGATACTATCATTCCATTTCTAACTAATAAGGCTTATCCTTTCATTCCATCATATCATTAACACAATAAAATCATGAAATTAACTTAAATATCCACACCGATCTGATAAAAAACCCATTAGTTGTTGTTTCATCTATAGTTGTTGAGTACAAGCCTAAGTAGCTACCATATATTTAGCCTCGGCAATACTTAGGTCACTGAATTTTGCTTCTTGCTATGCCATAAAACACATATACTACCTAATTAAAATGCACCACTTGACGTTGATCTTTTATCATTACAATTGCTAGCCCAATTAACATCTATATACTCATACAAATTAAGCTGTCCATTCATATCATAAAGCAGCCCATAATTTATTATGCCTTTCACATGCCTTAGAATTCTCTTAGCCACCATGAGACGAAATTCCTTAAGGTCAATTTGAAATCTGGCACAAAGTGTTACAGCAAAAACAATATTAGGCCTTGATGCTGTCAAATATAGTAAGCTTCCAATCAACTTTTTGTATTCCTTTTGATCAACCATGTTGCCTTCTTTATCTTACTTAACTTTGTTCCAACCATGATGGGAGTGCTTACTTCTTTAAAGTTCTCCATCCTAAACCTTTTTAACAGTTCATAAGCATACTTTTCTTGGGAGGGAAAAATTCCAGCCTTGCTTTGCAAAACCTATAATCCTAAGAAGAATTTCATTTCACCAAGCATGGACATCTCAAACTTCTTCTTCATTTACTCAATATAGGCATTACACAGGGTCTCCTTTCCTGCAATAAAGATTATGTCATCAATATGCCATAACAATCAACTTGCCCTAGTTGTCTCCCTTTATGTATAAGTTGCTGTCCATATTTCTTTTTTTGACCTTCATATTTTTAAGGATGTATCTAGCTTGGAATACCATGCTTTTGGAGCTTGCTTTAAGCCATATAAAGCCTTGTTCAATTTTCACACACTTAAGCCATCATGATCAAGTATAAAACCATTAGGTTGTTCAATAAATACCTCTTCTTCATGGTCTCCATTTAGAAATGCAAACTTCACATCCATTTGATAGACTTTATAGTTCCTTTAAGCAACAATGGCCATGAATATTCTGATTGCTTCAAGTTTGGCCACCAGAGCAAAGGTCTCTTCAAACTCATCCCCTTTTACTTATAAGTAGCCTGTACAAATAAGTCTTGCCTTGTTTCTTATCACCTCACCTTTTTCATTAAGCTTATTTCTAAACACCTACCTAGTTCCAATGATGTTTTTCCCTATAGGTTTAGGTACTAAACACCAAGTGTTGTTCTTTTCAATTTGGTTAAGTTTTTCATCCATAGCATACACCCATTCCTTGTAATTTAATGCTTTTACCACAAACTTTGGTTCAACCTTAAAAATTAATGAGATTTTTCACCACCTCTTAGTCTTCTTCTAGTTTGCACAAAGTCTTCTTTAATGCCAATAATGTTTTTGGCCTCAACTTCAACTCTGGCTCTTCTATGAGTTTGGGAATGCCTTAATTCTTCTTCTTCATCACTTGTAACTTGAGAATAAACATCTTCCTCATGTTGAATAGCCTCAGATTCATCACTTTTAGACTCTTTTTAGCTGTCATACATGGCATCTTCAGCTTCTTCATGTTGTAATTGCATTGTGGCACAATCTTCAATCACTTTAACGTCAAAGCTGTCCACCATTTTTAGCAACCTTTTGTTGTAGCATCTAAACCCTCTTCCATTTGGTACATAGCCCAAGAATATGCCTTCATCAACCTTCTTATCAAATTTGTCAAGATACATACCTTTAACTTTAATAAGGCAGGAGCTTTTAAACACTTTAAAGTGTTTTACACTTGGCTTCTTTCCATACCATAGCTCATAGGGTGTCTTCTCTAATGTGGTCTCCTCAAGCATCTGTTTTGAATATGAGTTGTAGTGGTGATAGCCTTTCTCTAGTAGCCATGTGAAGTACCATCTTAGCAAACATAGTTCTTGACATCTTTACTAGGCTTCTATTCTTTTTTTCAACCACTCAATTTTGTTGGGGTGTGTAGGGACTAGCATATTCAAGCTTCACTCCATGCTTCTCTCAATAATCTTCAAATCCACTACGTGTATTTTGTCCCATTGTTTGTCCTAAACCTTTTAATTTTTCCCCCCAACTAGATTTTAGCCACCCTCCTATAGTTCTTGAAATTATTGAGAGCCTCTGATTTATGTTTCAAGAACATAATGTAAGTCATTCTTATAAAATAATCAATGAAGGAAATGAAGTACCTATCACCCTTTGTTGATCTTTGTCTCATAGGCCTATAGATGTATGAATGGATAAGCTTCAATGGTGTCTTTGTTTGAACCTCCACATTTTTATGGGGAGCATTCACCTTTATCCTTTTTTAACACGTGCTGCAAATTGCATCTCTTTCTCTTCTTAGTTTGGGTACATCTCTCACTACATTTTTGATAGGTTGTTTAGTCCCTTTTGTCCAAGATGTCCTAATCTTTTATGCCATAACAAGTTCTTATCTTTGGTGCTTATGAAGCATTTGTTTAGTCCAAGATGTTCTTATCATGTCCATCATCACAAAGCTGGCTAACACTAATGAGATTATGTTTTAGCCCTTCAATATAAAGTACTTTCTTTGATTTTAATTTTTTTGCACCAATTATAGCAACACTGATATCTTGAATCTTTAAGGCACAATCATTGCCAAATTTGACTAACCCTCCATCATATTTTGCTACTTCCTTCAACATCTCAAAATCTCCTATCATGTGTGAAGAGCAACCACTATCCAAGATCCATGGCTTTTCTTTCTTAGAAGATTTTAAGGCTACTTCAACAACCATAGACGTTTCTCTTCCTCTTCTTGTTCTTTGGCTGAATGTGGAAGCATGTGTAGGTGTTCTCTCCTTGATCGGGCAGCAATGGTTGGCCGAATATAAGATCATGTGTAGGTGTTCTCCCTTTCATGTGTAGGTGTTCTCCCTTGCATTCTTTAATCAAGCAACATTGTCAAGCAATCCTTAGCAATGTGTCCAAACCTTTCATATCTTCTACAGAACTTTCCCAGTAAATCAAAGCTATTTCTCAGTGGAATTTGGCTTCTTTTCACCTGAGATTGTCTCCTTTCTTGATAGAGTCTCCCCCTGGAATCTTGCCTTACATTCCTCTTCATTAGAGGTTGAGTATTCCAACACATATTAGCCTTGTGCCCATACTTACCAAGCTTTAGCAAAATCCTTCAATTCTGAATTTTCTTCTTTCACCAATTTTATTTCTCCTTTCTTCAGCAACTATTGTGGCAACCTTCTCTCTATCTTTGATAGCTTATCTCCTTTGGATGGGAGTCTTCACCACATCTTTCCTAACCCATTTTAGCTTGGGTTGGTTTCTCTTCTCCATTATGCCATTGTGTTTGCTTTCAAGCACAAACACAATTTTCTTCTTTTCTTCTGCCTTTTCCCTCAACTTTTCAATATAGCCAAGTCCTTTCTTCCCCATGGAATCAGGTCTTTGATTACTTAGACAATCATCCAACTTTCTGGTAGCATCCTCTTTGATGGCATTTGTTGAAGATGTCTCTCGTTTCACTTTCATGGCTTGCATAAAGCTTTCTTCATGCTTCCTCAGTTTGGACTTAGCTTTAAGGAGATTGGCTTGCAAAGTTAGCACCTCTTGCTCTTGTGCAATCACCCTAGCACCAAGATTATCATGTATCTCGCCCTGCTCTACCTCAAGTATGATTAGCTTCTCAATTATCTTTAAATGCTCCTTCTCTTTTGCTTCAATCCTTAACCTTCACCTAGAGATTAGATTCATCAACAACAAAATTTTTATACAACTTTTTAAAATGCTTTACCTTTTTTTCTAGCTTCCTGTTTTTATGCGAACAAGCTCTTAACTCATTCTTAAGTTGTTACACCAACTCATTTTGTTCCTCTTTTGTTGATTCCTCATCACTTAAAGATTATTGATCATCATCTATTTGAGTGACAAACACATCCTTTATAGTCTTATTATCATAATCGTCATCAATTTCTTCTTCAAAATCTTCTTCATCCAGCTTACTCAGAAAATTCCTTCTTTTGAATCTAGAAATTTTCTCTTTCCCTTTGACACTTAAATTTCCAACTTTAGAGTAGCTAGATTGCTCCGTCCTTCTCCTTAGGACTAGCTCATCATCATCCTTATTATTTGCTTCTCTTCTCTTTAGGCAGTACATAGCAAAGTGTCTAATTGCTCCACACTTAGAAGCACTTCAAGGGTAATTTTCCCTTGTACTTCCCTTTTCCTTTCCTCAAGTTCCTAGTGAAGTATGCCATGACTTCATCCAATTTAGTATCACTATCTTCTTTTTCAGAGCTGCTATTGGATTCTTTTTTTTTAGTCCTTAATCTTTCTTCATTAGGGCTATTCTCATTTCATAAGTTACTAATATGCTGTGTAGGTCATCTAAGGGTAGCCTATCTAGATCTCTATATTCTATGGAAGAGACTTTGGCATTGGTAAGCTTCTAGTAAGGTTCTAAGTATTTTTTTCACCATAGTAGCATTGTGGATCTCCTCTCCATAGCCTTTGATGGAGCACATAATTTCATTGACTCTTTTGAAGAATGCATCCACAGTCTCATCATTCTACATCTTTATGTCTTCGAATCTATTCCTCCAGATTTATAGCATGGCTTCCTTCATAACCTTATCTCTTTCGTAAATATTCTTGAGTTTGTCTTAAATTTGTTTGGTTGTGTTGCACCCTATTACCTTGGTGAATTCTTTGTCTAATAAGGAGGCATACAAGGCATTTCTCACCTTTCCTTCACACTTTAAATTCTTCTTATTAGTAGGTATCATAGCATCACCTTTAGCAATAGGGATGAAGCCACTAATAGTAGACTCAAACACATCAATATCAAGTGACATTAAATATGGGAGCATTTTATTCTTCCATAATTGATAATTTTGTCCATTAAAAGTAGGGATGATCTTGTTGTTAACATTGTTCATGCTATCCATGATCTCAATCAGCAATAGAGATAAACATTCATAGCAGTAACAAACAACATCAAATCAAGGCAAGCAAATTGGATCAATAGAGGAACTAGGCTCTGATACCACTTAATAAGGACCTTTTTAGGTCTCACACTGAGAGGGGGAGAATCATTGTGAGATATTTGTTTTTTACAAATCTATCTAGATTTAACCTTTGTGACTTGTTAAAGCCAATGATTTAATATTTATTTCTTCTTTATGTAAGAGTAGTCGTATGCATATCAATCAAACATAAGTACCTAAGAACACAAAATAAATTTTGCGTGGTTCACCCATAATGTGTGAGCTACAACCATGGTGTGATAGGATCACTCCTAAATCACAGAATCCACTTTTGTTATCAAGGGATACAACAATGTTGTGGAAGGACCACTCCTTAACCACTTGTGGAATGACTACTCCTCAACCACTTACAATGATCTCCCAATCAAGGAGTTGATCTCCCAATCACTCCAAGGGTATCCCACCCTTTTTCAATAAGTTTATCAAGAGTTTAGTAACTGAGACTTTTTTGAGAAGGATCAATCAATATGCATAGACTGCTAGTGTAGAACACGAATCATCTCCTTCCTTTCCTACTGGTGCTGCCTACCACATTGCTAGTGCTACCTGCCCTACAACCGATGCTACCTGCCCTACTACTGAGGCATATTTTCTCCTTCTACTACTGCAAGTTGTCAAACCTACTATTAGGCACGTTTTCTCCTTTATTGTAGCAAGTTACTGGACTTGCTATTATTGCTATTGCTACCTATATAGTCTACTATTATTGCTTGTACATGCTATTATTGCTACCTACATGTGTTGCTATCACTACTTGCACTTTTTGCTATTGCTATCTGTAGTGCTCTTATCATTGCCTACACATGTTGTGATTGCTACCTACACATTCTGCTATCGCTGCTTGCACATTTTGTTGTCACTGCCTACATGTGCACAGACTACTATTGCTACTTGCATGTTCTATTATCATTACCTGCACATTCTATTGTCGCTGCCTGCACGTGTTGCTATTGCTGCTTGCACAAGCTACTGTGTTGCTTGTATGTTTTGTTGTCACTGCATGCACGTGCATGGACTACTATCACTGCTTGCACGAGCTGCTGTGCTGCCTACACATTTTGCTATAGCTTGCTACTACTCTTACAATTTGTAGTTGCTGGTTTTGCTTACTGGACTTGCTACTAGCACTACAATTTTTGGTATAGCTTGCTAGACATACTGCAATTGCTAGGATTGTAGGCTGCAACTGGTGTTGCAGACTATTACACCTGTTGTAGATCACTAGATGTGCTACAATTACTAAGATTGCCTACTAGATGCCTTCAATCACTAGGATTGGCTGCTGATTGTTACAGGCTACTAGTGGTATAGCAGCTTGCTGCTGGTTGTTGTGGGTTATAGCTAGTATTACAGGCTTCCATTGGTGTTGCTTACAAGCAATTGGTTTCTCCTCGGTTTGCTGTCTACCCTTGCTACTATTGCTTGTTGCCTTGCTGTTGCAACCTCCAACCTTGGTGGCTGCTGCATGTCCTTCTCTCCTTAGGTTGGTTGCTGCATGTTTTTCTCTCCTTAGTATGGCTGCTACACATTTTTCTCTCCTTGGTGTGGCTACCAGCCACCTTGTTCTCATTTTGGTAGGGCTACCTTCTTCTCCCTTTGGTATGGTTGCCGGTTGCTTCCACTCTACTTTTGGTTGGTGTGACTACCTCCTTTTTTGGTGGTTGCTATCACCTCTACCTTGGCCGACTACTGCACCTTTCTTGGTTGGTTTGGTTTTTCGGTTACTACTAGCCTTGTTGTGGCTGGTTGCTGCACCTTCTTCTTGGTGTAGCTAGTTGCTTCACCGCTCCTTAGTGTGGTCAACTGCCACAACTCTCCTTGGTATGGCTAGCTGCTGCACCTCTCCTTGGTGTGGTCGGCTGCTGCACTCTTTGACTACAACTTTCCTTGCTATTCACCTTACCTTGTGGCTACCTTTAGGTTTGTTATTCTCTTTTAAAAAATCTATAACACACACTTGTCTTGCATGGTGTATGAGGTTATTTATAGAGCCTTGAGATTAGGGTCACACGATCATCAATGGTCATTGTTAATTTCCAAAGGTTGTCCTACAATCAACAGCTAGATTTGATTCCTAAAATTTAGCATCAATAGTCAATATTGACTCATTAACTTTAGTTGACCTACCATCAATAGTTTTGACCAATGACTTCTATGCATCTCAATGTCATTGAAAACATCAAATCAACATGAATAACAATATGAGATGCTATTGACAATAAATCTAACATTAGCCATCAAAGATGGGCTCAACATTCTTTTTTTTATATCTCAACTTTCTCTGTTTTCTTTTTTTACTTTTTCTTCAAATTTTTTTAATTAAATCAATCACTCTTTAGAGGTTGAACTACCACCTTGAGCTAATGCCATAAAGGCATGCTCATCTGATGATTCTTCATCTTCCTCCTCATCAGCTTCTTTTGTCTGACTCACATAACTCTTGAATGAGCCTCTCTTCTCTTCTTCCTCTGCGGGTTGACAATCTTCTTACTGGAATTCTTCGATTTGAATGATGATCTTCTCCATCTTGAATTTTGCTCATCATCACCATCCTCATCTTCATCATCAAGTTTCACTTTGCACTAAGAAGCAAAGTGTCCAGTCTACCCACAATGATAATATCTCAAGAATAACTATCCTTTTCCCTTCTTTGACCCCTTTTTGAATTTCCTTATGAAATAAGCCAATACTTCACCTTCACTTTCTTCCTCCTCCTCCTCATCATCATCCTCACTGGATGATTCTTCCTCTTCTTTTATCTTCCAGTGCTTCATAGTTTTGAAAGCTACCTCCTTTGATACCTTCATTGTTACAGAGCTTTCAGCTGACTTCATCCTCATCTCATATGCAATTAGATTGCACTAGAGATCATGTAGAGACATAGAATTCAGATCTCTACTCTCCTCTATGGTTGCCACCTTTGAGGCAAACCTCTCAGGCAGAATTCTCAGAATTTTCTTCACAATCGATGAGTCTTTCTTATTATTCCCATAACTTCTCAGGTCATTTACAGTGTCAATAACCCTGGTGAAGAACTCTTGAACTGTTTCATTCTTCTACATTCTGAGAGATTCAAATCTCTCCTTGAGCACTTGAAGCTTAGCCTCCTTTATTTTGCCATCACCTTTATAGACATTTTGTAATCTGTCCTATATCTCCTTAGTAGATTTGCAGTCCATAACTTTAGCATACTCAGCATCTGTCAATACTGAAATGATGATGTTTAAGGCCTTCCCATTTATCTCAAACTACCTTAATTCCTCTAGGGTTGGGTCTTTATCTTCTTCTGGAGCCACAAAACCCTCTTGTATGCATTTCACCGCGTTCATGCCCATGGTTGTAAATACCACTTGCATTCTTGCTCTCTACATATGGTAGTTGGTTCCGTTGAAGATTGAAACCTTCTTGCTGTAAGTGGTGCTAGTACTGGTACCGACTTACATTTCTCAGTATGCTGAACAAGTCAAACTTCTAGATCCCTTCAAACTAGTACACCAAGCTATTAAGTTTCAAACTGGTGAACCTGGCTTTGATACTAATTGAAGTTCTTGACATCTCCCTAGGATCTACTAGTTTTTGATACTGAGAGAGGGGTGAATTAGTATCGCCATAATTCACAATTCACAGGTAAAATGAACAACTTTAACCTCTTCTTAAAGGCAAACTCTTTTTCAGACTCGATTAAGGTAGATCTATTGCTACCTACTAATCGCAATAGTCCCCAAAGTCACCTTTCAGACACCTTATCTAATAGACAATTCGGATATTCTTGTTTAAGTCTTTGTTAGGTTATGGGTTGGCTAATATTTTAGCTGCGTTCACAACTCAATTCAAAACACAGAACATAAAGCAAATTAAGGACACATGAGATTTACATGGTTCTGTCAATGTGACATACACCCACGGTGGTAGGGACTCTCCCTTATTGAGACTATCCACTATACTTGCGAATTCCAGTTACAATGGATGTCTTAATCCTTTGCTCCTTTCACTATTGCAATTACTAAGCAAGTAAAATACAAAGAGTGTCACTTACTGTGTCTACCCTTCTTCTAGCTTGTCTTGCCTCTGTTGAATTGAAAGGCTACTCCACTACCACTTAGAAGTTCACCGCAATGGTCTCTAACCTCTCTTGAAGAAATCTAGAAATATGATGAGTTCTTTTCGATGCTTCGCCGAATTTCTTCTCTATGTTGTCTCACACAAATCTTGCTTTCACGATCTCACGATCTCACCCGTCTCCTGGTTTCACTATCTCACCGTTTCACGATCTGCCCTCATGCTTCTGGTTTTGTTGGTTTAAGTCACACGACCTACCTCACTGTCGTTGCATGTCTATTGGCCTGCACCACACTTCTGGTTTTGTTGCTTCAAGTCACACAGCCTACCTCACGCCTCACCTGGTCTCACACCTCATGAATACCAGGTCTGCTCTCCATGTTGGTCGTTTCTGCTGTACCTCTGTCACACGCACGTTTTTGGTTTGCTAGTCTCCCGTTTTAGCTTCGCTGGTCTCCTCAGCTTCATGATTTTGCTGCATAGCTTTGCTGGTCATTTCAGTTGCACTCCCTTGTTTGTTTCACGTTTCTGCTACACTCCCATTTCAGCTTCGATGGTCTCCTCAGCTTTGCTGGTCTCTAGTTTTAGGTCTCATGGCCTGGTCACCAGTTTTTGGTCACTCATTTTTGGTCTCCAGTTTTTGGTCAATCACGTCATTCTCTTGTCGTGCTCTCCTTTTGATGTTCTGCTCTCTTGCCATTTAGCCCCTTCTTTTGTCGTATCGTATTTTTTCCCCTTCGACCCCCTGTTCTGGCATTTTTCTCTTTCAGGCGTTTCTTGGTTTTTCCCTCTCTTCCAGGTCTCTCTTGTGTTGGATGGTTTCTCTCTAGCTTTTGGCCGACTCCCTTGGTTGAAAGGTTTCTTTTTTGTGTTTGGACTATTCCTTCCTCTCTTTCATTTGGTTGCTTTACTTTGCCGTTAGTCTCTCTCTCTTCTTTGGGCTATTGTATTTTTCTCTCCATCCCTTATTCTGTCATGCTGGTTTTGTTGTGCTAGTTTTCTCCTTTGACTAGTGGCGGTTCTTCTTTGGCCTACCGTCCAGCCCCTCCTTACCCATTCACCACTTTCTCTCTCTCCTAAGGTTGGGTTTTCTCTCTCTTTTGTCGGTGGGGTTTTTTTTTTCACTTGGTTGTTCTTCATTCGGCCCCCAAATTTGATTTTTGGCTATGCTTTTCTTCTTTTTCCCGTCTACCACTTTGGCTAGTTCTTATGTTTTGCTATCTTGTGTTTGCCGAATGCTCAACTGCTGACGGTCTCTCTCTCTTCGTTCACCCCTCTTGTGTTTTGCTGTGTATTCAATTGTGATGGCCTTACCCTAGTTTCATCTTCCAAGGTCTTTATATACTCTATTCCATGAAACCCTAATAGGGCTTATGTGGCGGATTTACGTTCTTGCCCTTATGCGATGAATTTACTTTCTTGCCCCTCTATGTGGCTTTACTTTTACTTTCTTGCCCTTCTATGTAGCTTTACTTTCTTGCACACTTAAACTTAGTTGACAACAATTATAACTCATATAAGGCTATGGAGACAACATAAACAAAAATGAAAAAAGGGTACATAACTTATTTCCAGAACCAAGGTTTTGATAGCAACTAATAAAGAACCTATTAGGCGACCTACCTTAGGAAGCCTTGAATCAATGCACACCCTAGAAAGCTATGAAACAAGTTGAGTTGATTAGATCAAAAACCTAAGGAAACTGTGTCCTAAAAGCCCAATCTTTACACACCACAAAGGTTGATTACTCCTTTGAGAAGTCAAGATAGTGTATTCTTCCTAAGAACATAAAAAGGTAAAGCAAAGATTATTAAAAATACCTTAATCTTATAGATTCCTATTTTGCATAGTTGTAACATTTATATAGGCATGTAAATATTACAATCCTATAAGGAAAAGGTGTTTCTTAACATACTTATATAAGAAAAACCATAATTACAGGAGATCCCTTTAATTAAGGAATACAAATTTACCTTGATTAGGAATCCTTAAAAAGACTATAACTAATGATACTTAGGCATAAAAGTCAAAGTAAAACCCTAACTAATGTATCAATACTTAGCTGAACTTACAAACCCAAATAAACCCAACACATTAAACCTTTTTTACATGTAATTCATCCTTAACTTAAAATCCAATAGCCCAAAACAAAATCAGGCCCTTTAATACAACTTAGCATGCAAATCAAGTCTTTCCTTATCTTGGTCATGCAACTTGGACTTATATCAAGGGCTCCAAGTTTTGTTCTTCAAGTTCTAAGCCTTGTCCATAACATAAATATATGTGATTATCCTTGGTATAGCATTAAAAACTTTTAGAACATACTTTGAGTCTTCTAGAGAACCCTCTTTGTCATGCAGCTCCATGTTTAAGCCTTGTGAAGTTTCTTTCATCCTCTTTGTCCTTGCCCTAATCATTAGACCACCGATTCCTTGCAAAGGATCTTGGGAATACTTACTTTGTTGCACTTAAACAATACCTTATTCTCCATTATAGAGATAACCATGATTAGAGATAATGTAAAGGAAGACTAAGACGCTACCATGACAAGGTTTATTGGTCATTTAAACAACGAGATTATTAATATAGTGGATTTGAGACACTGTTTAGAGATGGAGAATTTGTTGCATAAGGCTATCAAGTTAAAGAAACAAATTAAGTACAATAGGTCCAAATCTGGCTTGGCTTTTAGTTCTACATGGAAGGTAACTTGGAGAGACACCATTTCAGCCTCAAAGTTAAAAGAAGATAGAAAGACAAAGAAATCAATTGTTGCTCCTAAGGGTAAAATTAAGACCAAATATGCTTCTTAATCTCATGATATTAAGTGCTTTAGGTGTTAAAGGCATTGACATATTTCTTTTCAATGTCCAAATCAAAGAGTTATGATCATGTTAGAAAATGATGACATAGAAAGTATTACTTCAAGTGATAATGACATGCCACCATTGGAGGATTTTTTTGATGTTGATGTTGAAGAACTTGTTCTTGGAGATATGCTAGTTTCAAGACATGCACTAATGATGAGGATCAACACAAGCACATTTTCTATACCATACAAGATGCCACATTAAAGATAAGGTATGTAGTATGATTGTTAATAATGGAAGTTGTACTATTGTTGCTAATACTTTGTTGGTAGATAAGCTAAATCTAGATACCTTTAAGCATCCTAAGCTATATAAGCTACAATGGCTAAATGATTATGGAGAAATTAAAGTTGATAAGGATCTTCTTAGGTCTTATGCTAAGAGCGGTAAGGGGTGAATTAGTGTAAGATGCTTATTTTTTATAAATCTATCCTAATTAAACCTTTATGACTTGTTAAAATTAAGTGTGTGCTATGAATGAAGAGCTTGATCAAATTGAAAAGAACAACACTTGGTGTTTAGTTCCTAAACCTAAAAGGAAAAACATCATTAGAACCGAGTGGATGTTTAGAAATAAGCTTAATGAAAATGGTGAGGTTGTAAGAAATAAGGCAAGACTTGTCTGTAAAGGCTACTCAAAAGTAAAAGGTGTTGATTTTGAAGAGACCTTTGCTTCTGTTGCCAGACTTGGAGTAATCAGAATATTATGGCCATTGTTACTTAAAGAAATTAAAAAGTTTATCAGATGAATGTGAAGTCTGAATTTCTAAATGGAGAGCTTGAAGAAGAGGTATTTATTGAATAGTCTAGTGGTTTTATACTTGATCATGATGGTTCATGTGTTTGCAAATTAAAAAAGGCTTTATATGGCTTAAAGCAAGCTCCAAGAGCATGGTATTCTAAGCTAGATACATGTCTTAAAGATATGAAATTTAGACAAGGAAATGTGGACAGTAACTTGTACATAAAGGAAGATAAATAAGGCCAATTAATTGTTGTGGTTTAAGTAGATGACACAATTTTTGCTGTGGAAAACGAGGCCTTTTGTACTACTTTTGTCGATCAGATGAAAAAGATGTTTGAGATGTCTATGCTAAGTGAAATGAAATTGTTCTTAGGGTTACAAGTTTTGCAATGCAAGGCAGGAATTTTCATCTCCTAAGAAAAATATGCATGTGAACTATTAAAAAGGTTTAGGATGGAGAAATCTAAAGATGTAAGCACTACCATTGCTATTGGAACAAAGTTAAGAAAAGATAAAGAGGGAAAAATGGTTGATCAGAAGGAATATAGAAAGTTGATTGGAAGTTTACTATATTTGACAACATCAAGGCCTGATCTCATTTTTGTTGTAACACTTTGTGCTAGATTTCAAAGTAAGCCCAAGAAATCTCACCCGTGACTACTAAGAGAATTCAAAGATATGTTAAAGGTACAATACATTATGGGCTACTTTATGATAGAAGTGGACAGCTTAATTTATATAGGTATACAAATGCTGATTAGGTTGGAAATTGTGATGATAGAAGTGGTACACTTTATTTGGGTAGTAAATGTGTTTTATGGCATAGCAAGAAGCAAAATTTAGTGACTTTAAGCACTCTAGAGGCTAAATATATGGCTTGTACTCAAATGCTATAGATGAAAAAGCAACTTGAAAATCTAAGGGTGGATGTGTAGTTGCCATTACTGATTGGTTGTGACAACCAAAATGCCATCAATTTATCAAAGAATCTTGTCCAGTACTCCATATTTAAACATATTGAAATTAAGTACCACTTCATTAAGGAAAATGTGAAAAAAAGTGAAGTAAAACTAGAGTATGTGCCTACTGCAGAGCAAGTTGTAGATATATTCGCCAAACCTCTGTCAAGAGAGATGTTCCAAAAGTTAAGGTTAAATTTATGTGTTCATCTACCCTCTAGAGACTGAGGTATGTCTTTAACCCCTTTCTCCTTCCCTCTTTTATTATTTTTGGATTTGTTGTTGAAGGGGGAGATATTTTGCATAAATCCAAAGAGAGTACATATTAATCAAAAGGGGAGTAGCTTGATAAAGCCAAAGGAGAAAATCAAATAAAGGGGGAGAAGCAAAAAAAAAGGGGGGGGGAGTTAAAGGTTGCTTCAAATTGGAATTATGCCTATATGTAAAAGGTAGATGTAGAAAGCCATCAGCAGCAAAAAAAGAGAAGGAGAAGGAGAGATTGCAAGGCAAAATGAGGTAGCAATAGTAACAAGCAGGAGAAAGCCTCCAGCAGCAAAAGAGAAAGAGAGAGTGCATAAAAGAAGGAGGTAGTAGCGGTAGAAAGAAGGAGAGACAACAGTAGTGGTAGAAAAAAGGAAGTAGTAGCTATAGAAAGAAAGGTAGCAACAATAGAAAGAAGAAGGCAACAATGGTAGAAAGAAAAGGAGAGACCAGCAAAGCTTAAGGAGAGAAATCAGTAATGAGAGGGAGAAGCTCCGTTTTTTTGTAACAACAGCCTGTGCATATTGAGTGATCTTTCTTATGGAAGTTTTTGTCGTAAACATTTTATGTACTTGAAAAAAGGGTGGGAGATCATTGTAAGTAGTTAAGGAGTGATCCTTCCACAACATCAACTACATCTCTTGATAATAAGAGTGGATTGTGTGATCTAAGGATGATCCTATCACATCGTGGACATAGTTCACACATTGTAAGTGAACCACGTAAAAACCTTTGTGTGTTTTCAGGTGCTTGTGCTTGCTTAATATTCATACGGCTGTTCTCGTATAAAGAAGTAAATCTTACAATTAAACCAAGTAAGTTCCTTTTAGGTTTAGGAACTAAACACCAAGTGTTGTTCTTTTCAATTTGATCAAGCTCTTCATTCATAGCACACACTTATTCCTTGTGCTTTAATACTTCTTCCCCTAACTTGGGTTTAACGTCAAAGATCAATGAGATTTGTTCACCACTTTTTAGTCTTTTCCTAGTCTACACAAAATCCTCTTTACTACCAATAATGTTTTAAGCCCCAACTTCAGCTCTGACTCTTCTATGAGTTTGAGAATTCCTTAATTCTTCTTCTTCATCACTTGTAATTTGTGAATCAACGTCTTCTTTATGCTGAATAGCCACTAATTTATCACTTTAAGTTTGCTTTTCATTATCACACACTACATCTTTAGCTTCCTTATTATGTGATTTCCTTATGGAACCATCTTCAATTACTTTAGCATTAAAGTTGTTGTTCCCACAACCTCATATGGGTTGTAATTGTTGTCAACTAGGTTTAAGTGTGCAAGAAAGTAAAGCCACATGGAAGGGCAAAAAAGTAAAAGTAAAGCCACATAAAGGGGTAAGAAAGTAAATAAACGACATAAGGGCAAGAATGTAAATTCACCATACAAGCCCTATCAGGGTTTCATGGAGAGAGTATATAAAGACCTTGGAAGACAAAACTAAAGTAAGGCCAACACAATTGAATATATGGAAAAAGACAAAAGTGTATGGACGGCCAAATAGAGAAAAACAGAAAAACACAACATACGGTCAAAGCACACCAACGGCAAGCGAACAACATAACAGGGGACGGCAAAATAGAAAAGAAGCAGTCGTCGAGTGAATAGTGTAGCCGTCGAATGAACAATAGCTGCAAAGTGAAGCCGTCAAACGAAGAGAGAGAAAAGAAGTCGTCGACCAAAAGAGAGAGAAAACAAAGTAGCTATCAGACGAAGAAGAGAAAAAAAGGGAGAAAAGGAGAGGTTAACCAGGCTGAATGAAAGAGAGAAAGAGAGACGATGACCAAAAATCAGAAATGGGGAGTGACGACAGACTGTCACTAAAGAGAGAGAACCGTTGAACAGGGACTATCGACAGAAAAGAGAGAGAAACCTGTGCATGATGATAAACCACTAGCACAACAACGGTCGGCGAGCAAATGACACAGCAAAAGAGATAAATGGGTAAGATGAGATTAGATTGGGAATTGGGGAGACCAGATCCGAGCTGTAATGGGTGAGACAAGACCAAATTGGGAACGGGTGAGACTAGATCTGAGCTGAAATGGGTGAGATAAGACCAGATTAGGAATGGGTGAGACCAGATTTGAGCTGAAACGGGTGGACATAAGAGAGAAATATGACGATAAGAGAGAGGGAGAAAGGGATAGTGAGATCGTGAGACAAGGAGATGGGTGAGACCATAAGATGGTGAAAGCAAGAATTGTGTGATACAATGTAAAGAAGGAATTTAGCGAAGCATTAAACTTAATGTATTTCTAGACTTCTTCAAGAGAGGTTAAAGAGTGTTGCGGTGAACTTCTAAGTGGCAGTGGAGCTGCCTTTCAATTCAATAGAGGCAAGACAAGCTAGAAGAAGGGTAGACATAATAAGTGACACTCTTTGTATTGTACTTGCTTAGTAATTGCAATATTGAAAGGAGCAGAGAAATAAGACATCCATTCTAACTAGAATTCTTAAGTATAGTGGATAGTCTCAGTAAAGGAGAGTCCCTACCACCATGTATGTACATCATGTTGACAACACCACGTAAATCTTGTGTGTCTTTAATTTGCTTTATGTTCCGTATTTTGAATTGAGTTATGAATGTAGCTAAAGTATCAGCTAACCCATAACCTAACGAAGACCTAAACAAGAACATCCATATTGTCTTTTAGGCAAGGTGTTTGAAAGGTGACTTTGGGGACTATTGTGATTAGTAGGTAGCAATAAATCTACCTTAGTCGAGTCTGAGAAAGATTTTGCTTTTAAGAAGAGGTTGAAGTTGTTCACTTCCCTGCGAATTACGAATTGTGGTGATATTGATTCACCCCTCTCTCAATATCACAAACTAGTAGATCCTACGGAGAAATCGGGAACTTCAATTGGTATCAAAGCATTAGTTCACCAATTTGAAGCTTAACAGCTTGGTGTACTAGTTTGAAGGGATCTAGAAGTTTGACTTGTTTAGCATACTGAGAAATGGAAGCTGGTACCAGCACTAGCACCACTTACAGTAAGAAGGTTCCAATCTTTAACAAAACCAATTACCATATGTGGAGAGCAAGAATGCAAATGGTATTTGCAACCATGGGCATGAGCGTGGTGAAATGTGTACAGGAGGGTTTTGTGGCTCTGGAAGAAAGTAAAGGCCCAACCCCAGAGGAATCAAGGCAGTTTCGGATAAATGGGAAGGCCTTAAACGTCATCATTTCAGCATTAACAGATGCTTAGTATGTTAAAGTTATGGACTACAAATTTGCCAAAGAGATATGGGACAGATAACAGAAAGTCTATAAAGGATGATAGAATGAAGGAGGCTAAGCCTCAAGTGTTCAAGGAGAGATATGAATCTCTTAGAATGTAGAAGAATAAGACAGTTCAAGAGTTCTTCACCCGGGTTATTGACGCTGTAAACGACTTGAGAAGTCATGGGAAGAACAAGAAGGACTCATTGATTGTGAAGAAAATTTTGAGAATTCTACTTGAGTGGTTTGCCTTAAAGGTGGTAGCTATAGAAGAGAGTAAAGATCTCAATTCTATGTCTTTGCTTGTTCTCCAATGCAAGCTCATTGTATATGAGATGAGGATAAAGTCAACTGAAAGCTCTACAACAATGAAGGTATCAAAGGAGGCAGCTTTCAAAGCTTTGAAGCACTTGAAGATAAAAGAAGAAGAAGAATCATCTAGTGAGGATGATGATGACGATGAGGAAGAAAGTGAAGGTGAAATATTGGCTTACTTCACAAGGAAATTTAAAAAGGGGTCTAAGAAGGGAAAAGGACAGTTGTCTTCGAGATGTTATAGATATGGGTAGACTAGACACTTTGCTTCTCAGTGCAAAGTGAATCTTGATGATGAGGATAAGGATGGTGATAATAACCTGAATTCAAAATGGAGAAAACCATCATTTAAATCAAAGAAGTCTAGCAAGAAGTGCCAACCCACAGAAGAAGAAGAAAGGCTCATTCAAGAGTTATGTGAGTTAGATAAAAGAAGTTGATGAGGAGAAAGATGAAGAATCATTAGATAAGCATACCTTCATGGCATCAACTAAAGGTAGTAGTTCAACCTCTGAAGAGAAAGAGGAGGTTGATGAAGAAGAGCCAGATCTTGAAGTTGAGTTAGAAGCAGCTTTAATGGAGATAATCAGAAGGGGCAGAACCATAAGAAGGTTGGAGGCCCACATAAAACAACCTGGAGCAAAGTTTGAGGAAGCTGAAAGTCAAAAGGATGAAATAAAGGCTGAACATATTGACTTGAAGAGAAGATTTGAATAACTGATCAAAATATGTGAAGACCTTATAGTAGAGCTTGGCTCAAGGACTTCAACAATTGAAGAAATAGAGATAGAGTTGCTGAGACTTCAACAACAACTCAAAAAGAGTGAGAACTTGTAGAAGTTTGAAATGGTAAGAAAAAAAGGCTCTATAAGAGAAAAGAAGAATGAGACTTTTCCATAGAAGTTGAAAGAGAAGGCTGTGACTCAAGTGAAGATAACTAAAGAAGAGAAGACAGTTATCAAACCAAAGCTAGTGCCAAAAATGATGTATATTGTTAACGAGCAATAGCCCATAGCTGCTACATCTCAGAAAGAAAAAAAAGTCAGCCAGCAGAGGGCCACGGCTGAACGGAAGAAGGAGAACAAGGTTACTGAAATGAAAGTCACACAAGCAAAGAAGCCAGCTACATTGCTTATACAGCAAGTAATGAACAAAAGAAAGCAAGTTGTGATTAGACCCAAGAAGAGGTAGTTTCAAGGTCACTGTCTTTATTGTGGAGTTTGGGATCATAAGGTGAGTAACTGTTGGTGGAGAAGGCCAATATATGTCTCCAATTTGAGAAGATACGATGCTGCATATAGGGGGAGACAATACAAAATTTAGAGAAGAACACCTGTCGTGAGTTCTTGCACATACTATAAAAAGCAAGGACACACTAACAAGGAGTGTTGGTGGAAGTCCAAACCAATGGCTTTAAAGAACAAGTTTGCTATATTGTAGACACGGAGTAGTGTGAAAGGTGTGGATAGGATGACCATAATGCCAAGAGATGCATGACACTTCTTCCTAAGCAAGAAAAGGCACTCAATAGCATAATGAAAACAAGTGGTGTAGTCAAAGTTGAGAAAAAGGAGAAAGCTATCTTTTAGCCAATTCAAAAGAAGGAATATAAAGCTAAAAGGGAGGTGGCTAATATAGTTGAAATTACACTTAAGGCTGATTGCGAGGATAAGCATTTGATTCTTGACAGTAGATGCACTTCACAATGATAGGAGACAAGAGTAAATTGTCAAAGCTAAACAAGTTAAGAGAAGGCAGATTCAAGTTTGGCAATGATGATTCATTCAACATCAATGGTCAGGAATCAATAAACATTGGAAGAGGAAAGCTGAAATGAAGACCATATAATCTAGCATCTATGAGCAAACTATGCAATGAAGACCATAAGGTAATATTTACAAAAATAGGTTGCTAGGTAAAGAGTAAAGAAGGCAATATTATTGCAGTTGGGAAGAGAACAACTGAAAATTTGTATGTGATTGATAAAGAAAGAGATCCTTTTATGACTAAGACTATGCAAGAAAGAAAGCCAAAGAAAACGTGGACTAGTACTCATCAAGAAAATCAGATCATAGGAGACCCATCAACAAGAGTTACAATAAGAAGAAGAATTGTTGGAGCTACTGCTTTACTTTCATAAGTTGAACCTAAGTCTGTTGAAGAGGCTACACGAGATCTAACTAAATCTCTATCCACAAAGCTATTTAAAAAGCACAGAATGAGTCTGTCTGTGCAAATGCCTCCTCAAGCCTGAAGTTCAAGTGTATCCTTCATCTCTACTTTACGAGTTTTTCAGATTTGTAATTGGTTAGCAAGAGAAGCAACAATGCAGGGGGAGCTATTAGGAAAGGGGGAGTGTATATTTAAAGGGAGTTGAAACTGCTGCATAGTAGTTTTTGTTATGAGTGTTGCCAACAATTACAAAGGGGGAGATTGTTGTTCCCATAGCCTTGTATAAGTTGTAATTGTTGTTAACTAGGTTTAAGTGTGCAAGAAAGTAAAACCACATAGAAGGGCAAGAAAGTAAAAGTAAAGCCACATTGAGGGGCAAGAAAGTAAATTTGCCGCATAAGGGCAAGAACATAAATCCACCACGCAAGCCCTATTAGGGTTTCATGGAGAGAATATATAAAGACCTTAGAAGACAAAACTAGGGTAAGGCCAACACAATTGAATATACGGGAAAACACAAAAGTGTGTGGACGACCAAATAGAGAAGATAGAAAAACATAGCATATGGCCAAAGTGCATCGACGGCAAGCAAACGACAGAATAGGGAAAGGTAAAATAGAAAAGAAGCAGTTGTCGTGAACAATGTAGCTGTCGGATGAAGAGAGAGAAAAGAAGCCATCGACAGGAAGAGAGAGAAAATGAAGTAGTCGTCGAATGAAGGAGAGATAAAAAAAGAGAGAGGAGGAGAGGTCGACTATTGGAAATAGGAAAGGTTGATAGTCGGGCTGAACGAAGAATAAGGGCATGTCGAGAGAGAGAAAAAGAGATGAGGACCAAAAATTAGAAAAGGGGAGTGACGACAGAACATCATAGAAGAGAGAGAACTGTCGAAAAGGGACCATCAGTAGAAAAGAGAAAGAAACCTATGCATGACTACAGAACGTCGGCAAACGAATGATCGACAAGGAAACGACATAGCAAGAGAGAGAAACATGTAAGACAAGACCAGATCAGGAACCGGGGAGACCAGATCCGAGTTGAAACTGGTGAGACAAGACTAGATCAGGAATGGGTGTGACCAGATCTGAGCTGAAACTGGTGGACAAAGAGAGAGAAATCTTGCAGTAAAAGAGAGACATCTGGTGATAAGGGAGAGAGAGAAACGGATAGTGAGATCATGAGACAAGGAGACGGGTGAGACCATGAGACGGTGAAAGCATGGGTTGTGTGAAACAACGTAGAGAAGAAATTCGGCGAAGCATTGGAAAGAACTCAACATATTTCCAAATTTCTTCAAGAGAGGTTAGAGAGAGCAGTGAACTTCTAAGTGGTAGTGGAGCATCCTTTCAATTCAATAGAGGCAAGACAAGATAGAAGAAGGCTATACATAGTAAGTGACACTCTTTGTATTGTACTTGCTTAGTAATTACAATAATGAAAGGAGTAGAAGATTAAGGCACCCATTGTAACTGGAATTCTCAAGTATAATGGATAGTCTCGGTAAGGGAGAGTCTCTACCACAATGGATGTATGTCACGTTGACGGAATCACGTAAATCTCGTGTATCCTTAATTTGTTTACATTTTATGGTTTGAATTGAGTTGTGAACGCAACTAAAGTATCAGCCAACCCATAACCTAACGAAGACCTAAACAAGAACATTTGAATTGTCTATTAGGCAAGGTGTCTAAAAGGTGACTTTAGGGACTATTGTGATTAATAGGTAGCAATAGATCTACCTTAGTCAAGTCTGAGAAAGAGTTCACTTGTAAGAACAAGTTGAAGTTGTTCACTTACCTGTGAATTGCTAATTGTGATGATACTGATTCACCCCCCTCTTAGTATCACAAACTAATAGATCCTAGGGAGAATTTAGGAACTTCAAAAGTTCTCCACAATTTTCTGCAGCCTTTGTTGTAACATTTGAACCTTTTCTATTTGGTACATAGCCCAAAAATATGCCTTCATTAGCCTTCTCATAAAAGTTTCAAGATTTTTACCTTTGATTTTAATGAGGCACGAGTTTCTAAAAACTTTAAAATGTTTTACACTTGGCTTCTTTCCATTTCATAGTTCATAGGGTGTCTTCTCTGTACATGGTCTCATCAAGCATTTGTTTTGAATTTGAGTGGTAGTAGTGATAGCCTCTCTTCAGTAGCCATGTGAGATACCATGCTCAGCCAACATAGTCCTTGCCATATCTACTAGGCTTCTATTCTTTCTTTCAGCCATTCCATTTTGTTGGGATATGTAAGGACTAGTATATTCATGCTTCACTCTATGCTTTTCTAAATAATTTTCAAATTCATTGCAACTGTATTCTGTCATATTGTTTATCTTGAGTTTTAATTCTTCTCCCCAAATGACTTTCAGCTAACTTGTTGTTTCAAGAACATAATACAAGTCATTCTTATAAAATCATCAATAAAAGAAATAAAGTACCTATCGCCCTTTGATGATTCTTGTCTTAGAGGCCCATAATGATGAGGACCTTTTTAGGTCTCACACTAAGAGAGGGGGTGAATCAGTGTGAGATATTCGTTTTTACAAACCTATCTAGATTTAACTTCTGTGGCTTGTTAGGGCCGATGATCTAATTATTTATCATTCTCTTTTATGTGAGATCGGTTGTATGGATATTAATGAAACATAAGTACCTGAGAACTCACAGTAATTTTTATATGGTTCACCCACAATGTGTGAGCTACATCTACCAATCTACTCTTGTTATCAAGGAATACAGTTTGCTAGAAAACCTCCTAGATATGTAGGGATGTCTGCTATTGCTGAAGAGACTCCTAGTTTGCTGGTGCAAGCACCTCTTATTGCTGCTACTTCCTTGTTTGATGGTGTAGGCACCTCCTACTTCTAGTGCATACCTACTAGTGCTACTGGTGTAGGGACCTCCTACTGATGCTCTTGGTTTTGGTATAGGCTCTTGGATTGCTTATGGTTTGCCTAGTTCTAGTATAGTCTTTCAGATTGTCTCCCTTGTTATTGGACCTTTAGCTTTGTCTCCTATATTACAGGACCATTTGGTTTGTCTTCCTTATTGTAGGACATGCTAGTGGTTGCTACTAGTAGCCTTGTGATGGATAGTTGTTGCGATCAAGCTTGTGATGGCCGGCTATTGCAATCCTTGCTACCTCTCTCTCCATCTTGGCCAACTATAGCTATTAGGTTTTTGTGTGGCCAATTGCTACACCTCTCCTTGTGGCTTCTACATGTCTCTCCCTTATTGGGGTGGCTACTACATGTTTTCTCCTTTTGTTTGGTGTGGTTGACTCCTTTTTTTATGGTTGTTGTCAACTCCTCCTTGGCTGGCTGCTACAGTAAATCCATTGGATGGGTGCTACACTTTCCTTGGCTGGCTGTACCTCCCTTGGTGGCTACCTCCTTTGCCTTGGTTGGTCACTCTCTTCTTTGGTGGCTGCCTCTCTCTCTTTGCTACTCAACCTCACTTTGGCCACCCTCACTTTTCAGCTTCCCATTCTCTTTTTGTGGCTTTCCATTCTCTCTTATTTTTCTGCAGTTGATCATTCTCTCTTGTAGCCCACACACAACCTTTCAAGATGCATAAGGCTATTTATAGAGCTTTTAGATTAGGTTACATGTTCATCAACAGTTGTCATTGATTCCTAAAGGTTGCCCTACAATTAGTGGCCAAATTTTGAGTCTTAAAATTTATGGTCAATGATCAATATTGACTTCCTAAAATTTAGGGTCAATGGTTTATAGTCAATGGTCAATCTTGACACTTGAAATTTAGGGTCACAGTCAACATTGACTTCTCAACATCAAGGTTGACCTATTATTATCAGTTTTTCCTAATGACTTCTATGTATTTCAACGACATTCATAACAGCAAATCAACTTATACTACCATATGAGATGATGTTTACAATAAATCAAACATTAGCCATCAAAGATGGGCTCAACACATAAACATCTGAATGAGTGAGCTCTAATAGCTTCTTTGTTTGAATCTCCACATTTTTGTAGGTAGCATTCACCATTTTCCTTTTTGACATGTGCTACAAATTGCATTCTCTTCTCAGCTTGAGTACATATTTCACAGCTTCATTTTTGGACAATTTGTTCAACTTCTTTTTTCCAAGATGTCCCAACCTCCTATGCCATAACAAATTCTCATCTTTGGTACTCGCATAGCATGTGTTTTCTTTTTACTAGAAACTTGGTATAAGTATTCATTTGTTCTTTCTCCCTTTGTAAGAATACCACCATCACTTAATCTTTTTACCATGCAGCTACTCTTGCGGAAAGTAACTTCATGTCCATCATCACAAAGTTGGCTAACACTAATTAGATTGGCTTTTAACCCTTCAACATAAAGCACTTCCTCTAATTTCAATTTTTTTGCACCAATTTTAGTAGCACTAACACCTTTAATCTTTAAAGCACCATCACTGCCAAATGTGATTGACCCTCCATTATATTTTTCTACTTCCTTCAACACTTTGGATTCTCCTGTCATGTGTGAAGAGCAGCCACTATCCAGGATCCATGGCTTTTCTTTCTTAGAAGCTTTTAAGGCTACTTCCACAACCATAGCCATTTCCCTTCCTCCTTTTCTTCTTCAACCAAATATAGGAGCATATATAGGTGTTCTCCTTCACACTCTTTGACCAAGTAGCAATATCAACCATTCCTCAGTAGTATGTCCAGTCATTTCGCATCTTCCATAAATTTCTTCCAACATATCAAATATATTTCTTAGTGGAATATGAATTTTTTTCACTTGAGATTATCTCCTCTCTTAATAGAGTATCCCCTAGACTCTTGCCTCAGATTCCTCTATATTATATTATAGGCTCATTACTCTAGCACATGCTAGCCTTGTTCCCATTCTTACTACAACTCCAACAAAATCCTTCAAATCTGAATTTTCTTCTTTCACCAAGTTTATATCCCTTATCTTCAGCAACTATTGTGGCAACATACTTTCCATCTTTGACAACCTGTCTCCTTTGAATATGATTTTGTATGACATCTTTCCTAACCCATTTTAGTTTGGGTTGGTTTCTTTTCTCTATAACATCATTGTGTTTACTTTTAGGCATAAATACAATTTTCTTCTTCTCTTCTATCCTCTTGTTTGGCTTTTCAATATAGCTAAGTCCTTTCTTTCCCATGGAATAAGGTCTTTGTTTGCTTAGACACTTATCCAACTTTTTGGTAGCATCCTCCTTGATAGCATTTGCTGAAGAGAACTCTCCTTTCACTTCCACGACCTATATAAAGCTTTCTTCATTCATCTTTGTTAAGCACTTTGGGATGGCTAATGTTGGATTTATTGTCAACACCATCTCACATGGTTATATGTGTTGATTTTATGATGTGAATGTCATTGAAATGCAATAAGGTCATTGGTAGAAACCGGTGATGATAGGTCAACTTTGGCATTAAGGAGTCAATGTTGATCGTGACCCTCTATTTTAAGGGTTAAGATTGACCGTTGACCATTGACCATTGACCCTAAATTTTAGGACTCAAATCCAGCCGTTAATTATAGGGCAACATGTGGGAATTAATGATGATCGTTAATGATCATGTAGCCTTAATCTTAAGGGTCTATAAATACCCTTATGCATCTTGCAAGAAGGAGGTGTACTGCAGAATTTTAAGAGAGTCGGCCAAATGAGAGAGAACATCAAACCTAAAGGCAAGGAGAGGTAGCTAGTCAAGGAGGAAAGAAAGAAAGCAAAGTAGCTAGCCACCAAGGCAGTAGCTCACATAAGGTGGAGCAGTAGCTGGCAAGAGGTGAAGCAGCAACAGAAGGGTTTGGCATCAACAAACCACCAAGGTAGCAACTGGCAGGAGGTAGAGCAGCAGTAAAAGGGTCCTGCACTAACAACCAACATGCAGACAGTAGCGTTATGCGAAGACAGATGTGGCGGTGCGAGAAAACAGTTATAGCATGTGAGGATAGCAGCAACAATGCGAGAAGACAGCTGCAACGTGTAGAGATAGTAGCAACAGCAACGTGCGTAGATGGTAGCAGCAGCATGAGCAAATAGCAGTAGTTTGGGTTGAGAGTAACAGTAGGGTGAGGAGATAGTAGCAATACAGGCAGATAGCAGTAACAACGCGAGTAGACAATGGCAACGCACTTGGATAGCAAGAACAATGCATGAGGACAACAGTTATAACGTGTGTGAATAGATGCACCAATATGTGTGGATAGTAGGAACAACGTGCGCAGTAAGTAACCACAATGAGTGCAAACAGTAGGAGCAATAGGTGAGGAGTGCATGCAAACAATAAGAGCAAAGCGAAATGGACATTAACAACTATGTGTGTGAATAGCAAAAGCAATGTGTGTGGAGTGCATGTGGATAGCATTAGCAGTGCACATGGCCAACAGTGACACCACGTGCAAATAGTAGGAGTAGTACACATGAAAAATAGCAGTAGCGTGTATGGATAACATTAGCAGTGCATACAGACAACATTAGCAGCATGCATGAACAATAGCTATAATGCATGCAGATAGCATTAGCAGCAAACAACATTAGTAGCACACACAGATAGCAACAACAATGCATGCAAACAACATTTGCATCTAGTGCAAGCAGCATCGGCAGCAAGTGAGATAACATTAGCAAAGAAGGAAGGAAAAGATCCATATTTTGCTCTCGCAATCCATACATATTGTGTGATCATTCACTAGGAATGGTTTTATCATAAACTCTTGACAAATTTGTTGAAATACAGGGTAGGATACCCTTGGAGTCATTAGGAGATCATTGTAAGTGGTTAAGGAGTAGTCCTTCCACAAGTGGTTAAGCAGTGATCCTTCCACAACATTATTGTATCCCTTGATAGCAAGAGTGGATCGTGTGATTAAAAAGGGATCCTATCACACTCTGGATTTAACTTACACATTGTGGGTGGACCATATAAAAATTGTCATGTGTTCTTGGGTATTTGTGCATTGATTTTTTAGTCATATGGTCATACTAACATAAAGGAGAAAAATAAAAATTTAGAGCATTGGCTCTAACAAGCCACAGAGGTTAAATTTGGATAGATTTGTAAAAAGTGCATATCTCACACTAATTCACCCCCCTCTTAGTGTGAGACCTAAAACAATCCTCATCAAGTGGTATTAGAAGCTGGTTCCTCTGTTGATCCAATTTTTTTACTTTAAAGTGAAGTTATGCATTATTATGTAAGTTTTTATCTCTATTTCTATTTGAGATCATAAATAGCATGAACAGTATTAATAGCAAAGGCATCCCTATGTTTGATGGACAAAATTATTAGTTATGGAAGAATAGAATACTCCTATATCTAATGTCCCTTGGTCTTAATGTGTTTGAGTTTGCTATTAGTGGCTTCATCCTTATTGCTAAAGGTGATCCTATGATGCTAGTTGATAGAAGAACTTAGAGTGTGATGGAAAGGCAAGAAATGCCTTATACACTTCCCTATTAGATAAAGATTTCACCAAGGTGATGGGGTGTTACACAACCAAGCAAATCTAGGACAAACTAAAGAACATTTATGAAGGAGACAAGGTTGTGGAGGAAGCCAAGCTATAAATCTGGAGGAGCAAATTCGAAGACATAAAGATGCAAAATAATGAGACTGTGGATGCGTTATTCACAATAGTCAACAAAATTGTGTCCTCCATTAGAGGATATGAAGAGGAGATCCACGATGCCATGGTGGTAAGGAAAATACTTAAAACCTTGCCAGAAGCTTACAACACCAAAGTCTCTTACATAGAAGATAGAGATCTAGATAGGCTACCCATAAATGACTTACACAGCATATTGGTGGCTTATGAAATAAGAATAGTCCCAATGAAGAAAGAAAAGCTATCTAAGGCAAAGAAAGAGCTGACCTTCAAGGCAATGAAAAAGTTAAGGATTAAAGACCAAGAAGAGGAATCCATTAGCAACTCTAAAGAAGAAGATGGTGATACTGAATTGGATGAGGTCATGACATACATCACCAATAATATGAGGAAAGGAAAAGGGAAATACAAGGAAAAACTAACCTTGAAGTGCTTTTGCTATGGAGCAATTGGGCACTTTGTCATGGACTGCCCAAAGAGAATAGAACCAAACAGTAAGGATGATGATGAGCTGGTCCTAAGAAGGAGGACAAAGTAATCCAACTACTCTAATGTTAGAAATTCAGGTGCCAAAGGAATAAATAAATTCTTCATATGTAAAAGAAGGAATTTTTTAAGTAAGCTAGATGAAGAGGATTCTGAAGGAGAAGCTGCTAATGATTCTGATGATGAGGCTGTAAAGGATATGCTGGTCATTCAAGCAAATAATGATCAAGACTCTTCAAGTGATGAGGAATCAATAGAAGAGGATGAGGATGAGGAAACGTTAGTGCAGCAACTTGAGAATGAATTGAAAACTTGTATACACAAAAACAACAAGCTGGAAAAAGGGGTAAAACATCTCAAGAAGCTGTATGAAAATTTTATTGATGATGAATCTAATCTCCAGGTGAAAGAAAAGGAGTTTGAAGAAAAAAAGAAGGAGTATTTGAAGAAGATTGAGGAGTTGATTGTAGTTGAGGCAGAGCAAGGCAAGATTCACAAAGATATTAGTACTAAGGTGATTGCACAAGAGCAAAAGGTGCTAATTTTGCAAGCCAAGCTCCACAAGGCCATATTTAAGTGAAAAAAGTATGAAGAAAGCTTTATACTGGCCATGGAAGTGAAAAAAAATGTCATCATCAACAAATGCCATCAATGAAGATGCAACTAGAAGTTGAATGAGTGTCCAAGCAATCAAAGACCTCATTCCATGTGGAAGAAAGGACTTGGCTACATTGAAAAGCTGAATGAGAAGGTAGAAGAAAAGAAGAAAATTGTATTTGTACCTAAAAGTAAGCACAATGATGTGATGGAGAAGATAGAAAAATCCAAGTTAAAATGGGTTAGGAAGATGTGGTAGAGACTCCCATCCATAAGAGACAAACTATCAATGATGGAAAGAAGGTTGCCACACCAGTTGCTAATGATAGGAGACATGGACTTGGAGAAATAAGAAAATCCAAATTCAAAGGATTTTGCTAGAGCTGTGGTAAGTATAGGCACAAGGGTAATGTTTGTTGGAATACTCAGCCTATAATGAAAAAGAATGTGAGGCAAGAGTCTAAGGGGAGACTTTTATCAAGAAAGGAGATAATCTCAAGTGGAAAAAAGTCATATTCCACTGAGGAACAGATTTGATGGGCTGGAAGAAATCTGTGGATGATGTGGAAAGGCTAGACATATTGCTATGGATTGCTTGACATTATTGCTTAGTCAAAGAGTGCAAAGGAGAACACCCACACATGCTCCCACATTCAGCCAAACATTGCTGCTCAGTCAAAGAGTGGAAAGGAGAACACCTACACATGCTCCCACATTTGGCCAAAGAAGAAAAAGAGAAAGAGAAACATCTATGGTAGTGGAAGTAGCCTTAAAAACTTCCAAGAAAGAAAAGTCATGGATCCTAAATATTTTCTGCTCTTCACATATGATAGGAGACTCCAAGATGTTTATGGAAGTAGTAAAATATGATGGAGGATTAGTTAAATTTGGCAATAATGGTGCCTTAAAGATTAAAGGTATTATGCTACTGAAATTGGTGCAGAAAAATTGAAATCAAAGTAAGTACTTTATGTTGAAGGGTTAAAACATAATCTCACTAGTTTTAGCCAGCTTTATGATGATGGACATGAAGTTACTTTTAACAAGAGTGGCTGCACAATAAAGAGACTAAGGGATGTTGCTGTCCTTACGAAGGGTGAAAGAACAAATGGAAACTTATACCAAGTTTTCAGAAGCAAGAACACATGCTACATGAGCACCAAACATGAGAATTTGTTATGACATAGGAAACTAGGACAACTTGAACAAAACAGGTTGCACTTAAGTATTCAACCATCCCTTAGAGGTTGAGGAATCCTTTAACCCCTCTCCCCTTTCCTTTTCTATTATTCTTTGGATTTGTTGTCAAAAGGGGAAATATTTTGCATAAATTCAAAAGGAGTATATATTGATAAAAAGGGGGAGCAACTTGATGGATAAAAGGGAAGAACATGTCAAGGGGAAAAAGTAGAAAGGGGGAGTTAAACCAGGTTAAGAGAGATGCATGTTTCAGGGGGAGCTGTGAATGGCAATGTAGGCAGAGTAGTAAATGTTGACAATTGTTATATGTGCATTGTTGGATTTAATGTGTTGTCAACAAATCCAAAGAGGGAGATTGTTGAGCCCATCTTTGAAGTGTAATGTTAGATTTGTTATCAACACTATCTAACACAGTTATATGTGTTAATTTGATATTGTGAATGTTGTTTAGATGTAGTGAGGTCATTGGAAGAAACCGGTGATGACAGGTCAACCTTGGTGTTAAGGAGTTAATATTGACTCTGACCCTAAATCTTAAGGGTCAAGATTGACCATTGACCCTAAATTTTAGGAAGTAACCTTAAATATTAAGACTCAAATTTGGCCATTAATTGTAAGGCAACATGTGGGAATTAATGATGACCGTTGATAATCATGTAGCCCTAATCTTAAGGTTCTATAAATACCCCTATACATCTTGGAAGAAGGGAGTGTATTGCAGAATTTTGAGAAAGTCAGCAAAAGGAGAGAGAACAGGAAACTTAAAGGCAAGGAGAGGTAGCAAGGCAGCCAGCCAAAGAGAGTGCAGCAGCCACCAAAGAGAGGGAGAAAGGCAGCTGACCAAGGAGAGAAAGAAAGAGGGCAAGGCAATTGACCAAGGAGAGTGCAGCAACCAGCAAGGAGTGGCAGCAAGGCAGCCAATTGAGGAGAGTGCAGCAACCATCAAGGAGAAGTAGTAAGGTGCAATCAACCAAAAAGGAAAGAAAGAGAGCAAGGTAGCCAACCACCCGCACTAGCAAACCACCAAGGCAGCAATTGGTAAGAGGTGGACAGTATCTAGCAGGAGGTAAAGTAGTAGAAGAAGGGTCCGATATCAGCAAACCACCAAGGTAACAGCTAGTAGAAGGTAGAGTAGCAGCCAATAAGAGGTGGAGTAGTAGCAGAAGGGTCTTGCACTAGCAACCAATATGTAGACTCAAGCTCTTCCAATTTGCTCACTCGCCTCTCACACATTTTCACTGATTCACTCAAACTCTCAAAGGCTTACTTAGCTTATCTTCTCTTGCAAGATTGACTAACTGCTGTGCGGGTTAGCATGATCCAAGCCTAACTCCGTGACAGGTGGTATCAGAGCAAGGTAATCCTAGTTTCTACTTTGTTCTTGTTTGAGTTATGAATATAATAGGTGAGGAAGGATTTGTTGAGACCGTTTTGGATGAGCAACAAGTGGGGCAAGCAGCTCATAGGCATGAGGAGCAGTGTGCTCCAGCCAAACGTAGTAAGTCCAAGGCTCTAGTAAAGGAAACCATGGACTCTCATATTGGTAACTTGGAAAAGAGTGTCACCAACATAAGCTCCCTTGTGGGCAACCTCAGCAATCAAGTCGATAACTTGATCCATGAGAATGCGGAGATCACGTGGGCTGCCAAAGTCATGATTGAAGAATTTGGTTGCTCATCTAGGGGAGAAATACGCTCCCTGAATCAAGGTTTGTCCAACATTCATGAGTTCGTTGAGGGAGGGATTCATGACCTCCGTAGGGAGATGGAGTCTCTGCGCCAAAACAACTCACTTGCTAGTATAGCTGCCACTACTAGCACCACTACAGTACATGGCTTGAAGGTCCCAAAGCCTACCATGTACAATGGACACGAAATGCTATTGCCATGGAAAACTTCTTGTTTGGCCTTGAGCAGTACTTTGAGGCCATGGGGGTTATCGATGACTTAGCCAAGATAGGAAACACCCCAATCTTCCTAAGAGATGTTGCCTAACTCTAGTGGAGACGGAAGCACTCTAAATGGGAGAAAGGCTTATGCATCATCGACACAATTCAAGATAAAGTGCGTAGGTACTTCGTGCCTCACAATGTGGACAATAAAGCTAGGGGGAAGTTGCGTCACCGATGTTAGACAGGTAGTATTTCTGATTATATTAAAGAATTTACTACCCTCATGCTTGAAATTGAGATGTCTAATAGGGAGTTTCTCTTTTACTTTAAAGACAGCTTAAAGGATTGGGCAAGAGTCAAGTTGGATAGGCGTAATGTGCAAACCCTGGATGCTGCCATTGCTGCTACCGAGATCTTTGTTGACTACTCTGCTCACTCCAAAAGCAAAAAGCCAAACTCTTGCAAAAGGGGGCGAGAGAAAACTAGGCATAAGAAGGATTCTGGCCGCAACAAGGGTGGACAACAAAGACCTTTAAGTGACCATCCCAAGCATGAGAAGAAGTCTACAAGTAAGCATAACTCCGCTAATCTTCCTAAACCTTGTTTCATTTATGATGGACTGCACTAGGTAAAAGACTGCCCCAGAGATAAAGCAATGAATGCTATGATGGCCGTACTCAATCTAGAAAAGGCCGACGAAGAAACCCAAGCTGACATGGGATCTATCCAGCAATTGGGTAATATCTCGAAGTGTTTCTCCCCAACAGTTGCCAAGGAAAAGGGACTGTTGTATGCTGATCTTGCCATTGAAGGTAAATCAGCTTGTGCGATGCTAGATACAGGGGCAATGAAGGGAAATGACACTATCAAAGAGGTGCAAGGCCTGTCTAAGGCATAGCACACAAAGTTACTGTCCAAATTGGCAAATAGATTGGTAAGTTAGACTTTATCGTTGTTCCTATGTATGATTTCAAAGTGGTGTTAGGTTTTGCATTCATTTGCGAAGCTTTGTCTTTTCCTGTTCCTGCTTCACATTCTCTTATGGTTGTCGATAACTGTAATATCCATGTAGTTCCCTTGAAGCACAAGGAGAGATCTCAACCATCGATGATCTCGGCCTTACAATTTAAACGAGGTCTTAAGTCGAGTCCTGGCTATATTGCTAACATAAGGAAGCTAAGTGAGGGGGAGAACATAGCATCACCAAATCCCACACTACCGCAACCCATTCAGGCTGTCCTTACCAAGTTCAAGGACGGCATGCCTTTTGAATTACCAAAGAAACTTCCACCAAAGTGAGATGTGGATCACCATATTAAGTTGGAACCTAGTGCCAAACCCCCAGCCATGGGTTCTTATCGCATGGCACCCCTGGAGCTCACTGAATTGAGGAAGCAACTCCATGATTTGATTGATTCAGGCTATATTCGACCCTCGAAAGCCCCATTTAGTTCCCCAGTCCTCTTCCATAAGAAGAAGGATGGATTGCTTCGCATGTGTATCGACTACCGAGCTTTGAACAAGGTCACTATCAAGAACAAGTATCAAATCCCCTCGATAGCTAATCTTTTCAACCACCTCGGGAAGGCAAGGTACTTTACTAAGCTGGATTTGAAATTGGGTTACTACCAAGTCCGCATAGCACTAAGTGATGAGCCAAAGATGACTTGCATAACACGCTACAGAGTGTTCAAATTCTTGGTCATGCCATTTGGCCTTACCAATGAACCAACCACCTTCTGCACTCTCATGAACAAGGTACTACATCCTTTCCTTGACAAATTCATGGTAGTGTATTTGGATGATATTGTGGTGTATAGCAATACACATGAGGAGCACGTTGAGCACCTCAAGCAAGTCTTCCAAGCTCTATGGGAAAATGCATTGTTCGTCAAGAGGGATAGTTGATGTGGTAGAATTGCAACACTATGTAAAGCTTAAGTTGAGAGGCAACTTAGGAGAAGGAGTACTTTTAGGTATAATTAGAACTTGCGTTCATCTTTTTGAAAGCCAAACTAGGGAAAGAAGGAAGAGAAGATGACTCCTAAGCTTAAAACTAATACACATCAATCCAAGACTAGTGGGGGCAACCTTGGGAAGGGAAAATTTGAGGATAAACATGAGGGCACCCAAGGAAAAACTAGGGACAACAAGTGTTTTAGGTGTTTGGGTAGAGGTCATTTAACATCAAAATGCCCTAATAAGAGGTCTATGATCCTTAGGTAGGATGGTGAACATGAGACTTAGAGTGAGTCTAGTGATGATCTCATATGCCACCATTAGTAAATGCTAGTGTGTTAAGTCCATCTTTGATGACTAATGTTCAATTTATTGTCAACACTATTTCATATGGTTGTATGTGTTGATTTAAAGTTATAAATATTATTGAGATGCAGAGAGGTCATTAGGAAAAACCAATGATGACAGGTCAACCCTAATGTTAAGGAGTTAATATTGACTGTGACCTTAAATTTTAGAGGTCAAGATTGATCGTTGACCGTTGACCCTAAATTTTAAGAAGTCAATGTTGACCATTAACTCTAAATTTTAGGACTTAAATCTAACCGTGGATTGTAGGGCAACCTATGGGAATTAACAATGATGATTGATGATCATGTAGCCCTAATCTCAAGGCTCTATAAATAATCCTATGCATCTTATAAGGTGGTGTGAGTGCCACAGAATTTTTTGAAAGAACAAAACCTAAATGTTGCAGCTGGCCAAGAGGGAGAGAGAGGCAGCAAGGCAACTGGCCACTACACCAGCAAACTATAAGTAACCGGCCACCCTCCCCACCTGTAACAGCTAGCCCTCATCAGCACTTGCAGTTGCCAGCCCTCACCAAAACTTGTAGCAGCCAGCCTCAAACCAACAAACCAGCAACCTGTACTAGCAAACTAGGAGGCAGCAGCCTGTACCAGCAAACTAGAAAACCAATAGCCTTGAACCAACAATCTGGCTGCACCAGCAAACCAGGAAACCAGCAACCTTGAACCAACAATCTGGCAGCCAAGGAAGAAAAATCAGAAGATGGTGTAGAAACCTATGAATCCAGCAGCCAAAGGAGACAAACCAGAAGGTGGTGCAGTAACCTGTGAATCCTGCATCAAGGGAAGACAAACCAGGAGGTAGCAACCTGCACCAGCAAAACCAGGAGGTGCCTGCACTAGCAATTAAGGAGGCAGCAGCCGTATGAGGTGTCCTACACTAGCAAACAAGGAGGTAGCAGTAGACTGAGGTCCCTGCACTAGTAAACAAGGAGGCAACAGCAGCAAGAGGTGTCCTGCACTAGCAAATAACGAAGTAGCCACCTGCAGATTGCAGTAGCAGGTTTGGGCATTAAGTAGCAAACCAGTAGCTGTAGTAGCATCATTTGGGAATCAGCAACCAATTGCCGAAAATGCAGTAACAAGTTGTGCAGCAGCGGGTCTGGGAAGTAACCAGCAAACTAGTAGCGCCTCGAGAGGCTATACCAGTAGTGGCAGCACGTCTAAGAGGGACTACCAACACCAGCAGGATGTTCAGGAGACAATACCAGCAAGTGCAGCGTGCCTAGCAGCCAATTCAATAGCAGTAGCGCGCACAAACAGCAGTAGTGCATGTGAACAGTAGGATTAGCGTGTGTGGACGGCAGCAACACATCCAAAAGGCTATACCAACAAGTGCAGCCCGCCAAGCAACCAAATCAACGACAGCAGTATGCGCAAATAGCAATAGCAACGTCTGTGAATGGCTAGAGCAGCACACGTGGACAGCAGCAACAGCACGTGCAAACGATAGCTGCAGTGCTTGGCGACAGTAGCTACAATGTGAGTAGATAGCAACAGCAATGCATGTAGATGGCAATAGTAGTGTGTGTAGATAGCAATAGCAGCATGTGTAGGCAGCATTGATAGCGGGTGAGACAACACTGACAATAAAGGAAGGAGAAGATCTATATTCTGCATTAGCAGTCTGTACATATTGAGTGATTGCTTTTTAGGAATGTTTTTACTATAAACTCTTAACAAACTGGCTGAATAAGGGTAGGAAACCCTTACAATGATCAAAAGATCGACTCTTTGATCGGGGGATCATTATTAAGTGGTTAAGGAGTGATCCTTCCACAACTGGTTAAGGAGTGACCCTTTTATAACAAAACTGTATCCCCTGATAACAAGAGTGAATTGTGTAATTTAGGAAAGATCCTATCACACCATAGACGTAGTTCAAACATTGTGGGTGAACCACATAAAAATTGTTGTGTGTTCTTGGATGCTCGTGTTTGATTAATATCCATATGATTGGTCTCACATAAAGGAGAGAGAAAAATAATTGGATCATTAGCTCTAACAAGTCACATAGGTTAAATCCAAATAGGTTTGTAAAAATGAATATCTTAAACTAGTTCATACCCCTCTCAGTGTGAGACCTAAAAAGGTCCTCATAATGATGTTGATGGGGGAGTAAAATACCCAGAGCATGATGGGAAACATTTAGTGGTACAGAGAGCTCTTATTGTAAAAGTTAAGGAGAGAAATGATGTTGAGATGAAGAAGGAGAATATCTTTCATAATAGGCATATGATTAAAGATAGAAATTGTAACTTGATTATAGATAGGGGTAGTTATACCAATGTAGTTAGCACAGAGTTAGTGGAGAAGTTAAGTCTACCCACAACAAAACATCCTTCACCATATAACCTGCAGTGGTTGAATGATAGTGGAGTGGTGGGAGTGACTAAACAAGTTATGGTTCCATTTTCCATTGGTTGATATAAGGATGAGTCATTTTGTGAAGTTGTACCAATGTAGGCAGGACATTTGTTATTAGGCCATCCTTGGCAATTTGATAAAAGAGTTTTACATGATGGTTACAAGAACCTTTACTCTTTCACTATGGATGGAAAATCATTCACACTTGTTTCATTAACTCTAAAATAGGTGTATGAAGACCAAGCAAGACTTTATGAAAGTGAGCAAAATAGAAGGAGTGACAAGAAAGAGAGAGTAGAGAGAAAAGACAGTAAAGGAGAGAAAAACAAGGTGAAAGCACTTAAAGAGTGATTAAGTACAAGAGTGGTTAGGTTCAAAAGAGTGAAGATAAGAGAAAACAAGTGAGTGTGTTTGCAAAAGGAGAAGATGTTAGGGTTGCCTTCCAAGCTAGGTAGCAAATGATCTTGATCCCTTACAAGGATTCTTATTTCTCTAACATTAACCTTGATTCATCTTTGCTAGTATTGTTTCATCTTTCTTGTAGGATTATAATGATGTATTCCTTACGGAGATCTTAGATGGCTTACCATCAAGAAAAGGGATT
>JAHLGO010021103.1:5072246-5088829 GCA_020615895.1 Ceriops decandra
TGCTCATCATCAGCATCCTCATCTTTATCATTAAGTTTCACTTTGCACTAAAAGCAAAGTGTCTAGTTTGCCCACAATGATAACATCTTGAGGACAATTTTCCTTTTCCCTTCTTAGACCCCTTTTTAAATTTCCTTGTGAAGTAAGCCAACACTTTACCTTCACTTTCTTCCTTATCATTATCATCATCCTTACTGGATGCTTCTTCCTCTTCTCTTATCTTTAAGTGTTTCGTAGCTTTGAAAGCTACCTTATTTGATGGCTTTGATATTAAGGACCTTTTATTTGACTTTATTCTCATCTCATATGCAATGAGATTGCACTGGAGATCATGTAGTGATATAGAATTTAGGTCTCTACTCTCTTCTATGGCTACCACCTTTGTGGCAAACCTTTTAGGCAAAACTCTTTGAATTTTCTTTACAATAGATGTGTCCTTCTTGTTCTACCCATGACTTCTAAGGTCATTTACAACATCAATAACCCTGGTGAAGAACTCTTGGACTATCTCATTTTTCTACATTTTGAGAGATTCATATCTCTCCTTGAAAACTTAAAGCTTTGCCTCATTCATTCTACCATCATCTTCATAGACCTTTTACAATCTGTCCTATATCTCCTTAGTAGATTTGTAGTCCATAATTTTAGCATGTTAGCATCTATCAATGTTGAAATGATGACATTTAAGGCCTTTCTATTGATCTTAAACTACCTTAATTCCTCTGGGATTGGATTTTTACCTTCTTTTGGAGGTACAAAACCCTTTTGTACAAATTTCACCACATCTATGCCCGTGGTTGCAAATACCATCTACATTATCGCTCTTCATATATGGTAGTTGATTCCATTCAAAATTGGAACCTTCTTGCTGTAAGTAGTGATGGTGCTGGAACCTTCTTAAACCATTCAAATTAGTACACCAAGTTGTTAGGCTTCAAACTAGTAAACTAGGCTCTGATACCAATTGAAGTTCCCAACTTTACCTTAGGATCTACTAATCTGTAATACTAAGAGGGGCGGTGAATCAATATTACCCCCTTTTTAATTAGTAGGTGAACAACTTCAAACTCTTCTTAGAAATGAACTCTTTCTTATATTCAACTAAGGTGAATCTATTTTTACCTACTAATCACAATAGTCCCCAAAGTTACCTTTCAGATACCTTGCTTATTAAATGGATTGGTTGTTCTTGATTAGGTCTTTTTCTAGGTTATAGGTTTGATGATTTTTTAGCTTTGTTCACACTCAATTCAAAACACAAAATGTAACTTCAAAGTAAGGACACAAGAGATTTACATGGTTCTGCCCATGAGACATACTCTATGGTGGTAGGGATTCTTCCTCTATCGAGACAATCTACTATACTTGCAAATACCAGTGTGGTATCCCCTATGATTACAATGGATATCTTAATCTTCTTCTCCTTTCACTATTACAACCACAAAGCAATCGTAATACAAAGAGTGTCACTTATTGTGTCTACCCTTCATCTAGCTTGTCTTGCCTCTGTTTGATTTGAATAGGTTGCTCCACTACTGCTTGGAAGATCATCAAAACACTCTCTACCCTCTCTTGAAGAAATCTGAAAATTCGTTGAGTTCTCTCAAATGCTTCGCCGAATTTCTTCTCTCGGTTGTCTCACATGCCCCTTTCAAGAGATATAAGTCTTGGTTTATATACTGCCCTCTATGGAAACCCTAGTAGGGCTTATTATAGATACGGTAGATTTCCTTTCTTGTCCCTCCATGTGGTTTCATATTACTGTTCCATTCAAAAATCAGCATTATCCTCCTAATTCCATTGTTTAATAGACTCCAATCTGCTAAAAATATATTCACGTGCTTGTCACAATAAGTCTAAAGTTTGGTGTTGACACAAAAGTTAATTTTATGATCATTTTGATGAATGAGTCACAAAAGTCTCATACTTTAGGAATTAAAATATTCATTCACTATGAGAATACCTGATCTATATTGATGACTCTTTTATTTTATAAACTTTAATGGATCTAGACTACTAACTATGTATTCAAGTGAATGTCATCACTACAAATCTTCCATTCAATGTAGTCATATAGGCTAAATTCAAATTTATTTGGTACGTAATTTTGAGCAATGTAAAGAGAAGACTTGTCAATAAGATTATATAGTGACAACCTCACTTTTAAGAGGATTAACCATTTGAACCATGCAAGAAAAGCTAATTAAGATCAATCACTTTTATGTTTTATGAATTGCTCATCTAGTGTTAAAGTCATAAACAACAATTTTATTTTAATTGGATTCTTAATAGAGAAAAATAACTGTCTTGATTTTTCTTCAATTTCATTATTTTTTTTAAGAGACAAGAATCTTCCCTCAAGATATAAGACCTTACTATATCTACTTTATAAAAGAAGCATTAGCAAACTTGGCTCTAATACCATTCTTAGGCTTAGCTACTTTAGGAATTACACAAAAGCATACTTAAAAAAAATGCATAGAACAAGCACACAAATAAAATTTGATATAAACAAATTAATGAAAAAAAAAGAAGAAAGATAAACTTATAGAAAGTAAAAGCTTTATTCATAAGATATAATTGGTTATAAAGGAGGATGGTATATTACGAGAGAGAAACAGTGAGAGAGTTATAAAGATAAATTTTTAGAATGGTTGGGATGAGATCTGCTCTTTCCTTTTATACACTTTGCCTTATATAGCAAGGTTCTCAAGGTTTTAAACCAACTAGGATGCTTTAGCATTAGATGCCTTATTGGTCATATGACTAAAGTAACTTTAATACAAAAGAGATTCCTAACATTGCCAAGTAAAAGTAAAAGTCAAAAGCTATAAAAGCATCATTAATGAAAGTAGGTTTTTCTTTTCTAAAGTAGATTTATTGAAAATTATCTCCCACTATGTCTTTTACTAAAACTCATAGGAGTTTTGGGAGTCTTATATGATGTGCTCTTTTACAAATTTAGCTTGATTCTTCTTAACTTGCAAAGATAAGGTTTGTGATTATGACGACTAAGATGATTACATAAGGGTTGTCATCATTTATGATAGCCTCTCTTTAGAAATAGACTCCATTAATGCTTTAAGCACTTATTTTGGTGGTGGTGTTGGTGATTGCTCTGGGGTTATATGTTAAGGACCATTGATTGTAGCTTAAGTTTGTTGTTGTGTACACACCATCTTGGAAAAAATCAAATTTCTCTTACCATTAGATATTAATCCTTTTGGCTAACAACAAAACATGTTTTATGTTAAGCTTAAAAAATTCATCTATTTTATTGTGATAATGTAATCTCATTTGACTATCCCTAGTACAGAAGTAACTAATCTTTAGGATCATCATTTTCTCCATAAAACGTTTCCATAAATAGTTTAAACTCTATGAGGTAAGGTAATAAGATGAAGACCTCATTTGAAAAACCAAGTTTTAAACTAGTTTAGAAACTGCTTAGGGTTATGTGAGAAATGGATTTGAATAAACAAGCTAAACGTTTCCCCATGCTTCCATGAATCAAAAGAATTGTAAGTCTTAACCTTCCATTAATGTTTTGATTCTTTAGTAAAGGATAGGTCTCCTTACAAATCTTTAAGATAAAGAACTTTCTTTATCTTGAATTTGGCGTAAGCCTATTCCTTAAAAACAATAGAGCTTGCTTCTCTTTCAATGGGCTCAATAGTCATTGATCCTATTTCATGTAGGATTTGTTGATAATATGTGTAATCATTAAGATGTATATGAGTGTTCAAATCATCATTAGGATAGAATCTGGTCACCTTATTTTACATTGACTATACATAATTATTTTCATAAGTGCACAAATAATCCAAATATTTTAGGATGAATGGGTAAATTAACCCTTTGTTAATAGCACATTCATAAGCATCTTCTTGAAGTTTATCAACCTCATTATTTTTTGTCTTTTAGTCAGTGAAATAGACAACTTGGCTGGAGATTAAATCCCCTGGCAGTGGATGTTATTCATGCACAAATCCCTATAAGAATTCTCAGGTTAAGTAATTCAATAAAGAATTAAAATTTCCTTTAATAAACTTAATTTCAAAATCAAAAGTAGGTAAGATTCCTTACCATCTAGCAAATATCTATTTTGAAGTAAGGTTCTTCATGTCTTTGTGAGAACATCTTTTGCTGCTTTGCCGTAAATTCTTAAAAAAAAATTTTGATTAATCAAATCACTTTCAAACTTTTGAATGTATAACATAATAAAAAGAATCTTATTTTTGATAGTAAAGTAATTAACTTTAGTAGCTTTCCAAACTCCAAAAGTAAATTAAAGGAGTTGTTCTTTGGAATTAAGGCATTGCTTAAGTATACCACGATAACCTTTGTTGAATGCATCTGTCTTGACTATTTTAAAGGCATCTAGATGGGGTATGACCTTCCTTATAACTTAAGTATGTTTATTTGTCCACTAGGGAGGATTCTTTCATAAGTGGTCAAATAAAGGTTTAGTATCATAAGCTAAATTCTAATAAAAATAAAAAAAATATAATTCAAACTTTTCAAAAAATTTTACAACTAATTTTTGTCTCAAATTTCATCAAGAAATTTTGAGGCAAATTCACTGGCTCTATCTATGGAAATGATAAAACTATTTTCAATGAAGTGACCAGGGAAACAAACCTTGGTTTGAAATAACTTCAACTTTTTAACCAAAGCAATAAAGCTTACCTTTTTCATTGCATTAAGGAATAAATGCAAATGTTTAAAATGTTGATCAATGGTATTAGAAAATACTAATAGGTCATCAATATAAATAACCATGAATGTTGTATAAGCATTAAATATTTCATTCATAATTTTCTAAAATTCAAAAAGAGTAATTTTGTAATTCAAAAGTCATAATGTTCTATTCATAATGACCAAAAGACATTGTGAAGGCTCTTTTATACCTATCTTTCTCATGGATATGGATTTGCCAATAACTAGATTTCATATCAAATTTTGAAAATATTTTTGGCTTCATAAAGCCTATTGAGCAAATCTTTTTTATTAGTAAAAGATACCTAAGGCTTATAGTTGATAACTAAACTTGGAACACATTTTTTTAATTTGGCATTATTTTCCACATAAAAACCTAGATAGCTCCTATAGACCTATAGCTATAAGCCTGGCCTTAGTTAGAATATGATTTTCTTTAGAGTCTTGCTCAAAAGGCAATTTAGTAGTATGTCTATTTCTTTCCCAAAAAGTAATGGGAATTTTAGCATATATCATTGATTTTATTTCTTTCTTTAACTCTTGTATTCGGTTAATAATGATAAGAGAAGATAATTTTTCTTGGAGATGCTTATAAGTCATGTCATCTTGAAGAGAATAAATAAAATTTTCTTTTCTTTTAGTCATTTTCTTAATTATATTTATCTATCTATATTAAGTGATAGATATAAATTTATAACTTATAAGCTTTCTATTAATTTTTGCAAAAATACCTTAATCATTAATCTCTTTTATAAGGTATAACATATAAAAAAAGGGATTACCCAAAATTACATCTTGAAATAGGTTTTTAACCATGACAAAAGGAATTTCAAAGTATATTCCTTCATGCCAGATAATAGCCTAAAATAACTTGTATTGAATAATAAGTTTCTTTTTATCAGTAATGTTTAATACTTCTATTACTTTTGAGAAATATTTTGAGGATACTAACCCTTTGTTAATATAATTCATATTTCTACCTAAATCAATTATGGTAATAATAGAAAAGGGATACTTTTTGTTGATTATTATAGTAATCTTAGTATGCTATTTGTAAGTAATAACTTCAACAACAATATTAAGTTTAGACATATTGATTGCATGCTTTAAGGATGTTTCTAGAAAATCCAAAGACTTTTCTTTTCCTTTTAATTCTTTTATTTCTACTTTTAAAGTAGAAATTTCTACTTTAAGCTTTTTACTAGTAGCACCTTCCTTTAAGAAAGATTCTTTTATGGCTTTTATAATTTTGAATTTTAAGTCATTGTAATTATTTCTTTAACTCTTCACATTTCTCTTTTGGATCTTGAATTTTGTCAATGAGATCCAAACTTAAATTATGTTCTTTTGTTAAGACTAATAATTCTCATTTCTTTATAGAGTAGTCATACTAATTACTATCACATTCTTTAGAGGTGGAAGGAGTATCTTGCCTATCCTCCAATTTAGAGTGTTCTAATAAGGACATCTTTTCAGCATTTTTGGAATTAGATTTAATTTGTTCCTTCTTTTCTTCAATAGGTTTGACATGCACTGTTTCAAAAATATCTTATTAAGGTTTAACATGATGTATTTCTTTTTCTTCTTTCTTTAGTTTAACTAGAGGTTCAAGAATAAGTTTTTTTGGCTGAGCAACTTCTTTTTCTTTCTTTGGTTTAGTTAGAGGTTTTAGGAGAGATTTCCTATGGCTAAGCAACTTCTTCTTCTTATTTTGGTATAACCAAAGGTTCAAGACTAATTTCCTATGACTGAGCAACTTCTTGAATCATTGGATCATTAATTAAGCAAGAGCAAATAGATTTATCATTAAAACTTGGTATTTAACAACATTTGTTACTTTAGCCTTTACTGTAAAGGATTTATCTTGAATTACCTATTTTTTTGGTATGCCATTCAATTCTTGGGCATTCAAAAGGAGAATCAAAGTTAGGAAATAGCCATCTTTTTATTCTAAGTGCCTTTTTATGATACGCAAATAAATTAAAGGCTTTTTTAATTTCCAAAATATATTTGTTATGACATTAAATCTATACTACTTGAACCTTGGGAGTAAAAGTTAAATAAATCCATTTTCTTTCTATTTCATTATTTAGAGAGTAAAATAACTATCTAGCTTCTTCTTCAATAATTTTCTTAAGGATCGAGTTTAACTTGATCCTTTCTTCTTGATATTCAATTTGGTTTATCAAGTCAACAAGGTTTGGTTCTCAATCATGGTGTATCAACAAGGAATGTGTTAACTAAAACTATTAAAGTTCTAATTACAATAACTTTATTAATATAATTTAGAAAATTTAAAAAACCTAAATAAGAAAAATTTACAAATTATTGAGTTTCTTCCTCAAGTGTTTCTACTAATTCCTTTTTTTTGAACTAATTAAACTATCACACAAAGATTAGTTAATCAAACACAAATTGTCACAAAATGATATTATAAAAAAAGGCATCAATAATAAGAAAAGATACTATTGAGCTTATCTTTGATGACTAATGTTAGATTTGTTATCAATAGTATCTCACATTATTGTTTGTGTTGATTTGATGTTTTGAGTGTCATTGAGATGCATAAAAATCATTAGGCAAAATCATTGATGGCAGGTCAACTCTAAAGTCAATGAGTCAATGTTAACCATTGACCCTAAATTTTAGGGGTTAAAACTGACTGTTGACCCTTAACCATTGATCCTAAATTTTAGGAAGTCAATGTTGACCAATGACCCTAAATTTTAGGAATCAAATCTAGTCATTAATTATAAGGCAACCTTTGGGAATCAACATTAACTATTAATAAGTGTGTAACCTTAATCTCAAGGTTTTGTAAATTCTTCTATGCATCTTACAAAACAATGTGTGTGCTATAGATTTTTTAAGAGAGAATGACAAACTTAAAGGCAGCCATAAGGAGAGTTGTAGTCAAAAAGTGTAGTAGTTAGCCACCAAGGAGAGTGTAGTACCCAACCATACCAAAGAGAGATGCAGTAGCCGGCCATACCAAGGGGAGGTGCTATAGCCGGGCATACCAAAGAGAGGTGTAGTAGCTGGCCACACTAAGGAGAGGTGTAGTAGCTAGCCACACTAAGGAGAATTGCAATAGCCGATCACACCAAAGAGAGGTGAAGTAGCTGGCCACACCAAGAAGAAGGTGTAACAACCAACCACATTAACAAGAGTAATAGCTAGAAAACCAAACCAAAGGAAAGGAGTAGCCAAAAAACCAAACCAACTAAGAAGGGTGCAATAGCTGGCAAAGAGGAGGTGATAATAACCACTAAAGAAGGAGGCAACTACCTTAACTAAATGAGGAGTTGAAACAACTTGTAGCCACACCAAAGGGAGAAGAAGGCAGCCCTACCAAAGAGAAAACAAGGTGTAACAGTTGGCAACCATACTAAAATAGCAAAGGAGACATGCAACAACCACACCAAGAAGAGAAAAATGTGCAGCAGTTACACCAAAGAGAGAAAAATGTGTAGTAGCTACCCTAAAGTGAGAAGGAATTACAACCACCACCCAAGGAATATTGCAATTGTTGTAAGGAAACCAGCAAATTGCAGCAAGGAGAAGGGACTTATTGTAATAGGAGTAGGGAGTTAACCAATAGATTGCAATAGCCATAACACCAATAGCAGCTTGCAATATCAGCTATTGCAACACCAGTAGCAAGTCCAGCAAGTAATACTAGTTATTGTAGTACTTGTAGTAAGTCCAGTAGGTAATACCATCAGTTATAGTGCCAATAGCAAGTCCAAGACAATACCAGCAATTGCAGTACCAGCAGCAAGTCTAGCAGGCAATACCAGCTGTGGTAACTATAGCAGCATGTGTAGTCAACAATAGCAAAATGGGTAGGTAGTGATAGCAACACATACAGACAATAATAGCAACACATATGAACAGCAATAGTAACACGTATAGGTAGTAATAGAAGCACATATAGGCATGTGTAGGCAGCAATAGTAGCATATGCAGGTAGCGATAGCAACATGTGTAGGCAGCGATAGCTGCATGTGTAGACAAACATAGGAGGACATATAGATAGCAATAATAGCATGTACAGGTAGTGATAACAACACGTGTAGACAACAATAGTAGCATGTGTGGATAATAATAGCAAAACATGCAGGCAGCAATAGCAGCATGTGTAGGTAGTAATAATAGCACATATAGGTAACTATAGTAGCATGTGCAAGCAGCAATAACAGTAAGTGCAGGCAAGACTAACAGTAGGTCCGGTAGCTTGCAATATCAGAGGAGTAAATGTGCTTGGCAGTAGGTCTAACAATTTACAGCAGCAAAGGAGAAAATATGCCTGATAATAAGTCCGATAGCTTGTAGCAGTAAAAGAGGCAACCTGCCAAGGTAGTAAGGGAGGTAGCATCAACATTAGGGGAAAAAACCTACTGAGGCAGTAGGTAAGGCAACCTACCAAGGCAATATGGGAGGTAGCATTGGCATCATGGGAAGAAACCTACCAAGGCAGCAGGTGAGGCAACATCAATAGTAGAAGAAGAGAGCATGTAATTGAGATAACTTGTATATGTAAAGAACCTACAGAGAAGAGACCAGAAAAGCTTGACCAAAGACTAATAATGAGAAAAAAGAATATCCATTTTCTACAATAGCATCCTATGCACATTGAGTGATCTATCATAGGGAAGTCATTATCATAAACTATTTATGTATTTTATGAAAAAGTGTGGGATACCTTGGAGTGATCGAGAGATCAATCTGTTAAGTGATGGGGAGATCATCCCATCTAGTGATCGAGAGATCAAATGTTTGAGTAATTGGAAGATCATTATAAGTGGTTAAGGAGTGATCTTTCCATAACCAAATTGTATCTCTTGATAACAAGAGTGTATTGTAAGATTTAGGAGTGATACTATTACACCATGGATGTAGCTTACATATTGTGGGTGAACCATGTAAAAATTGTTATGTGTTCTTAGGTGCTTACATTTGATTGATATTCGTATGGTCACTTTGACATAAAGAAAAAAGATAAAAAATTGGATCATCAACTCTAAAAAGTCGTAGAAGTTAATCAGGAAAGATTTGTATACTGATTCACCCCTTCCCCCTCTTAGTATAAGACCTAAGAAGGTCCTTATCAAGATACAAGTATCAATAACAAGAAGACATGAGCTACTAGCAATGTGACTTCACTCCCCTTATAAGCATTATTATATCTACTTTCCTTTTGATGCAAGACCTTACTAGGCATATCATTCTTGGGCCTAGTTGCTCACCATCCCTTAGGCTAACACTTTCTAAACTAACACCTTTTAACTGTGCTTTCATGTGCATCCTTAGTCTTACAGTAGCTAGGCCTAAGAATCGTATTAGAGTTGAATGTCTAATTTATAGCTAGAGGGTAAAGGTAGTTATTGGTCTTAAGGGAGAAAAGTTGCATTGTCCTTGGGTGGATGTAATCCATCATTGATTGCAACTTGTTTTAAGGCAAACTCTTTATCTTTTAGTTTTAAATCTTTTGCTCCTCTTTTGCCTATAAAAAGTGTTAGCCTAATGGGTGGTGAGGAGTTATAACTATCAAATTGTCATAACTAGAGTGAAGTTGTGTTGCCAATAGCCTATATTGCCAAGTAAGCATGTTAAGGCAAAGAGGCATAATTCCTCATTAACTGCAAAGGCTATAAGAGTTGAGTAAGTATGGATCATCACAAATCACTGTGGCCTTCCTATATTAGTAATAGTAGAAATGCTAATTTTTCTAATAAAAATAAAGAAATTATTGTAAATGAAAATATAGATAATAATTATTTACAAAATTAAACTCTTCCTACCTTTTCTCCTTCCTATGTTTATAAATAGGGAAGTTTCTTTTACAAAATGTGATAATGTTGTTAATTACATGATGGCAAATAAAAGTTCTAACAAAACAAAACTTGATGAAATTGTCCAAAGGCTTCAAAAGCTTGATATAAAAGGTAAAGAAGTTGTAGTACTTCAACAAGAAATTGTTCTTGAATCTCTAGTTAAACTAAAGAGAGAAAAAGAAAAAGAAGATCAGGTTAAACATGAAAAAAAAAAAAGCCTATATGCTCAAGAAAATATAAGTTAAACTTGCTAAAGAAAAAAAGGAATGGATTAAATTTGATTTCAAAAATAAAGATTATTTAGATCAATTACAAAAGATATTCTTATTAAAACAATTAGTAAAACCTTCTCTTTCTTATTTACAGCAACCATTTGATCTAGAAGACATGTTCTTATCAAAACATATTAATATGAAAACACCATCTCTTTCTTATAAGAAGGAACCAATGAATATTTGTAAAATTACCTTTAATAAGGCACCAATAAAATTATATTATCATCAACCAACTCTTGTGGATTTTGTTTGAGTGGAATAAGCTACTTATAATTATGTAATGTACAATATAATTATTGAATGAAATCTTAATGACATGTTTGAACATCAAATTTTGTTACTATTACATTACATGATGGTATTTACCATTGTAGCCAAAATAAAAAGGCAATTTTAATATAGACATTGCCAAAATTATTACCAGTGACTTTATAAGAAAAATTTGTCTAGCCCATTTCTCTTCGAAATAACCCATTTAGATGTTAAAATTCGTCTAGTCTAATGCATAACAATATAACCCCTAAAAATAACCCATTCAAATGCCTAACATGGGTTTCCAACTTTAATAGGCTTTCTAAGGCCATGGCTATGGAAGCCTTGCCCTTTATTTTCAAGCCCCAGTAAAGCTTCCATCATCTTTAATTCATACTTAGTAGTTTCTTGTAAATAAATGTCATAGAACAAGTTGTTGAGTGCATCCTTTATTTATTTAACCTTGCCTTTGTCATTGGCTCTTTAAGGTTTTACAAAGCATTAACTCCCTTATTAATTTGAATTAGTACAATATGATTTCCATCATTCCCTCTCTCCTTAAAGTGATTTGTCCTCGTATTAGCACCTATATCATCAAAGACAAAAGGAGAAAGGTTAGAAACATTAAATGTTGCACTCATATTATATCTGCCTAGCAAGCCAAGTTTATATGCATTATCATTGACTCTTACCACCACTTAAAAGGACCATCTCCCTATAGTTGCAACTTTTATTTCCTTTGCATAGGAAATCCTTCCTTTTACAAGTATAACCAAACCCAATTACCAAGTTTGGAAGTGATATGCCTATGCCCTCTATTGGCTATGTTTCATACTGTTTGGTTTTCCTCTTAATGTTAAGCCTAACTTTCTCATAAAGTTGTCTAACCACTGCAACCTTTTTTTTCTTATCTAAATTAACCCTGTCCTATATAGGCAATGTCACTAAATTTAAAGGAGATAATGGATTAAAACCATAAACAATCTTAAAAAGGAGAATAATTTGTAGTAATATGAACAACATAATTATAGCAAACTCCATAAAAAAACAAATGATATGAACACCAATTATATCTAAGTGGAACCCATCACCAATGTTAGTATATGATTATTTTAACATAAGTTAAAGGATTAAAGATGTAACCTAATCATTATAAAACAACCAAGAACCAGAATTATAGGATTTAGACGTCATTCCTAACAATAATAACATTGGAAAAGATAAGTCTATTAAACCAATATACTTAAGTATGAAATTTTAGTAGTAGAAAGTTATGAGTTGTTGAAACAAAAGAGAAAAAGGAGATAGCAGTAGGAAGCTGTGACCAAGAGTGTAGATGGCAGAGATTGGTAGTGCAGAAGGTAAAGACCCGTAATGCAGAAGGTAGAGACCTATAATGCAAAAGATAGAGACTAGCACTGCAGAAGGCAAAGATTGGCAATGCAAAAGGCAGTGATCGGCAATAAGGAAGGAGAGAACAACAAAGAGAAAAGAGAAGATTAGTTTACTACCACCGCAGCTTGTGCCAATGGAGATATCTTTCTCAAGAAATATTTTGTCATAAACGTTTTGCAAACTTCTTTGAAAAAGGGTGGGAAACCCTTGGAGTGATCAGGAGATCATTGTAAGTGGTTAAGGAATGATCCTTACACAGTGGTTAAGGAGAGATCATTCCATAACATCAACTATATCCCTTGATAATAAAAGTGTATCATGTGATCTAGGAGTAATCCTATCACACTGTGGATATAGCTCACACATTGTCGGTGAACCATGTAAAAATTCTATGTGTTCTTAAATGCTTGTACTAGCTTGATATTCATACGACCATTCTTACATAAAGGACTAAGATAAAATCAGATTATAGACTTTAACAGGTTACAGATAGATTTGTAAAAAGTAATTATCTCACACTGATTCGACCCTCCCCCTTTTAATATGGACCCAAAGAGGTCCTTCTTACTGGTTTGTTCAATAAAGGCATGTCGAGTGGCAAATCAATTTGGTGTTGAATGTACCTCATAATATGTAAACTAAATGGCATCTCATCTAGGGAGATATCAGCAAACCTTTCAGGTAATATGATTGCCAAAGGATGAGTTGAATCTTTGTAGTTCAAACACTGCTCTAGCAAAGTTAGTGCATAAGTTTGCTACCTCTTTATGAATGTTTGATGAAATTTTGCTTTGCAACGAAATTGGCTAACTACTCCTTTCTCATCATTTTAAGTGAGTTCATCATGACTTGAAGTTATCAAGGTAAGAGTGACTTGCTTCTACTCTAAGTAAATAGAATAAGTATTCTTGAATCCATTGTACACCACCTTATAGTTATATTACCATGGTCTCTGAAGAAACAGATGACATGCATTCAGAGGAATCAAGTCACACATAACCTCATCTCGATGATATTCTCCAATTAAAAACAAAATCAATACTTATTTAGTTACCTTTACATCATTCCCCATGTTAAGGCATTGGAGATTGTAAGGTTAGTGGTGAGACATCATAACTTTAACTTTTTAATCCCAATGGCTGAGGGAACATTAATACAACAACCTAATGGAGAACAAGGTGCTGATCAAGCACAACAAAGTAAGTATTCCCAAGATACTTTGAAAGGAATCGATGGTCTAATGACTAGGCCAAGGACAAAGAGGATGATAAAGGCTTTACAAGCCTTAATCATGGAGATGCATGACAAAGAGGCTACTTTAGAAGATTCTAAGGTTGTTCTAATAGTATTTAATGCTACACCAAGGATAATCACTTATCTTTATGTGTAAAATGATGGACAAGGCTTAGATCTTGAAGAACAAACCTTAAAACCCATGTTATAAGTCTAAGCTATATGACCAAGCCAAGGAAAGGCTAGATCCACATGCTAAGTTACATTAAAAAGCCTATTTTTGTTTTAGGTCTTTGGATTTTAAGTTAAAGCTGAATATACATGTAAAAGGGCTTAACTTGGGTTTATTTAGGATTACAAGTTCGGCTAAGTCTTGATAAATTAGTTAGGGTTTTTACTTTGCCTTTTATGCCTAGCTATCATTAATTGTGGTCATTTTAAGGATTCTTACATCAAGGCAAATTTGCATTCCCTACTTCATGGATCTCCTATAATTAAGGTTTTTCCTATATTGGTATGCTAAGAAATACTTTTTTCCTCATAGGATTATGATGTTTACATGCATGTATAAAGGCCATAACTATGTAAAATAGGAATCAATAAGATTGAGATATTTTTCAGTAAGCTTTTCTTTGTTTTGCTTTCTTGTGTTCTTGGATGAATATATTCTCGACTTATCGAAGGAGTGATCAATCTTTGTGATGTCTTTAGATCAGGGCATTTGGGGCTTAGTTTCCTTAGGATGTTGATCTAATCAATCCCATTTGTTTCTTAACTTTATGGGGTGTGCATAAAAATTATACATAAGGGTTCCTTTGGTAGGTCACCTAACGAGTTCTTTATCCTTTAGTATCAGAGCTTTGATCATGTTGGAAAATGGTGGCATAGAAAGCACTAGTTCAAATGATAATGAAATGACACCATTAGAGGATTGTTTTGATGTTGAAGTTAAAGAACCTGTTCATGGAGATATGCTAGTTGCAAGACATGCACTAAGTATTCAACTTAAGGATGTTAATGATGAGGAGCAACATGAGCATATTTTCCATACAAGATGCCACATTAAAGATAAGGCATGTAGCATGATTGTCAATAATGGAATTTGTACTAATGTTACTAATACTTTGTTAGTAGATAAGCTAAATCTAGATACCATCAAGCATCCTAAGCCATATAAGCTGCAATGGCTAAATAATTGTGGAGAAATTAAAGCAACTAAGCAAGTTTTAGTTGCCTTTTCTATTAGTAATGACAAGGATAAGGTTCTTTGTAATGTGGCACCAATACATGTTAGTCATATATTTCTTGTCTGACCATGGCAATTTGATAGGAAGGTTACTTATCAGGTTATTTCATTAACTCCTCTTAAACCTATTGAAGCATATAGAGATTAAATTAAGATAGTAAGAGAGTGCAAAATGAGAAATGAACAAATGAGAGAACAAGAAGAAATAGTATGTTTGCTAGGAAAGGTAAGGTCAAGAGTGCTATGATAGCAAAGTAGCGACTACTTATACTTATGTACAAGGATGTTTATTTTTTATCTAATGACCTTATCCTATCTTTGTCTAGTATGGTTGTTCCATTATTATAGGAGTTTGAAGATTTATTTTTCAAAGAGATTCCCCATGGATTGCCTCCTTTAAGAAGAATTAAGCACTAAATGGATTTCATAGACAATACTCTTATACCAAACCAACTTGCCTATAGAGCTAATCCTAAGGAATCCAAGAAGATATAAAGGTAATAGGATGAGTTGCTGCAAAAGGAATTTGTAAGGGAGAGTCTTAGCCTATGCTCAATTCTTGTCATTATAATGCCAAAGAAAGATGGAACATGGTGCATGTGTATGGATTACTAAGCCATCAATAAGATCACTATAAATTATAGACATCCTATCCCTAGATTAGATCATTTGCTTGATAAGTTGCAAGGTTTGTGTGTGTTTTCAAAAATTGATTTAAGAAATGGCTACTACTAAATTTGCATAAAAGATGGAGATGAATGGAAAATAGCATTTAAAATTATATATGGATTTTTATGAGTGGTTAGTAATGCCTTTTAGATTAACTAATGCACCTAGTACATTCATGAGGTTAATGAATCATGTCTTGTGTGCTTTCATATGGAAATATATAATAGTTTATTTTAATGATATAAAAATTTCTATGAATTTGTGAAACATTTGCATGTTGTGTTTAGTGTGTTAAGAGAGAACCTATTATATGCTAATCTCAAAAAGTGCACATTTTGTACGAAATCTATTCTATTTTTTTTTTTTGCTATGTTAGTAGTTTGTAAGGTATTAATGTGGATCAAGAGATGGTAAATGTGATGAAGGATTGGTCATACCTAAGAATGCAAACAAGGTAAAAGGTTTTCATGATTTAACAAGTTTTTATTAAAGGCATGCCAAGGATTTTAGTTCCATTATTGTACCTTTGAATGAACTTGTTAAAATGAATGTTGTTTGGGATGATGTGCAAGATTAAGCTTTTGGTACCTTAAAAGAAAAGCTTACTAATGCACCTTTGTTATACTTGTCTAACTTTAATTAGATAGAATATGATGCATCTGAAATAGGAATAGGGGTTGTTTTGGTGTAAGATTCTGAACCAATTGCCTTTTTTAGTGAAAAGTTAAGTGGGGTAGTCTTAAATTATCTTACTTATAACAAGGAACTTTAGGAATTGATATGAACTCTTAAAAAATGGCAACAAGGTGCTAATCAAGTACAATGAAGCAAGTATTCCCAAGATCCTTTGCAAGGAATAGGTAGTTTAATGACTAGGTCAAAGACAAAGAGAATGGAAAAGGCTTTACAAGGCTTAATAGAAGATTCTAAGGTTGTTCTAAGAGTTTCTAATTCTAC
>JAHLGO010021103.1:5088929-5101207 GCA_020615895.1 Ceriops decandra
CATAAAGTAGTGTTAGTTTTGTGTTGTATAAATTCATTTTGCATGAATTTTAAGTGCATATGCAGTTGGTATTGACTGCTCTATAAAAAAAAGTTAAAATATTGTTTAATGAAGCATTCTAGATGCTTTGCATATATTTTTCTTTCCTAGTTTATACAGGTTCTAGAAATATCTTGGGGCATTTTGAAATTGGTGTTGCAATTCTAAGCTAACTGTGATTTATGCAATCATTCATTCCCAATAACTCTTATTTTCATTCAAAATGTGAATGCATGACCAAAGAACTTTGCTTCTTCAAAAGATAATAGGAAAATAACCTGTTTTGCTTCCATAGGTATACCCAAAATCCAACAAACTTAATGATGCAATGAAATTATTTGTGAGCAATGACCCTTCAAAATGAGAATGCATGCCAAAAGAACATATTTCTTGCAAACACACATAAGAATGAAATTTTTGTAATTTTACATTCATGATTAAAATATGGACTTTATGTAACATCTTGTGCCCTTTGTTGTCAAGGAATTTGTTTCTTTATTGTTTTATTTTAAGGCCTAGCTAGATAAATTGATGCCTACATCTATCAATATGACACAAATGTAACTATGAATTTTCTTCTTATATATTCATATTGCAAGCAAATGAACTCATATGGTTATGTTTCCCTATTTGTAGTCATGCAACAAGGTAGCATTGGACATTGTATCGCTTGAAAATGTTGGCGAATTTTGTATGCTCCCACCAAATCATCAGGCTAAAGAAGATAATTTAGAGGTATCCCTCACTTTGAATACTTCATTTCTAATATTCTTTTCATATCATTATGGGCTCTTGATGAATGTGTTACATCTGTCCCCTTTCAATTGATATTTTGATGATAAAACTTTCATCTATTTGTATGATGAGTTCTTGCAACTGTTATTGGAAATATGTTGCCTAAGTATGTGCTTGCATTTTTGCTAGTTGTATTATTCTTGGGCCAATTTGTTGCCATTTCATTTTTGTTGGTCTTTGTATTTGAAAATAACTATCATTCACTTTTGGTGTCACTACTTACAAAACCAATTAATGCCATACTGTGCCATAATTCTACCCTTTCCAACTTGATTGGCAACATCTCCCAATTCTAGCCTTGGTATTGTAGGCAGCTCCAAAAACCTCAAATTCTGCTATTGTAGCCTTGTGAATTGTCATCTGATTTGCCAAAAATAGGAATAAGTAGAAAATTAGTCCTAAACGTTTTCAACATTTTGCAATGTAGTTCTATATGTTTGAAGTTTTTAATTTCAGTTCTCAACGTTTGTATTTCATTTAAATTTAGGTCAATTTTGGATGAAAAGCGATGAAGTCATTAATTTTGAACATTGATCGTATGGAATTAAAATATTTCTAAAGGTTTAGGACTTAAGTAAAAAAATCTTTAAAGATATAGCATTGATTTGAAAATTTAAATATGCCAAATGTGCTTATTTTGGGTCTCTTAATGTGAGACCTAAGAATGCCCTCATCATCTTCTGTGATCTCATAAAATTATTTTAACATAAAGCACTTCTTCTGATTTTAGCTTTTTTGCACCAATTTCAATAGCACCAACACCTTTAATCCTTAAGACACTATCATTGCCAAATATGATTGACCTTCCATTATATTTTTCTATTTCTTTCAACACTTTGGAATCTCTTGTCATATGTGAAGAGCAGTCATTGTTAAGGATCCATGGCTTTTTTTTCTTGGAAGTTTTAAGGTTAATACCACAACCATTGCCATTCACTTTCTCTTCTTCTTTGGCCAAACATAGGAGCATATATAGGTATTCTCCTTTGCATTCTTTAACATCCTTTGCATTCTTTAACCTGGCAACAATGTCAAACATTCCTTAGTAATATGTCCAATCTTTTCATATCTTTTACAGATTTCTTCTAATGTATCAAATCTATTTCTTAATGGAATTTGAGTTCTTTTTACTTGAGGCTATCTTCTTTCTTGATAGAGTCTCCCCTTAGACTCTTGCTTCATGTTCCTCTTTAATCTAGACTCATTGCTCCAACACATATTAGCCTTGTGCCCATATTTACTATAGCACTAGCAGAATCCTTAAAATCTAAATTTTCTTCTTTCAACAAGATCATATCTCTTATCTTGAGCACCTATTTGGTAATTATCAGCATTATAATTATTTCTCACATCTTTTGCCACCTAATTTTTAGGTGTAGCAACCTTTTTTCTATCTTTGACAACCTATCTCCTTTAGATGGGAGTTTCTTTTTACATCTTTCTTAATCCATTTTAATTTGGATTGGTTTCTCTTCTCCATAACCTCAACTTCTTTTAATTTTATCTTTTCTTTGTATTTCAGGTATAAACATGATTTTCTTCTTATCTTTTACCCTATTATTTGACTTTTTAATATAGCCAAGTCCTTTCTTCCCTATGAAATGAGGTCTTTGTTTGCTTTAATACTCATCCAACTTTTTGGTAGCATCCTCTATGATAGCATTTCTTGAAAAGGACTCTTCTTTCACTTCCATAGCCTGTATAAAGCTTTTTTTATATATATACTTTTTCAATTCAGATTCAACTTTTGAAGCTTGAATTACAAATTTAGTACTTCTTGCTTTTGTGCAATCACCTTAAAGCCAAGATCTTTGTGTATTTTTCCTTGCTCTGCTTCAAGTACATTCAGCTCCTTAATTCTTTTCAAATACTCTTTCTTTTTTACTTCAAACCCTTTTTTTTTTTCATTTGGAAATCAGATTTATCAACATTAGAATTTTTATTCAGCTTTGTGAGCTTTTTTACCTCCTTTTTTAGCTTGCTATTTTTGTGCAAGCAAACTTTCAATTCATTCTCAAGTTACTGCACCATTTCTTTCTCTTCCTTTTTAGTTGATTCCTTATCACTTGAGGATTCTTTTTCATCATTTACCATCTGAATCACATCAATTTTTTCTTCATCCAATTTGCTTAAGAAATTTTTTCTTTCGGATATGAAGAATTTCTTTTTCCCTTTAGCACTTGAATTCCTAACTTTGGAATAATTGGATTTCTTTATTCTCCTCCTTGAGACAAGTTTATCATCATTGTTACTGTCTGCTTTCTTTTCTCTTTGGGCAGTCCATGACAAAGTACCCAATGCCTCTACACTTAAAGCATTTCAAGGGTAATTTTTCCTTGTACTTCTCATTTCCTTTTCTTACATTTTTGGTAATATATGTCATGACCTTATTAAATTTAATATCACTATCTTTTTCTTTAGAGGAGCTGTTGGATTCTTTTTCTTGTTATTTGATCTTTAATTTCTTCATTATCTTAAAGGCTAACTCTTTTTTTGCCTTAAGCTTCTTTTCTTTTTTCATTGGGACTATTCTTATTTCATAAGTCACAAATATGTTTGTAGGAAAACGTGATTAGTGGCTTATATTGTGCATATTTAGCTATTTTTAAAATATATCTTTAGAAATAAATTAATTTAGGTAAGTTTTTTTAAGGTCCTCATAAGTTATGAGATTTGATATTTTTTTTTACTTTTTTATCAATTTCTTTTTTTTACTAAGTCTAGCATCTATAAAGTTAGTGTTTAATGTATTATTAAGTAGAAGAAGAATTATTACTCTTTTAATCTCTAACATGGTATCAGAGCTATTGTTCTTCGTAGTCTTCTTCCTTTTGTTTTATTTTTTGTTTGACATCAAAATAGAGTATTTTTGCTAGCATTTATTGTTGGTGATCTCTACTTTACGTGGAAGGCCTTAGTTGCCTATAATTGTTATTTTTCCATGAAAGATGTCTGAGGTTGCAATGACAATTTCTACCACCCAATCAAAGGGGGTTCGATCTCAACAAATTGGAGAACTACAAAGTATCCAAACTGCATATAGTTTGGATGGAAAAAATTATCTTAAGTGGTTCCAACTTGTTTGGATAGTGTTGAAAGGAAGAGGGAAGATTAGTCATCTTATGGGTATAAGACCTAAGCTAGGAGATCTGGATTTTGAGTCATGAGATGAAGAAGACTCCATGATTATGGCATGGCTACGGAGTTTCATGATCCTTGAAATTAGTGACACATGCATGTTCTTAACCACTGCCAAGGATATTTTGGACATAATTCAACAAACCTATTCTAAAGCTAGAGATGTAATTCAAGTATATGATGTCAAAGTAAGACGATGATTGCAAAACAAGGAAATAAAATAGTTATTGAATATGCCAATCAATTGAAATCCTTATGGCAAGAGCTGGATCATTATAGGGTGATAAAAACCAAATGTCCAAATGATGCAGCGATTCTAAAGGCATTTATTGAGCAAGATAGGGTCTATAAGTTCCTCGTTGGTCTTAACCCTGAATTTGATCAAGTAAAGGTCCAAATTCTTGACAAGTTGGAAGTTCCATGTTTTAATGAGGTGGTGGCAATAATCCGAAGCAAGGAAAGTGGAAGAGGTCTATTAAGGGTGACAACAAATTAGTCATAAATATAAAAAGAGCACCATATTTTGGAAATGGACAGCTTAGTCAACCAAAAGCTCAAAACTGTGGAGCACCTATTGTAATAAGGCACGCCATACTCGTGAAAGGTGTTGAAAGCTTCATGGAAAGCCTCCTAGTTGAGAATGGGGACAGAAAGGAGAACAACCAAGGAACTATAAGCAGGCTCACGTTGTTGCAGTACAACTAAGTGACTCAACACCAAAGGAGATAGGCAGTCTGATGTATCAGACTTCTTCCTAAGATTTACTAATTTCTGATACTGAGGGGTGAATTAGTATCACCACAATTTGAAATTCGCAAGTAAGTGGACAACTTCAACCTCTTCTTAAAAGTGAACTCTTTCTCAGACACAACTAAGGTAGATCTATTGTTACCTACTAATCACAATAGTTTCCAAAGTCATCTTTTAGACACCTTGCCTAATAGACAATTTGGATGTTCTTGTTTAGGTTTTTGTTAGGTAGGGGTTGGCTGATACTTTAGTTGCGTTCACAACTCAATTTATAATACAGAATGTAAAGCAAATTAAGGACACAAGAGATTTACGTGGTTCCGTCAACTTGACGTACATCTACGATGGTAAGGACTCTCCCTTACCGAGACTATCCACTATCTTGATCCTTTACTCCTTTCACTATTACAATTACTAAGCAAGTACAATACAAAAAGTGTCACTGTCTTTACCCTTCTTCTAGCTTGTCTTGCCTCTATTGAATTGAAAGGTTGCTCCACTACGACTTAGAAGTTCACCGCAATGCTCTCTAACCTCTCTTGAATAAATCTGGAAATACATTGAGTTCTTTCAATACTTTGCCAAATTCCTTCTTTAGGTTGTCTCACACAGCTCCCGCTTTTATTGTCTCAAGGTCTCACCCATCTCTGCCCTCACACTTTTGGTCTATCACATCAATGCACGTTCTGGTCTCACGTTGTCTCTTAACATACACCCACACTTCTGCTACGCTCCCGTCATAGCTTTGCTAGTCTTGTGTTTTAGCTTTGCTGGTCTCTTATTTAAGCTTTGTTGGTCTCTTGTTTCAGCTTTGCTATTTCGTATTTCAGGTCACCCGTTTTTGGTCTCCATTTTTTGGTCACCCGTTATTGGTCTTACGACTTGGTCACCCATCCATTTCTGGTTTTCTTCCAACTGGTGGTCTCACGCCTCATGCTTCACCTATACGTTTATGGTTTTCTTCTGACCGGTGGTCTCACGTCATGTGTTGTTTTGTTGTGTAGGTTTGTTTCTCTTCTTCCCATTCAGTTGGATCTCTTTCATCGTCCAACTGGATCTCTCTTACCATGCAACCGGATCTCTCTCTCACCATCCAGCCGGATTTCCTCTATTCTACCAACGGTATCTCTCTCTTCATCCACCCTTTTTTGGCTATTCCAGATTCTCTCCTTTTCCCTTATTTGGCCGTGATTTTTCTCTCCTTCTCCTCTGTTCTGGCCGTATACCTCTTTTCTCTCTTTTCCAATGGCTGGCTCAATTTTTCTCTCTCTCACTCTCATGTTCAGCCAACCTTTGGTGTGCCGGTGGTGTGCTATTCCTTTGCTGTCTAATCTGCTCTTTGGCTATGTTAGATTTTCTCTCCTTCTCCTGTTCTATCGTTGGCTCACTTGGTTGGTTGAATAGGATTTTGTCGACAGTTGTTATTCGTTTAGCCCCCTTTCGGTTGTCTTTAGGTTTTCTCTCCTTTGCCGTCCACACCTCTGTTCTGGTTGTATACCTCTTTTCTCTCTCTTCCAAAGCTATGTTTTCTCTCTCTTGTGTTTATGCCATGTAGGGTTTGGTGCTGACTGGTCACTCTAGGTTTGTCGAATGTTTAATTGTCGATCGACTCTCTTCGCTCAATCCCCTTTAGATCGTCTACTCTTTCTCTCTCTTGACCTTATTTTCTTTGTTGCTGTGTAGGGTTTTCTTGTAAAGTTGTGGTTTTACTTCCTTGCTCCTCCATGTAACTTCAAATTACTCTCTTGCCATGTAGCCTTAAATTACTCTCTTGCCCTTCCATGTGGCTTTATTTTCTTTCCCCTCCATGTGGCTTCAAATTACTTGCACAGTTAAATCTAGTTGACAACAATTACAACCCATATAAGGCTGTGGGAACAAAAATTTCTCCCTTTGTAATTGTTGGCAACACTAATAACAAAAGTCATTATGCAACAATTTCAAGTCCCCATAAATATCCACTACCCCTTTCATAATAGCTCCCCTTGTACTGTTGCTTCTCTTCCCCTTTACCAACCAATTACAAATTTGAAAAACTTGTAAAGTAGAGATAGAGGATTCACCTAATTTTTAGGTTTAAGGAGGCATTTGCACAGATAGACTTAATCTATGCTTTTTAAATAGTTTTGTGGACAAAGATTTAGTTAGATCTTTTGTAGCCTCTTCAATAGATTTAGGTTTAACTTGCGAGAGTTAAATAGTAGTTGCCATAATTCTTCTTCTTGTTGTAACTCCTGCTGATGGGTCACCTATGATTTGATTTTCTTGATGAGCACTGGTCCACATTTTCTTTGACTTTCTTTCTTACATAGTCTTAGTTGCAAGAGGATCTCTTTCTTCATCTTTAGACTCACTCTTCTCTAAGTTTGAACTTACTTATTGTTCTTTTTCTTCAAGTTGGTCTGATTCTTCATCTACATTAAAGTCATCTTCTTCATTGTCCTTAGCTTCTTCATTCTGCATTGTTTTTCAGTTCTCATTTATTCTTACATCAGTGAATGTGATCACTTTTCCTAACTTATGCAGAAAAACTCTGTAGCCTTTTGCCTTTGCTGAGTATTCCACAAAGATGCTTTCATCAAACTTAGCATTGAATTTTCCCAAGTTTTGCTTCTTGTTCTTCACAAAACATGGGCTGCCAAAGATTTTGAGATACTTGGTTGTTGTCTTCTTCCCACTCTATAGCTCATATGGAGTCTTATCAGTATTGGACTTTTGTAAGACTCTATTCAGTAGTTGTATAGCAGTAAATGTTACTTCTCTCTAAAATTTTGTGTGAAGCTTTGATTCTAGCAATAGAGTTCTTACCATTTCAACTACATCTCTATTTTTCCTTTCTCATGCCTCATTATGTTGAGGTGTTCTTGTAGCTACCATTTGATGGTGAATACCATGCTTCTCAAGATAATCTTCAAAAGCTTCATTTGTAAATTCAGTGCCTTGATCTGACCTTAATACTTTGATCTTCCTTCCACTCTCATTTTCAGCCAATCTTCTGTATCTCTTGAAGCAATTTAGAATTTCTGACTTATGTTTGAGGGGCATGATGCAGGTCCTTGAATAATCATCAACAAGCAAGATGAAGCATCTATCATCATTTAACCCTTTTGTCCTCATCGGTCCACACAAATCAGTATGCACAATGTCAAGTACTACTTTAGAACTGAGCTCTTTGGTCTTATATTGCTTTCTGACATGTTTTCTTTTAGAGCATGCTGAGCAAACATACTCTCTTTCTCTTGAGGTTGGGAATGTCTCTGATTGCATAAGTAGTAGTCAGTTTCATCATGTTCTTTTGTGATTAGTGTTTCAGCTTCCTATGCTAGAGTTGATTTTCTTTTTCTTTAATGAGTAAACAACTGCTTGTCTTGTCCTTATCAATCACATATAAATTTTTAGTTGTTCTCTTCCTAGCTGCAATAGTATTGCCTTCTTTACTCTTTACTTGGGCAACATGTTTTGTCAATATTACTTTATTGTCTTCATTGCATAGTTGGCTAATAGATGATAGATTATATCTGAGTCCTTCAACGTGCAGAACATCTTTCAGCTTTCCTTTACCAATGTTTACTAACCCTTGACCATTGATGTTAAGTGAATCATCATTGCCAAACTTGACTCTGCCTTCTTTTGACTTGTTTAGCTTTAACAATTTACTCTTGTCTCCCATTATGTGTGAAGTGCATCCACTATCAAGAATCTACTGCTTATCCTTGTAGTCAGCTTTGAGTGCAATTTTAGCTATATTAGCCATTTCCTTTTTCATTTTATATTCCTTCTTTTGAACTGGCTGGAAGATAGCTTTCTCCTTTTTCTTAGCTTTGACTACACCACTTGTTTTCATTGTGCTATTGAGTGCTTTTCTTGCTTAGGGAGAAGTGTTATGCATCTCTTGGCATTATGGCCATTCTGCCTACACCTTTCACACTATTCCAAGTCTACCAATATAGCAAACTTGTTCTTTGAAACCACTAGTTTGGGCTTCCACCAACAATCCTTGTCAGCATATCCTTGCCTTTTACAGTATGTGCAAGAACTCACGATAGATGTTCTCTTCTGAATTTTGTATTGTGTCCCCTTTTATGTAACATCTTATCTTCTCAAGTTGGAGACATATACTGGCCTTCTCCACCAATAATTACTTGCCTTATGACCCCAAACTCTATAATAAAAATAGTGACCTTGAAACTGCCTCTTCTTGGGTCTAATCACAGCTTGTTTTCTTTTGTTCATTACTTGCTATGTAGGCAACGTAGCTGACTTCTTTGCTTTTGTGGCTTTCATTTTAGCCACCTTTTTCTCCTTCTTTTGTTCAGCTAATGCCCTTGGTTGGTTGACTTTCTTTTCTTTTTGAGGCAATGGGCTGCTGTTCTTTAACCACATACATCATTTTTGGCCCTAGCTTTGGTTTGATAACTATCTTCTCTTCTTCAGTTATCTTCTGCTATGTCACAACCTTCTCTTTCAATTTTTGTGGCAATGTTTCATTCTTCTTTTCTCATGCAGAGCTTGTTTCTCCTATCACTTCAAGCTTCTGCAAGTTCTCCTCACTCTATTTGAGTTGTTTCTAAAGTCTCAGCAATTCTATTTCCATTTCTTTAATTGTTGAAGTCCTTCAAGCAAGTTCTATAGTAAGATTTCCATCAAATCTTCTCTTCAAGTCAATATGTTTAGTCTTTATTTCACCTTTTTGACTTTCTACTTCCTCTAACTTTGTTTCAACTTATTTTATGTGAGTTTTCAACCTTCATATAGTTTTGGTCCTTGTGATTATTTTCTTTGAAGCTATTTCCAATTGAGTTTCAAGATTTGGTTCTTCTTCATTAACCTCCTCTTCCTCTTCAGAGTTTGAGGTACCACCTTGAGCTGATGCCATAAAGGTATGTTCATTTGATGAGTCTTCATCTTCCTCTTCATCAGCTTCTTTTGTTTGACTCACATAACTCTTAAATGTGCCTCTCTTCTTCTTTTGTGGCTTGGCAATCTTCTTGGTGGACTTCTTTGATTTGAATGGTCTTTTCCATTTTGAATTCGGCTCATCATCACCATCCTCATCTTCATCATCAAGCTTCATTTTGTACTGAGAAGCAAAGTGTCCAGTCTGCCCACAACAATAACATTTTAAGGACAACTGTCAATTTCCCTTCTTAGACCTCTTTTTGAACTTCCTTGTGAAGTATGCCAATACTTCACCTTCACTTTCTTCCTCCTCATCATCATCATCCTGACTAGATAATTCTTCGTCTTCTTTTATCTTCAAGTACTTCATAGTTTTGAAAGCTACCTCCTTTGATACCTTCGTTGTTGTAGAGCGTTTAGTTGACTTTATCCATATGCCATGAGATTGCACTAAAGATCATGCAGAGACATAGAATTGAGATCTCTACTTTCTTCCATGGCTACCACCTTTGAGGCAAACCTCTCAAGTAGAATTCTCAGAATTTCTTTACAATAGATGAGTCCTTTTTGTTCTTCCCATGACTTCTAAGGTCGTTTACAGCATCAATAATCTTAGTGAAAAACTCTCGAACTGTCTCCTTTTTCTGTATTCTAAGAGATTCATATTTCTCCTTGAACACTTAAAGCTTAGCCTCCTTCATTCTGCCATCACCTTTATAGACTTTCTGTAGTTTGTCCCATATCTCCTTAGCAGACTTGCAGCCTATAACTTTAGCATACTTATCATCTATCAATGCTGAAATGATGACATTTGAGGCCTTTCCATTTATCTCAAACTGCCTTAATTCCTCTGGGGCCATAAAATTCTCCTATATGGCTTTCACTACGTTCATGGCCATGGTTGTAAATACCACTTGCATTCTTGCTTTTCACAAATGATAGCTGGTTCTGTTGAATATTGGAACCTTCTTGTCGTGAGTAGTATTGGTGTTGGCACCGACATCCATTTCTCAGTATGCTAAAAGTTAAAACTTTTGATACCCTTCAAACTAGTACACCAAGCTATTAAGCTTCAAACTGGTGAACCTGTGCTTTGATACCAATTGAAGTTTTAGACTTATCCTTAGGATCTACTAGTTTGTGATACTGAGAGGGGGGTGAATTAGTATCACCACAATTTGCAATTCGTAGGTAAGTAAAGAACTTTAACCTTTTCTTAAAAGTGAACTCTTTCTCAGACTCAGATAAGGTAGATCTATTGTTACTACTAATCATAATAATCTCCAAAGTCACCTTTCAGACATCTTGCTTAATAGACAATTTGGATGTTCTTGTTACAATGGATGTCTTGATCCTCTGTTCCTTTCACTATTCCAATTACTAAGCAAGTACAATACATTGTCTTGCCTCTATTGAATTGAAAGGCTGCTCCACTACCGCTTAAAAGTTCACCGCAACGCTCTTTAACCTCTCTTCAAGAAATCTAGAAATATGTTGAATTCTTTCACATTGCTTATGCTTATGCTTTCATCGTCTCACGGTCTCACCCGTCTTCTACGTCACGGTTTTATTGTTTCATGGCTTGCCCTCACGCTTCTGGTATGTCACGTTGTTGAATGTTCTGGTCTCATGCCATCTCTTGGCGTACACCCACGCTTCTGTTGCACTCCCATCATCGCTTTGTTGGTCTCGTGTTTCGGCTTTGCTGGTCTCTCATTTTAGCTTTGCTAGTCTCCCATTTTAGATTTGCTGATCTTGTGTTTCAGGTCACCAGTTTTTGGTCTCCCTTTTTTGGTCACCCATTACTGGTCTCATGTCCTGGTCACCTGTCCGTTTTTGGTTTTCTTCCAGCAGGTGGTCTCACACCTCACGCTTCACCTGTCTGTTTCTGGTTTTCTTCCAGTCCAATTTGTGTTATTTTGCCATGCTACTCTTTGTTTTGCCATGTAGGTTCATCTCTCCCACCGTCCAACCGGATTTCCTCTGTTTTGCCAATGGTCTCTGTCTCTTCGTCCACCCCTCTTTGGTCATTCCAGATTTTCTCTTCTTTTCCCTTATTTAGTCGTGTTTTCTCTCTCCTTCTCATCGACTCCTCTGTTCTGGCTGTATACCCCTTTTCTGTCTCTTCCAATGCCTGTCTCAATTTTTCTTTCTCTCGTGTTTTGCTGACCGTTGGTGTGCTGGTGGTGTGTCATTCCTTTGTCGTCCACACTCCTCTTTTGCCGTGTCTGATTTTCTCTTCTTCCCATATTTTGGTATCGACTCACTTGGGTGGCTGAATAGGATTTTGCCTTTTTGCTCTTCCAATTTGCCATCCAGTCGTCTGGCCCCTTCAGCCATCTCCTCTTTTCTCTATTTTTGCAAATAGTTGTTCTTCATTCAGCCCCCCTTCGATCATCTTTAGGTTTTCTCTCCTTCGTCATCCATACCTCTTTACTCTCTCTTCCGATAGCTGTGTTTTCTCTCTCTTGTGTTTATGCCGTGAAGGGTTTGGTGCTAGCTGGTCACTCTAGGTTTGTCGAATGTTCAATTACAGACTGACTCTCTTCATTCAACCCCCCTTGGGTCATCTCCTATTTCTCTCTCTCTCGACCTTATTTTCTTTGTTGCCGTGTAGGGTTTTCTTGCAATGTTGTGGTTTTACTTCCTTGCTTCTC
>JAHLGO010021103.1:5102174-5296276 GCA_020615895.1 Ceriops decandra
TCTCTCTTTTCCTTTGACCTCTCACTCTCTTTCTTTTTCTTTTCCCCTTATTCTCTCATTTTTCACTCTCTTGCTATCTTAATTTGATCTTCATATGCTTGAATAGGTTTGATAGGAGTTATATGTTCTTATGGTCATGATGACTAACCTTCCTATCAAATTGCCATCATTGGCTAAGAAGTGTATGACCAACATACATTAGTGGCACATTATGAAGAACCTCATCCTTGTAATTGCCAATAGAAAAGGTAACTAAAACTTACTTGGTTACTCTAATTTCTCTACAATCATTTAACCATTGTAACTTATAAGGCCTAGGATGCTTGACAATATTTAGATCCAACTTCTCTACCAACAAAGTATTAACAACATTAGTACAACTTCCACTATGTATAATCATGCTACATAGCTTGTTTTTAATTTGATAGCATGTATGGAAAATGTGCTCACGTTGCTTCTCATCATTATCATCTTTAGATTGAATACTTAGTGCATGCCTTGCAATTACCATAACTTTATAAATAGGTTTTTCAACATCAACATCAACCTATACTTAGTGCATGCCTTGCAACTACCATAACTTTAAGAGCACGAAGAACAAGCATAACTTGTGTGGACAACAAGTATAACTTGTGTGGATAGCAAGCACAACATGTGCGACGAATAACTGGTATAGGTTGTGTGGACAGTAGCCACAGCACATGCAAACAACAAGTACAGTGCGTGCAAATAGTATTAATTGTGCATGTGGACAATAGCAAACAAATGTGGTAATGCACACATAGCATTAACAGTGCACTCAAACAGCAGCAACAACGTGTGCAGACAGCAACGATAGCATGTTCAGGTAGCACTGACAGTGAAAGAAGAAGAAGATCCATATTCTGCTCTAGCAGTTTATATACAATGAATGATCATTCTCCAAGAAAGGCTTTAATCACAAGCTCTTGATAAATGTGTTGAAAAAAGGTGGGATACCCTTGGAGTGATTAGGAGATCATTGTAAGTGATTAAAGAGTAGTCCTACCATAAGTGGTTAAGGAGTGATGCTTTGACACTATAATTGTATCTTTTGATAACAAGAGTAGATTATGTGATTCAAGAGTGGTCCTATCACAATGTGGATGTAGCTCACACATTATAAGTGAACCACATAAAAATTGTCATATGTTCTTGGGTTTGTATGGTCATGCTCACATAATGGAGAAAATTAAAAATTGGATCATCAATTCTGACAAGCCACAAAGGTTAAATCTAAATCAATTTGTAAAAAGAGGATAGCTCACTCTGATTCACCCCCCTCTTAGTATGAGGCCTATAATGGTCCTCATTAAGTGGTATATGAGCTAGTTCCTTTGTTGATCCAATTTTTTTACTTTGAATTGAAGTTGTGCATTACTGTATGAGTTTTTATCTCTACTATTCTTTGAGATCATGGATAGCATGAATAGTATTAATAGCAAGGGCATCCCTATGTTTGATCGACAAAATTATCAGTTATGGAAGAATACATTGCTCCTATATCTGATGTCCCTTGGTCTTGATGTGCTTAAGTCTATTGTTAGTGGCTTCATCCTTGTTACTAAAGGTGATCCTATAATACCAACTGATAAGAAGAACTTGGAGTATGATGGAAAGGAGAGAAATGCCTTATATTCCTCCCTTTCAGATAAAGAATTCACCAAGCAAATCTAGAATAAGCTAAAGGAGACAAGGTTGTGAAGGAAGCCAAGCTACAAATATAAAGGAGCAGATTTGAAGATATAAAGAAGCAGAATGATGAGACTATGGATGCATTCTTCATAAATGGCAACGAAATTGTATGCTTTATTAGAGGCTATGGAGAGGAGATCCATGATGCCATTGTGGTAAGGAAAATACTCAAAACCTAAAAGCTTACAAAGCTAAAGTCTCTTTCATAAAATATAAAGATATGGATAGATTACCCTTAGATAACGTACATAGCATATTGGTGGCATATGAAATGAGAATAGCCCTAATGAGGAAAGAAAAGAAGTCTAAGGTGGAGAAGAAGTTGGCTTTCAAGGCAATAAAGAAGTTAAAGATTAAAGAACAAGATGATGAGTTCGACAACAGCTCTAAAGCAGAAGATGGTGATACTAAGCTAGATGAAGTCATAGCATACATCACCAAGAACTTAAGGAAAGGAAAAGGGAAGTATAAGGGAAAATTACCCTTGAAGTGCTTTAAGTATGGAGCAATTGGGCACTTTGCCACAGATTATCCAAAGAAAAGAGAAGCCAATAATGAGGATGATGATGTGTGGGTCCTAAGGAGGAAGACAAAGCAATCTAGCTACTTTGGAGCTAAAAATTCAAGTGCCAAAGGGAAAAAGAAGTTCTTTAGATCCAAAAGAAGGAATTTCCTGAGCAAGTTAGAGGAAGAAGAGTCTAAAAAAGAAAGTGATGGTGATTTTGATGAAGAAGTTGCAAAAGATATGCTAGTCACGCAAGTAGATGATGATCAAGAATCTTTAAGTGAGGAGAAATCAACAGAAGAGGATGAGAATGATTGGTTATAGTAGCTTGAGAATGAGTTGAGAGCTTGTTTGTGCAAAACCAAGAAGTTGGAAAAAGAGGTAATTCATCTCAAGAAGCTATGTGAAAATTCTTCTTCTAATGAATATAATCTCCAGGTGAAGTTAAAGGAGTTTGAAGCAAAAGAGAAGGAGTACTTGAAGAGAATTGAGGAGTTGAGAGTACTTGAGGTAGAGTATGACAAGATACACGAAGAACTTGGCACTATGGTGATTATATAAGAGCAAAAGATGCTGACTTTGCAAGCCAAGCTTCACAAGGTGAGTCCGAGCTAAAGAAGCATGAAGAAAGCTTTATGAAGGCCATGGAAGTGAAAGGAAAGTCATCATTAGTGAGTATAATTAAGGAGCATGCTACCAGAAAGTTGGATGAGTAATCAAAGACCTCATTCCATGGGAAAGAAAGGACTTGGCTACATTAAAAATTTTAGTGAGAAGGTAGAAGAAAAGAAGAAGATTATGTTTGTGCTTAAAAGCAAGCACAATGACTTGATGGATAAGAGAGACCAACCCAAGTTAAAATGGGTTAGGAAAGACACATGGAGACTCCCATCCAAAGGAGACAAGTTGTCAAAGATAGAGATAAGGTTGCCACACCAATTGCAAAAGAGAGGAGACATGGACTTAGTAAGAGAAGTAAATCCAGGTTCAAAGGATTTTGTTACAGCTATGGTAAGTATGGACACAAGGCCAATGTGTGTTGAAGTAATAGACCTAGAATGAAGAGAAATGTGAGGCAAGAGTCTAAGGGGAGACTTTATTAAGAAAAGAGGCAATCTCAGGTAGACTGAAGTCATATTCCACTAAGAAACAGGTTTAATTTACTGGGAAAGATCTGTGGAAGATGTGAAAAGGTTGGACACACTATTGAGGACTGCTTGACATTGCTGTCTAGTCAAAGAGTGCAAAGGAGAACACCTACACAAGCTCCACAATTTGGCTAAAGAAGAAGAAAAGGAAGAGAAACGTATATGGTTGTGGAAATAGCCTCAAAAGCTTCCAAGAAAGAAAAGCCATGGATCCTAGATAGTGGTTACTTTTCACACATGACTGGAGACTCAAAGATGTTGAAGGAAGTAGCCAAATATGATGGAGGGTTAGTCAAATTTGGTAGTGATGGTGCCTTAAAGATTCAAGGTTATTAATGCTACTAAAATTGGTGCAGAAAAGCTAAAATAGAGAAAGTACTTTATGTTGATAGGCTATAACAGAATCTCATCAGTGTTAGCCAATTGTGCGATGATAGACATGAAGTTTCTTTTAATGAGAGTGGCTATACAGTGAAGAGACTAAAAGATGGTGTCATTCTTACTAGAGGTGAAAGAACACATGGAAACTTGTACCAAGTTTCTAGAAGCATAAATGCATGCTACATGAGTACCAAAGATGAGAACTTATTGTAGCATAGAAGATTGGGACATCTTGGACAAAAGGGGCTGAACAAGCTATCCAAAAGGAAGTTGCGAGCTATGTTCCTATGTTGAGAAGAGAGAGAGACTTAATTTGCAGCACGTGTCAAAAGGTAAAAATGGTGTATGCTCCTCACAAGAATACAAAGATCCAAACAAAAAAGCCATTGAATCTCATCCACTTGGACATCTGTGGGCCAATGAGACAAAGATCAATCAAGGGTGATAGGTACTACATTTCCTTCATGGATGATTTTACAAGAATGACTTGCATTATGATCTTGAAACATAAATCAAAGGCTCTCCATAATATCAAGAGCTATAGGAGACTGGCTGAAAAGAAGTTGGGGGGGACAAATGAAAAGGCTTCAGATAGACAATGGGATAGAACACACTTGTAGCAAATTTAAAGAACATTTGGGGAAGCATGGAGTGAAGGATGAATATGCTAGTCCCTACACACCCTAACAAAATGGAGTGGTCGAAAAGGAATAAAATAAGTGTAGTGGAGATGGCAAGAACTATATTGGCTAAGCATGGTACATCACATGGTACTAGAGAGGCTATCACCACTATAACTCGGGTTCAAGACAAATGCCTAATGAGACCATATATAGAGAAGACACCCTATGAGTTGTGGTATAGTAAAAAGCCAACTGTAAAACACTTCAAACTATTTGGGAGTCCATGTCTCATTAAAGTCAAAGGTAAGCATGTCAACAAATTTGATGAGAAGGCTGATGAAGGCATATTCTTGGGCTATGTACCAAATGAAGGAGGCTTTAGATGCTACAACAAAAGGTTGCTAAAAATGGTGGCTAGCTTTGATGTTAAAATAATTGAAGATGGTGCTGCATTGCAGTCGCAACATGTGGAAGTTGAAGATGCCATGTATGACAACTAAAGAGAGTCCAACAGTGATGAAGCCGAGGTTGTCTAACATGAGGAAGATGTTGATTCCCAAGTTACAAGTGATGAAAAAGAAGAATCAAGGTGTTCCCAAATTCATAGAAGAGCCAGAGCTGAAGTTAAGGCAAAAAACATCATTGGCAAGAAAGAGGACTTTGTGCAAACTAGAAGAAGACTAAGGGGTGGTGAACAAACCTCTCTAATTTCTGAGGTTGAACCTAAGTTTGTGGATGAAGCATTAAAGCACAAAGAATAGGTGAGTGCTATAAAGGGAAAAACATCATTAGAACCAAGTGGGTGCTTAGAAGGGCAATGATGTAAATCCACATGGAGGGGCAAGAAAGTAAATCCATCAAGTAAGGGCAAGAACGTAAATCCACCACATAAGCCCTATTAGGGTTTCATGGAAAAGATATATAAAGACCTTGGGAGACAAAAATAAAGTAGGGGCCAACACAATTGAATACATGGCAAAAACACAAAAGTGTGTAGACAGCCAAATAGAGAAAACAGAAAAGCACAACATACAGCCAAAGCACATCATAGGAGAACGGTAGAATAGGAGTCAACAATATTGAGTATTTAGCAAAACCTAGACAACCGACCAACCAAAGAGAACACCAAACCCTACATAGAAGAACACCACTGAAAAGGATGATGAGAGTAAATAGTGTAGCCAATGGACAAATCGAGTGAACAATGCAGCCGTCGTGAACACTAGCCAATAGACAAAGAGAGCGAAAAAGAGAAAGAGGAGATGATTGACAGCTAGACTAAATGAAGAACAGCCATTGTTGGAGATAGGAGAGAAAATCAGCACACCACCGACACGTCCAAACACGCCCAGAGAAGAGTGAACAGCTGGATGGCAGGAAGAGGGAGAAAGTGGTGAACGATCGAAGAGGGGCTGGACAGCAGGCCAAAGAAGAACCACCACTAACTAGAAGAGAAAACCAGCACGACAAAACCAGCGATGGCTAAACGTCATGGAAGAGAGAGAGAACCATTGATCGACCACTGGCACACCACCGGTCGGTGAGGGAATGACACGACAACAGAGAGAAATGGGTAAGATGAGACCAGATCGGGAACTGGGGAGACCTGATCTGAGCTGTAATGGGTAAGACGAGAACAAATTGGGAGTGAAAAAGTAGACCATCAGAGTGAGAAATCTGGCACGGCTGGACGGCTGAAGGTCGGTGGACCGTAAAGACCTATACGGGTAGATCGGGAAAGGAGAGAAACCCGATGGCCAAATCGGAGTAGACCGGTGAGAAGAGAGAGAAACCCGACGGTGAACGAAAAAATGAAATCTAGTAAGAGAGAGAAATTCGGCAGGACGATGAGAGAAATCCGGCGGCAAGAGAGAGAAATCTAGTGAGAAGAGAGAGAAATTCAGTTGGACAGCAAGAGAGAGAGAAATGAACAGGTGAGCCGTGAGACAGTGAGATTGTGAGACAAGGAGATGAGTGAGACCGTAAGACAATGAAAGCAGGAATTGTGTAATACAACGTAGAGAAAAGCTAGATGAATGGTAGACACAATAAGTGACACTCTTTGTATTGTACTTGCTTAGTAATTGCAATAGTGAAAGGAGCAGAGAATTAAAGACATCCATTGTAACCTATATTCATAAGTATAGTGGATAGTCTCGGTAAAGGGAGAGTGCCTACCACCGTGGATATACGTCACGTTGACGGAACCACGTAAATCTCGTGTGTCCTTAATTTGCTTTACATTCTGAGTTTTAAATTGAGTTGTGAACGCAGCTAAAGTATCAGACAACCCATAACCTAACAGAGATGTAAATAAGAACATCCGAATTGTCTATTAGGCAAGGTGTCTAAAAGGTGACCTTGGGGACTATTGTGATTAGTAGGTAGCAATAAATCTACTTTAGTCTAATCTGAGAAAGAGTTTTCTTTTAAGAAGAGGTTAAAGTTGTTCACTTACTTGCGAATTACGAATTGTGGTGATACTGATTCACCCCCCCTCTTAGTATCACAAACTAGTAGATCTTAGGGAGAAGTCGAGAACTTCAATTGGTATCAAAGCACTTGTTCACCAATTTGAAGCTTAATAGCTTGGTGTACTATTTGAAGGGATCTAGAAGTTTGACTTGTTTAGCATATTGAGAAATAGAAGCCGATACCAGCACTAGCACCACTTATAGCAAGAAGGTTCCAATCTTCAACGGAACCAACTGCCACATATGGAGAGCGAAAATTCCAGTGGTATTTGCCATGGGCATGAACGTGGTGAAATGCGTACATGAGGGTTTTGTGGCTTTGGAAGAAGGTAAAGACCCAACTCCAAAGGAGTTAAGGTAGTTGGAGATAAATGGGAAGGCATCAAACGTCATCATCTTAGCATTAACAGATGCTAAGTATGCTTAAGTTATGGATTGCAAATCTGCCATGGAGATATGAGACAGATTGCAGAAAGTCTATGAAGGTGATGGCAAAATGAAGAAGGCTAAGCTTCAAGTGTTCCAAGAGAGATATGAATCTCTCAGAATGCAGAAGAATGAGACAATCCAAGAGTTCATCACTAGGGTTATTGATGCTGTAAATGATCTTAGAAGTCATGGGAAGAACAAGAAGGACTCATCAATTGTGAAGAAAATTCTGAGAATTTTTCTTAAGAGGTTTGCCTCAAAGGTAGCAGCCATAAAGGAGAGTAGAGGTTTGATCTCAATTCTATGTCTTTGCACGATCTCCAATGCAATCTCATTGCATATGAGATGAGGATAAAGTCAGTTGAAAGCTCTGCAACAATGAAGGTATCAAAGGATGCAGCTTTCAAAGCTATGAAGCACTTGAAGATAAAAGAAGAGGAAGAATCATCCAATGAGGATGATGATGATGAGGAAGAAAGTGAAGGTGAAGTATTGACATACTTCACAAGAAAATTCTAAAAGGGGTCTAAGAAAGGAAAAGGATAGTTGGCCTTGAGATGCTATCATTGTGGGAAGACTAGACACTTTGCTTCTAAATGCAAAGTGAACTTGATGATGAAGATGAGGATGATAATGATGAGTTGAATTCAAAATAGAGAAGGTCATCATTCAAATCAAAGAAGTCCAATAAAAGGACTGCCAACCCACAGAGGAAGAAGAGAGGCTCATTTAAGAGTTATGTGAGTCAGATAAAAGATGCTGATGTGGAGGAAGATGAAGAATCATCATATGAGCATGCCTTTATGGCATTAGCTAAAAGTGGTAGTTCAACCTCTGAAGAGGAAAAAGAGGTTGATGAAGAAGAGCCAGATCTTAAAGCTAAGTTGGAAGCAACTTCAAAGGAGATAATCAGAAGGGGTAGAACCATAAAAAGGTTGGAGGCTCACATAAAACAAGTTGAAGCAAAGTTTGAGGAAGCTAAAAGTCAAAAGGATGAAATAAGGATTGAACATATTGACTTAAAGAGAAGATTTAAAGAACTGATCAAAATATGTGAAGACCTTACAATAGAGCTTGGCTCAAGGACTTCAACAATTGAAGAAATGGAGATAGATTGCTGAGACTTCAACAACAACTCAAAAAGAGTGAGAAGAACTTATAGAAGTTTGAAATGGTAGGAGAAACAAGCTCTGCAAGAGAAAAGAAGAATGAGACTTTGCCATAGAAGTTAAAAGAGAAGGCTATGACTTAGGTGAAGATAACTGAAAAAGAGAAGACAGTTATCAAACCAAAGCCAAGGCCAAAAATGATGTATGTGGTTAAAGAGCAACAGCCCATGGCTGCTACATCTCAGAAAGAAAAGAAAGTCAGCTAGCAAAGGGCTATGACTGAACCAAAGAAGGAGAAGAAGGTGACTGGAATGAAAGTCACACAAGTAATGAAGCTAGCTTCGTTGCCTACACAGTAAGTGATGAACAGAAGAAGATAAGCTGTGATTAGACCCAGGAAGAGGTAGTTTCAAGGTCATTGCCTTTATTACGGAGTTTGGGGTCATAAGGCAATTAACTACTGGTGGAGAAGGCTAGTATATGTCTCCAACTTGACAAGATACGATGCTGCATATAGGGGGAGACAATACAGAATCCAGAAGAAAACACCTGTCATGAGTTCTTGCACATACTGTAAAAGGCAAGGACATACTGACAAGGATAATTTGTGGAGGCCCAAACCAGTGATTTCAAAGAACAAGTTTGCTATATTGGTAGACTTGGAGCAGTATGAAAGGTGCAGGCAGGATGGCCATAATGCCAAGAGATGCATGACACTTCCCCCTGAGCAAGAGAAGGCACTCGATGGCACAGTAAAGACAAGTGGTGCAGTCAAAGGTATGAAAAAGGAGAAAGCTATCTTCCAGCCAATTCAAAAGAAGGAATACAGAGCAAAAAGGGAGGTAGCTAATATAGCTGAACTTGTACTAAAGGCTGGTTGCAAAGATAAGCAGTGGATCCGTGATAGTGGATGCACTTTGCACATAATGAGAGACAAGAGTAAATTGTTACAACTAAACAAATCAAGAGAATGTAGAGTCAAGTTTGGCAATGATGATTCACTCAACATCAGTGGTTAGGGGTCAGTAAACATTGGAAGAGGAAAGTTGAAAGATGTTCTGCATGTTGAAGGACTTAGATATAATCATGCATCTATCAGGAAAACTATGCAATGAAGACCATAAGGTAATATTCACAAAAATAGGTCAGTTAAAGAGTGAAAAAGACAATATTTTTGCTGCTAGGAAGAGAATAGCTGGAAATTTGTATGTGATTGATAAAGAAAGAGATCCTCTTACAACTAAGACTGTACAAGAAAGAAAGCCGAAGAAAATGTGGATTAGTGCTCATCAAGAAAATCAGATCACAGGTGACCCATCAGTAGGAGTTACAACATGAAGAAGAATTCTGGAAACTACTGCTTTACTCTCACAAGTTGAACATAAATCTGTTGAAGAAGCTACATAAAATCTAACTAAATCTCTATCCACAAAGCTGTTTAAAAAGCACAAGATGAGTTTGTCTGTGCGAATACCTCCATCTCTACTTTTCGAGTTTTTCAAATTTGTAATTGGTTGGAAAAGGGGAAGAGTAGCAACAGTGCAAGGGGAGCTGTTAAGAAAGGGGGAGTGCATATTTAGGGGAAGTTGAAACTGCTACATAGTGGCTTTTGTTATGAGTGCTGCCAACAATTACAAAGGGGGAGATTGTTATTGCCACAACCTTGTATGGGTTGTAATTGTTGTCAACTAGGTTTAAGTGTGCAATAAAGTAAAGCCACATGGAAAGGTAAGAAGGTAAATCCATATAGAAGGACAATAACGTAAATCCGTGTGGAGGAGCAAGAAAGTAAATCCACCGCATAAGGGCAAGAATGTAAATCTGCCATGTAAGCCCTATTAGAGTTTCATGGAAGAGATATATAAAGACCTTGGAAGACAAAAATAGGGGCCAACACAATTGAATACACTGTAAAAACACAAAAGTGTGTGGACAGCCAAATAGAGAAAACAGAAAAACACAACATACAGCCAAAGCACACTATAAGAGAATGGTAGAATAGGAGTTAGCAATATTGAGTATTCAGCAAAACCTAGACAACTAACCAACCAAAGAGAACACCAAACCCTACATAGAAGAACATCATCGGCAAGCACAAAGAGAGTAAACAATGTAGCCGATAGATGAATTGAGTGAACAGTGAAGCTGTCGAGTGAGCAATAGCCGACAGATGAAGAGAACAAAAAAGAGAAAGAGGAGATGATCGACGGTCGGATTGGACGAAGAACAGCCATTGTTGGAGATAGGAAAGAAAATCAGCACACCAACAATACACCCAAACACGCCCAGAGAAGAGTGAACGGCTAAACGGTAGGTAGAGGGAGAAAGTGGTGAACAGTTGAAGAGGGGCTGGATGGCAGGCCAAAGAAGAGCCACCACCAGCCGGAGGAGAAAACCAGCATGGCAAAACCAGCGATGGCCGAACATCACGGAAGAGAGAGAGAGAGAGAACCGCTGAAAAGGGATCGTCGGTAGAAAAGAGAGAAAAACCTATGCGTGACATAGACCACTGGCACACCACTGATCGACGAGGGAACGACACGACAAGAGAGAGAAATGGGTAAGATGAGACCAGTTCGAGAACCGAGGAGACCAAATCCAAGCTAGAACGGGTAAGACGAGACCAGATCGAGAGTGAAAAGCTAGACCATTGGAGTGAGAAACCCGACACGACTAGACAGCTGAAGGTGGGTGGATGACAATGGCCTATACGACCAGATCGGGAAGAGAGAGAAACCCGACGGTGAAATTGGAGTAGACCGATGGGCAGAGAGAGAAATTCGACAGGACGGTGAGAGAAATCCAGCTGGACAGCAAGAGAGAGAGAAATTGATAGGCTAGTCGTGAGACAATGAGATCATGAGACAAGGAGACAGGTGAAACCGTAAGATGGTGAAAGTAAGAATTGTGTGATACAACATAGAGAAGGAATTCAACGAAGCATTGAACTCAACGTATTTCCAGACTTGTTTTGACTAGGAGAAGGAATCATGAGCGGCCTATTGATACATGGGAGGAGATGAAGGCTATCATAAGGAGGAGGTTTGTTCCTAATCACTATTACAGGGAGTTGTACCAAAGGCTGCAAAGGCTCACTTAGGGCACCAAAAGTGTGGAGGACTACCATAAGGAGATGGAGATTACCATGCTTCGGGCCAATGTAGAAGAAGATAGAGAGGCAACCATGGCTCAATTTCTGTAAGGGCTAAATAAGGACATAACAAATATGGTTGAATTGTAGCACTATGTAGAATTAGAAGACATGGTACACATGGCCATGAAAGTTGAAAGGCAACTTAAACGAAAGGGCTCCACATAGGTTGGGCAGAATTCAGGTTCTACCTCATCGTGGAAGCCAAACTAGAGTAAAAGGGACGAGATGTGAGTTCTAGCAAAGAGACAGGTAAATTTGAATCCCAATTGAGTAGAAATAGAGATGTTAAATGTTTTAAGTGTTTGGGCAGGTGTCACATTGCATCTCAATGTCCAAATAAGCATGCAATGATCCTGAGAAATAACGGTGATGTTGAAACTGAAAGTGAATTAGATGATGATTCTATGCCGCCATCAGAGGGTGAATGTGATGGAGAGCAGTATCCGGTTAATGGAGTAGCTCTCGTTACAAGGCGAGCATTGAATGTGCAGGCAAAAGAAGAAAATGAGGTGTAACAAGATAACATCTTTCAAACAAGGTGTTTCATCAAAGATAAGGTATGTAGTATGATTATTGATGGTGGGAGTTGCACTACCATTGCTAGCACAACTATGGTTGAAAAGCTGGATTTACCTACTATGATGCATCCTAAACCATATAAACTTTAGTGGTTGAATGACAATGGTGAAGTGAAGGTAAATCAGCAAGTGCTCGTATCATTTTCTATCGGAAGGTACCATGATGAAGTTTTATGTGATGTTGTACCTATGCATGCGGGACATATTCTATTAGGATGAGCATGGCAATTTGATAGGCAAGTTATGCATGATAGCTTCAAGAATCAATATTCCTTTGTAATGAACGGAAAACCTGTCATTCTTGTACCATTATCACCTCAACAAGCATATGAGGATTAATTAAGGATTAAAAATGAGAGTGAACAAAAAAAAGAGATTGATAAAAGAGAAAAGGGAGAAGAAAATGTGAGAACACAAAAGAAAGAGAAGAAATGAGAAAATCTCTATGCAAAAGGAAGTGATGTCAAAAGAGTATTCTATGCCAAACAGCTTATGATTATACTTTTGTACAAGGAGGCTTATTTTAACACTAACAAGTTTGACCAATCTTTGCCTAGTGTTGTTGTTGCACTATTGTAGGAATTTGAAGATGTATTCCCTGACGATATCCCAACTGGATTGCCACCTAATAGAGAAATTGAGCATCAAATTGATTTCATCCCAGGTGCATCCATCCCTAACTGGCAAGCATATAAGAGTAATCCTGAGGAGACAAAGGGACTTCAAAGGCAGGTTGAGGAGCTTATGTCCAAAGGATATGTGAGAGAAAGCATGAGTCCATGTGCTGTTCCTGTCCTACTTGTACCAAAAAAAGATGGGACTTGGAGGATGTGTGTTGACTGTTGAGCAATCAACAAAATCACTGTAAAGTATCATCACCCCATACCTAGATTAGATGTCATGTTAGACGAATTGCATGAGTCATGTGTCTTTTTTAAAATTGATTTGAAAAGTGGATATCATCAGATTAGGATAAGAGAGGGAGATGAGTGGAAAGCAGCTTTCAAAACTAATTATGGGTTGTATGAGTGGCTAGTTATGCCATTTGGTCTCACTAATGCACCAAGCACTTTTATGCGACTAATGAATCATGTTTTACATGCATTCATTGGTAAATTTGTAGTTGTGTATTTTGATGATATCTTGGTTTATAGTAAAACCCTAGAATATCATCTTGATCATTTACATTCCATTGTAAGTGTTTTACGTTCTGAGAAATTGTATGCTAACTTACATAAATGTTCCTTTTGTACTGATCAGATCACATTTCTTGGCTATGTTATTAGTGCTAAAGGTGTTGAAGTTGACAAGGAAAAAGTTAAAGCAATTCGTGATTGGCCTACACCTAAGTCAACTAGTGACGTGTGTAGCTTTCATGGTTTAGCTAGTTTTTATAGATGCTTTGTTACAGACTTTAGCACCATTGTAGCACCACTCACTGAGCTTATCAAAAAGAACATAAGTTTTAGGTGGGGTAGTGACCAAGACAAAGCTTTCAATTAAGTTCTGCACCCTTACTTGCTTTACCTAACTTTGCAAAAGCTTTCAAGATTGAGTGTGATGCTTCAGGTACTGGCATTGGAGCTATTTTGATGCAGGAAAGGCACCCAATTGCTTACTTTAGTGAAAAGTTAAGTGGAGCAAGCCTTAATTATCCTACTTATGATAAAGAGATGTATGCATTGGTACGGGCATTGGAGACATGGCAACATTACCTTTGGCCTAAAGAGTTTGTCATCCATACTGACTATGAATCTTTAAAGCACTTAAAGGGACAAGGAAAGTTGAACAAAAGACATGCTAAATGGGTTGAATTTATTGAGACCTTTCCCTACATCATCCAATATAAAAAAGGTAAGGAAAATGTGGTAGATGGTGCATTATCTCGCAGGACGCCCTTATCTCTACCCTTACTGCAAACTTATTAGGATTTGAACACATTAAGGATTTACATGTGAATGATCCTGACTTTGCTAATGTGTACAGAGAATGTGAGATGTCAGCCTTTAAGAAGTTTTATAGGCATAAGGGTTTCTTATTTAGGGAAAATCGTTTATGCATGCCTATAAGTTCTTTGAGGGAGTTGGTTGTAAAAAAAGCTCATGAGGGTGGTCTAATGGGTCATTTCAGAGTTAGGAAAACCCTAGATGTCCTAAATGAACATTTTTGTTTGGCCACGAATGAAACGAGATGTTGAGTGGACATGTGCAAAATGCATAACATGCAAACAAGCTAAATCTAGAGTTTTACCTCATGGCTTGTATAGCCCTCTACCCATACCTAACTATCCCTAGGTTGATTTATCTATGGACTTTGTACTAGGATTACCATGAACAAAAAGGGGTAGGGATTCTATTTTGTTGTTGTTGATAGATTTTCAAAGATGGCACATTTCATCCCATGTCATAAAACTGATGATGCAAACAATGTGGCTGACTTATTCTTTCAAGAAGTAGTTCGTTTGCATGGCATGCCACGAAGCATTACTTCAGATCGCAATACAAAGTTCTTAAGCTACTTCTAGAAGACTTTGTGGGGTAAGTTAGGTACTAAGCTATTGTTTTCAACTACTTGTCATCCACAAACTAATGGATAGACTGAGGTAGTTAATCAAACACTTTCTACTCTTTTGTGTGCTATTATTTGAACAAATTTGAAAATATGGGAAGAGTGTTTACCATATGTCTAGTTTGCATATAATAAGAGTGTTCATTCTACTACTAGTTACTCTCCCTTTGAAATCGTATATGGTTTTAATCCATTGACTCCTTTGGATTTAGTACCTATACCTATCAATGAGTATGCCAGTTTAGATGGGGAACGCAAAGCAGACATGAAAAAAAAATTGCATGAGAAGGTGTGACAACATATTGAAAAACAAACTGAGCAATACGCATCCTATGTCAATAAGGGACGAAAGAAGGTGGTGTTTGAACCTGGTGATTGGGTTTGTGTGCATATGCACAAGGAACGGTTCCTAGCTCAAAGGCTTTCAAAGCTATAACCCAAAAGAGATGGTCCCTTTCAAGTTGTTGCCCAAATTAATGACAATGCTTATAAGTTAGACCTTCCTAGTGAGTATAATGTGAGTGCAACATTTAATGTTTCTGATCTTTCCCCTTTTGATATAGGTGATGATTCGAGGACGAATCCTTTTGAGGAAAGGGGGAATGATGAGAACCATGGAGATGATGGGTGGAAGGCTTTAATGGTTGCAAAAGGTCCATTGCACATTCCAGAAGACCCAATAACACAAGCTGGAGCCAAAAAGATTAAAAAAGCCTTAAATGGGCTGATTCAGGACATTTAGACCAACCCAGCTTCAAATGATGCGAATTCAAGTTTGACAAGGAGTCTAGGCATAATTAATATAATTAGAATACTTAATAGGAAGAATAAGTAATAGCATTTCTTCCTAAATAAGAATTTATTATTTATATTGGAATTTGTCCACAATTAAGAATTCTTCCAAAATAAGGATTTCTCCTAAGTAGGAATTTGTGACTCTTTAGGATTGCTATCTTAGCTTATAAATAGGCACCCTTTGTAAGCTCTAGAGGTAGACAACTTTGAGTGAAATAGAAAGTAAGGGTTTTTTTGCTCTCGGTTTTTTTAAGGCCAAGGAACTTATCAAGAGGTATTTCTTCTTGTGGTGTTCTAATTGACTTATCACTCCTAATTCCTTTCTTTTCTGGAGTGTGGCATTCATATCCTTCTTAAATGCTCTAGGTTCGTGTTCCTTTGAAAGGTGGGTTTAGGGTTTGTGATATTAAACCCTGGTTTAGCTTTCCTGGTTGTTCTTTGATTCCTTGTGTGCATTGGGCCCCTAAGCCACGTCTTTTTGGGATTTTCTGCATCAGCACAACATGTTTAGACTACAGGCAAAGCACGTACGAATAGTATTAACTGCACACATGGACAGCAGCGGACAAACGTGGCAGCATGTATGAACAGCAGCAGTAATGCATACAAATAGTATTAACTATGCATACAGACAGTAGTGAACAAACGTAGCAGCCTGTATGGACAGCAACAAATAGACATGGCAGCGTGTATGGACAGCATTAATAGCACACTCAGACAGCAGCAACAATGCGTGTGGACAGCAGTGGCAGCGAAGGCTGGAGAAGATCCATATTCTGCTTTAATAGTCTATATACATTAAGTGATCATTCTCTAGGCAAGGTTTTAATCACAAACTCTTGATAAATGTGTTGAAAAAGGTGGCATACCCTTGGAGTGATTGGGTGATCAACACCTTGATTGGGGGATTATTGTAAGTGATTAAGGAGTAGTCCTTCCACAAATAGTTAACGAGTGATCCTTTTACACCATAACTATATCCTTTGAAAACAAGAGTGGATTGTGTGATTTAAGAGTGATCCTATCATACTGTGGATGTAGCTCACACATTGTGAGTGAATCACATAAAAATTGTTGTATGTCCTTAGGTGCTTGCATATTAATTTTTATTCATATGGTTGCACTCACGTAAAGGAAAAAATTAAAAATTGGATCATTAGTCTAACAAGCGATAGAGATTAAATCCGAATCGATTTGTAAAAAGAGGATAGCTCATACTAATTCACCCTTTCTTTCAATGTGAGACCTACAATGGTCTTCATCATAAGGAATACAAATCTACCTTGATTAGGAATCCTTAAAAAGACTACAACTTTAGCTTGGTCATGTAGCTTGGACTTATATCATAGGTTTTAAGCTTTGTTCTTTAAGTTCTAAGCCTTATCCATCATCTTTCACATAAAGATAAGTGATTAATCTTGGTGTAGCGTTGAAAATTTTTAAAATAGCCTTGGAATCTTCTAGAGCACCCTTTTTGTCATATAGCACCACGATCAAGCCTTGTAAAGCTTCTTTCATCCTCTTTGTCCTTGCCCTAGTCATTGGACCATAAATTCTTTGCAAAGGATCTAGGGAATAGTCACTTTGTTGCACTTGAACAACACCTTGTTCTCCATCAATCCCCCCTCCTCAAAAGGATTTGTCCTCAAACCACCTGCATTAAACAAAGATAAGTTAACAACATTAAATGTAGCACTAACATTACCATAGTTGCTTGGTAAATCTAGCTTGTAGGGCTGTCATTAATCCTCTCCAAGACTTGAAAAGGTCCACCTCCTCAAGGCTGCAATTTGGACTTTCTTTGTGGGAGAAATTGTTCTTTCCTCATATGCACCAACACTCAATCACTAGGTTCAAAACAACCTTCACATGCCCTTTATTAAAATGCTTAGCATATTGTTCATTCTTCCTTTTAATGTTAGCTTGAACGTTGGCATGTAAATCCTTCACAAATTCTACCTTTTTTTTTACCATTAATGTTAGCACTTCTTTACTAGGCAAAGATAAAATATCTAAAGAAGTTAAAGGATTAAAACCATAAAAAAATTTAAAAGGTGACAAGAAGTAGTAAAATAAACAAATCTATTATAATTAAACTTAACAAGTGACAAACACTTCCCATTGCCTCAAATTCTTATAAATGATAGCAAGAAACAAAGTAGTGAGTGTTCTATTAACTACTTTAGTTTGTCCATTTATTTGAGGATGTGCAACAATAGAAAATAAGAGTTTAATTCCCAATTTATTCCACAAAGTGCATCAAAAATGATTTAAGAACTTAACATCCCTATCACTAACAATAGTTCTTGGGAATCCATGCAAATGCACCATTTCTTTAAAGAATAAGTCAATAATATGTATTGCCTCATTGGTCTTAGAACATGCAACAAAATGAGCCATTTTGCTAAACTTATTAACAATGACAAATATCTTGTTCTTACCACTTTGAGACCTTGGTAATCCTAAGACAAAGTCCATAAACATATCATTCCAAGTTTAGTTAGGTACTGGTAACGGTGTGTACAAGTTGTGCAGCTTAACTTTAGCCTTTACTTTCCTACACATAATGCATTTATCACAAATGGAATGCATATCATGCTTCATATAAGGCTAATAAAAATGCTCATGCAATATATTTGGAGTCTTCTACACATCAAAGTTCCCTAACAAGCAACTCACAAATAGAACAAATTGGTACACATAATTTATCCCTCTTAAATAAAAACCCTTTATGCCTATTAAAATCACCAAATGCACACTTATCACATGCATTCCGTACTTTGCCGAAACCAAGTAACTCTTCATATGTACCTTCTAGAATATGCATTAGTAACAATGTTTTCCTTTCCATGTTTGTACTTGATCACATAAGGAAACATTTCTATGAACTCTAGTTGCTTAGCATGTCTTTATTAAGCTTACCTTGGGAATTCAAGAACGTTAAGCTCTTATGACTAGAATGAATGGTAAATTCCCTTAGCTAGAAATAATGGTGCCACGTTTGAAGAGTTTGTGCTAATACATAAGTTCCTTGTCTTAAGTAGGATAATTCAAGGCTATCTCAGTTAGCTTTTCATTGGTTTGGAATCTTATATCAAAATAGTCCCTATTCCCATTCTAGATGCATCACATTCTACCTTAAAAACTTTATCAATGTTAGACAAGTATAACAAAGGTGCATTAGTAAGCTTCTTTCGAAGTACTAAAAGCCCGATCATGCATATCATCCCACTTAAAAAGACCACTCTTTTTAACATGTTCATTTAAAGGTGTAGCAATGGAACTAAAATCCTTTACAAAGTTTTAATAAAAACTTGTTAAATCATGAAAACTTCTTACCTTGTTCATGTTCTTAAGCACAGGCTAATCCCTTATCACCTTTACCTTTTCCCCATTTACACTAATACCTTGTGAACTAACAACATAGCCAAGAAATACAATAAATTCCATGCAAAATGTACACTTTTTGAGATAGTCGGGTTCTATCTTAACACAACGAACACAACATGCAAGTGCTTCACATGTTCATCCAAATTCTTTCTATAAATTAATATATCATCAAAGTAAACTACTATATATTTCCCTATGAAAGTAGGCAAGACATGATTGATTAACCTTATGAATGTATTAAGTGCACTAATTAATCCAATAGGCATTACAGGATAACCAAGATAAGGAAAGCCTTATAAGCTACATGACCAAGTTAAGGAAAGGCTCAATTTCATGCTAAGTTGTATTAATAGGCCTGGTTTTGTTTTGGGTTGCTAGATTTTAAGTTAAGGTCGAATTACATGTAGAAAAGGCTTAAATTTTTGAGTTTATTTGGGCTTGTAGGTTCAATTGATTCTTGATACATTAGTTAGAGTTTTCACTTTGACTTGAATGCCTAGCTATCATTAGTTAGTCTTTTTTTAATGACTCCTAATCAAGGCAAATTTGTATTCCTTAATTAGAGAGATCTTAATTAAGGTCTTTCATATATAGGAATGTTAAGAAACACCTTTTCCTTATAGGATTGTCATATTTACATGCCTATATAAAGACTACAACTATATAAAATGGAATGAAAAGGATTGAGGTGTCATGACTTATCAAAGGAGTGATCAACCTTTGTGGTGTCTTAAGATTGGGACTTTGATCATTTCCTTTATAAGTCAAGACAATGTATTCTTCTAAGAACACAAGAAGCCAAAGCAAAATTTGTTGAAAATACCCCAATCTTATTGATTCCTATTTATATAGTTATAGCCTTTATATAGGCATGTAAATATCACAATCCTATAAGAAAAAGGCATTTTTTAACATAATTATATAGGAAAAACCATACTTACCAGAGACTACAAATTTCCTTGGTGTAAGAATCCTTAAAATGACTATAACAAATGACAACTAGGCATAAAATTCAAAGTAAAAGCCCTAACTAATGTATCAAGACTCAACCGAACCTAAAAGTCCATATAAATCCAAAAAATTAATCATTTTTTACATGTAATTCGGCCTTAACTTAAAATACAGCAACCCAAACAAAAACAAGCCTTTTATATAACTTAGCATGTGGACTAAGCCTCTCCTTAGCTTGGTCATGTAGCCTAGACTTATATCATGGGTTCTAAGCCTTGTTCTTCAAGTTCTAAGCCTTGCCCATCATCTTGCATATAAAGAAAAGTGATTACCCTTATTGTAGCATTATAAACTATTAAAATAGTCTTACAATCTTCTAGAGAAGCCTCTTCATTATACATATCCATGATTAAACCATGCAAAGCATCTTTCATCCTCATTGCCATTGCTCTAGTCATTGGACCACCAATTCCTTGTAAGGATCTTGGAAATATTTGCTTTGTTGTTGTTGTTCCCACAGCCATATATGGGTTGTAATTTTTGTCAACTAGATTTAATGTAAGAATGAAACAGTAATATGAAGTCACATGGAGGGGCAAGAAAGGAAATCCACCGTAGCTCTAGTAAGCCTTACTAGGGTTTTCATAGAAGGCATTATATAAACCAAGACTTATCTCTTTTTAGGGTAGCACACACACCAGAAAAAGGGGACACGAATACAGACCAGAAAAGGGAGAAACGAGACATCGATGACACCAGAAATGTTGGGGATACAGACCAGAATCCGTGAGATCAGAAAAGGGTAGCCACCGTAAGATAGTGAGTTGTTAGAGCAGACTAGACCTGGAAACCATGCGACGTGAGAGCAGATCAGGACCAGAGAAGATGTGAGACTAGCGAAGCATGCAACCGGTGAGACCAGACCAGAACATGAGACCAGGTGAGACCTAGAAACTTGAGACCAAGTGAGACTAGACCAGACCAGAACATGAGACCAGGTGAGACCAGACCTGACCAAAATGGTGAGACCAAGTGAGACCTGGAAACATGAGATCAGGTGAGACCAGACCAGACCTAAAACAGGTGAAACCATACTAGACCTGGAACGGGTGAGACCAGATCAAACTTAGAGCAGGTGAGACTAAAACAAAAATGTTCGATGGTGAAAAATAGACTAGAAACGTGGGAGACAAGAAAAGGGTGAGACTCTGTAAGACTAGGTGAGGCATGAGACCAGGAGAGATGTGAGACCAGGTGAGGCGTGAGACTAGAAAAGTGTGAAATGGGTGACACCAGAACAGACCAAAAGACTAGAATTGGTGAGACTAGAAAAGGGTAACACCAGAACACAACGGAAGACCAGAATTGGTGAGACCAGAAAAGGGTGAAACGTGTGACATCAGAACACACCATAAGACCCAGAATCGATGAGACCAGAAAAGGGTGAAATGGTGAGACAATGAGACGGTGAGACCAGGAGACGGGTGAAACCATTAGACAGTGAGACCAGAAGTTATGTTAGACAACCTAGAGAATAAATTCGGTGAAACATTTGAGAGAACTTAACAAATTTTCAAATTTCTTCTAGAAAGGTTAGAGAGTGTTTTGGTGATCTTCCAAGCAGTAGTGAAGCAACCTATTCAAATCAAAGAAAGGCAACACAAGCTAGAAGAAGGATAGACATAGTAAGTGACACTCTTTGTATTGTGACTGCTTTGTATTGGCAATAGTGAAAAGAGTAGAAGATTAAGACATCCATTGTAATCATAGGGGATACCACACCGGTGTTCTCAAGTATAGTATATTGTCTCGGTAGAGGAAGAATCCTTACCACCGTAGAGTACGTCACATTGATGGAACCACATAAATCTCTCGTGTCCTTGCTTTGAATTTACATTCTGTATTTTGAATTGAGTTGTGAACACAGCTAAAAAATCATCAAACCCATAACCTAATAGAAGACCTAGTCAAGAACAACCAATTCGTCTAATAGGCAAGGTGTCTGAAAGGTAACTTTGGGGACTATTGTAATTAGTAGGTAACAATAGATTTACCTTAGTTGAATCTGGGAAAGAGTTCATTTTTGGCTTAAATTATTAGAGATTTTTTAAGGGGTGTGATACTGATTCACCCCCCTCACAGTATCACAGACTAGTAAATCGTAGGGTGAAATTGGGAACTTCAACTGCTATCAGAGCTTTGGTTCACCAGTTTGAAGCTTAACAACTTGGTGTACTAGTTTGAAGGGTTTCTGAAGTTTTAACTTGTTCAGTATACTAAGAAATGGATGCTTATACCAGCACTAGCACTACTTACAGCAAGAAGTTTCTAATCTTTAATGGAACTAACTACCATATATGGAGAGTGAGAATGTAGGTGGTATTTGCAACCATGGGCATGAACATGGTGAAATCTGTACAAGAAGGTTGTGAACCTCCAAAAAAAGGTAAAGATCCAATCCCAGAGGAATTAAGGCAATCTGAGATCAATGAGAAGGCCTTAAATGTCATCATTTTAGCATTGACAAATGTTGAATATGATAAAGTTATGGACAGCAAATCTGCTAAGGAGATATGGGATAGATTGCAGAACATCTATGAAGGTGATGTCAGAATGAAGGAGGCCAAGCTTCAAGTTTTTAAGGAAAGATATGAATCCTTCAGAATGTAGAAGAATGAGATAGTCCAAGAGTTCTTCACCAGGGTTATTGATGCTGTAAACGACCTTATAAGTCATGGGAAGAATAAGAAGTACTCATCTATTGTGAAGAAAATTCTGATAATTCTACCTCAGAGGTTTGCCTTAAAGGTAGCAGCCATAGAGGAGAGTAGAGATCTCTATTTTATGTCACTACATGATCTCCAGTGCAATTCCATTGCATATGAGATGAAAATAAAGTCAACTGAAAGCTCCTCAACATCAAAGCTACCAAAGGAGGCAGCTTTTAAAGCTATGAGACACTTGAAGATAAAAGAGGAGGAACAATCATCCAGTGAGGATGATGATGGTAATAAGGAAGAAAGTGAAGGTGAAGTGTTGGGTACTTCACAAGGAAATTCAAAAAGGGTTCTAAGAAAGGAAAAGGACAGTTGTCCTTGAGATGTTATCATTGTGGGCAGACTGCACACTTTGCTTCTCAGTACAAATTGAAACTTGATGATGAAGATAAGAATGGTAATGATGAGCAGAATTCAAAACGGAGAAGACCATCATCTAAGTCAAGAAAATCCAATAGGAATACTGCTAAACCACAGAATAAGAAGAGCGGCTCATTTAAGAGTTATGTGAGCCAGATAAAAGAAGCCAATGAGGAGGAAGCTGTAGACTCATTAGATGAGCATGCCTTTATGGCATCAGCTCGATGTGGTAGTTCATCCTTTAAAGAGGAAGAGAAGATTAATGAAAAAGAACCAGATCTTAAAGTTGAGTTAAAAGTAGCTTCAAAGGAGATAATCAGAAGGGGCAAAAACAAAAGAAGGTTGGAGGCCTATATAAAACAAGTTGAAGCAAAGATTGAGGAAGAAGAAAGTCAAAAGGATGAAATAAGGGTTGAACACCTGTCGTGAGTTCTTGCACATACTGTAAAAAGTAAGGACACACTGATAAGGAGTGTTGGTGGAAGCCCAAACCAGTAGTTTCAAAGAACAAGTTTGCTATATTGACAGACTTGGAATAATGTGAAAGGTGCGGGAAGGATGGCCATAATGCCAAGAGATGCATGACATTTCTCCCTAAGTAAGAGAAGGCACTCAATGGCACAGTGAAAGTAATTGGTACAGTCAAAGATGAGAAAAAGGAGAAAGCTATCATTATGCCAGTTCAAAAGATGGAATATAAAGCTAAAAAGGAGGTGGCTAATATAGCTGAAATTGCACTAAAGGCTGACTACAAGGATAAATAGTGGATCCTTGATAGTGGATGCACTTCACACATGACAACAGAAAAGAGTAAATTATCAAAGTTGAACAAGTCAAGAGGAACAAGTCAAGAGAAGGCAAAGTCAATTTTGGCAATGATGATTCACTCAACATCAATGGTCAAGGGTCAGTAAATATTGAAAAAGGAAAGCTAAAAGATGTTCTGCACATTGAAGGACTCAGATATAATCTAACATCTGTCAGCCAACTATGCAATGAAGACCATAAAGTGATATTCACAAAAATAGGTTGCCAAGTAAAGAGTAAATAAGGCAATACTATTACAGCCAGAAAGAGAACAGTTGGAAATTTATATATGATTGATGAGGACAAGACAAACAGCTATTTACTTACAAAAGAAGAAGTGTATATTGAACAACCTGATGGAGTTCAACTCAGAGAAAGGCCAACTGATAACCATAGTATATGTAGATGACATCATCTTTGGAAGGGATCACTTTGAGTTATGCTAAGAATTTACACAGAAGATGAGTGAGGAATTTGAGATGTCATTGATTAGAGAAATGACTTACTTTCTTGGATTACAGATAAAATAGTGTGAAGAAGGTATTTTTATTTCTCAGACAAAATATGCCAAAGAGATGCTGAAAAAGTTTGGCATGGAGGATAGCAGACCTGTTAATACCCCTATAACAATAGGCTATAAGTTAACAAAAGATCTGAGAGGGAGGGAGTTCAAGCCTAATAGAATACAGGAAGATGATAGGGAGCCTTCTGTACCTTACAGCGTCAAGGCCTAGTCTCATGCAAGTTGTGTGCATTACCAGTAGATTCCAAGCTAATCCTAAGGAATCTCATGTGTTGGCAGTGAAATGAATCCTAAGATACCTCAAAGGGACACTGGAAATGAATTTGTGGTATCCTGCCATGGATTCTGTAAAACTACAGGCATGCACTGATGTAGACTGAGTAGGTAGTATAGATGACAGTAAAACAACTAGTGACTGCAGGTTCTACTTGGGTTCAAAGTGTGTTGCATGGTTAAGTAGAAAGCAAAATAGTGTTGCTTTAAGCACAACTGAGGCTAAGTATATGGCTACTTGTACAACATGTAGTGAGATGATATGGATGCAAAGACAATTGGCAGATTTGGGTGTTGAAGTAAAGTTACCAGTGAGTGTACTTTGTGATAATCAAAGTGCAATTGATCTCAGCAAGAATCCAGTTCAACATTCAAGGAGCAAGCATATTGACATTTGGTATCACTTTATCAAGGATCAAGTGGAACAGGGCACAATTCAGTTGGAGTATGTTGGCACTAAAGATCAAATTTCAAATATTTTAACCAAACCTTTGTCCACAGAGTTGTTTGAAAAGCATAGAATGAGTCTGTCTATGCAAATACCTCCTCAAGCCTAAAGCTCAGGTGAATCCTTCATCTCTACTTTGTAGGTATTTTAGATTTGTAATTGGTTAGCAAAGGGGGAGAGAAGCAACAGTGCAAGGAGAGCCATTAAGGAAGGGGAACTGCATGTTTTGGGAGAGTTGGTTATTGTTACATAATGGCTTTTGTTGTGAGTGTTGCCAACAATTACAAAGGGGGAGATTGTTGTTCCCATAGCCTTTGTATGGGTTGTAATTGTTGTCAACCAGATTTAATGCAAGAATGGAACAGTAATATGAAGTCATATGGAGGGGTAAAAAAGGAAATTCATTGTAGCTCTAGTAAGCCCTACTAGGGTTTTCATAGAAGGTAGTATAGAAACCAAGACTTATCTCTTTTTGGGGTAGCACACACACTAGAAAAATGGGACATAGATACAGAATAGAAAAGGGGACACTGATATAGACCAGAAAAGGGAGAAACGAGACACCCGTGAGACCAGAAACGTTGGGGATACAGACCAGAACCTGTGAGACCAGAAAAGGGTAGCCACCATAAGATAGTGAGACCTGGAGATGGTGAGATGTTAGAGCAGACCAAACCTGGAAACTGTGAGACACGAGAGCAGATCAAGACTAGAGAAGATGTGAGACCAGCAAAGCATGCAATGGGTGAGACCAGACCAGAACGTGAGACAAGGTGAGACCAGACCTGAGCAGAACGTGAGACCAGGTGAAACTTGGAAACGTGAGACCAGGTGAGACCAGACCTGACCAGAACGGTGAGACCAAGTGAGACCTAGAAATGTGAGATCAGGTGAGACCAGACCAAACCTGGAATGGGTGAGACCAGATCAGACTTGGAGCAAGTGAGACCAAAACAAAAACATGCAACAGTGAGAGCATACCAGAAACATGCGATGGTGAAAAACAGACCAGAAATGTGGGAGACGAGAAAGGGTGAAACACCATTAGACTAGGTGAGGCGTGAGACCAAAAAAGGGTGAAATGGGTGACACCAGAACACACTGGAAGACCAGAATTGGTGAGACCAGAAAAGGGTGAAATGTGTGACATTAGAACACACCGTGAGACCAGAAAAGGGTGAAATGGTGAGACAGTGAGATGGTGAGACCAGGAGTTGTGTGAGGCAACCTAGAGAAGAAATTCAGTGAATCATTTGAGAGAACTCAATAAAATTTTCAGATTTCTTCAAGAGAGGTTAGAAACCGTCTTGGTGATTTTCCAAGCAGTGGTGAAGTAGCATATTCAAATCAAACAAAGGCAACATAAGCTAGAATAAGGGTAGACACAGTAAGTGACACTCTTTGTATTGTGGAGTGGAAGATTAACACGTCCATTTTAATCATAGGGGATACCATACTGGTGTTCTCAAGTATAGTGGATTGTCTCGATAGAGGAAGAATCCCTACCACCGTGGAGTACGTCGCATTGATGGAACCACATAAATCTTTCGTGTCCTTACTTTGAATTTACATTCTGTATTTTGAATTGAGTTGTGAACATAGCTAAAGAATCATTAAACCTATAACCTAAAAGAAGACTTAGTTAAGAACAACTGATTCGTCTAATAGCCAAGGTATTTAAAAGATAACTTTGGGGATTATTGTGATCAGTAGGTAACAATAGATCTACCTTAGTTGAATCTGGGAAAGAGTTCATTTTTGGCTTAAATTATCAAAGTTTTTTTTCAAGGGTGTGATACTGATTCAGCCCCCTCTTAGTATCATAGACTAGTAGATCATAGGGTGAAGTTAGGAACTTCAGTTGTACTTGAATAGTACCTTGTTCTCCATCATAAGCTAATTCTTCCAAAAAAGTCTTTCACACAAAGGAATTAAGAAATTAACATAGATGTCTACATCAATCACTATATTATTTGTGAGATGCACATAAGGGGTAATCCAAATTTATTGAAATCCATCGAAAAAATAAGCAATTACTCTAAAATCCTTTACTATGAGAGAATTGTGTTAATTACTTGAAACATAAGCTCTTCTCTTGATTAATCAACCATAATATGTCTCCACTTGTAGTATGAATCCATTAAATTGCAACAATTAAAAAGCTATTTGTCATTGGTGCTACACACCCCAATAGGCCTTTTAGGGAATAGGTAATGGCCTCATGACATATTACACTTGATTAGCCCTTTTTGCTAAAAGAGAATCCTTCATTGCTTGAAACGTCAGTTTATGATATTATCCTTCTCATTTTTTTGAAAATAACCATTAAAATGAAATGATTATGCAATCAATTGAATTCAATTAGATAAGAGAGTTGTTCATCATGATTAACTTTTCATATATGAATAGAATGGTTCATTAATGACAATATGAGATCAGCATTTAATTTTTGGCTGAGAAAGCTTTCCTTTTTTTTTTTTTTTTTAAGAAATCATTCAAACAAAAGAATTGTGAAATTAACTTGAATATCTACACCAATCACTATTTTAATTGTGAGATACACCCTATGTCTTTCCTACCCTACATCCATTGATGTTTCTCTAATAAAATGTTAATTACTCTTAATTAACTCTACTTAATACAAGTTAATCAATGATTACTTGAAACACAAGACTGCCTCTTGATTACTTAACTAAAGGACTTCACCTCTAGGAAGTATAAAGCCATTGAAGTCCGTCAAATCAAGAAGTAATGATTCTTGGTTAGCATTCTTTAAAAAAAGCAATTGTTAATTGCTTGAAACTTCAAATCCTCACTTGATTTCATGGCAATAAGGTTTTTCCTTTTGTTGTAAGGAACTGTTCATTCAGAATGATCATGATATTAACATCTATTTCTACACTAGACATAAATTCATTGCTTTAATTAGCTTTCTTTACTAGGAGAAAATTGTTTATTGTTTGAAACATTAGACGTTCACTCGACTAATTGGCAATAGAGCTTCTCTTTTATTACAAGGAATTATTCACACTAAATTTCCATTCGGTTAACATCCATTTGTACGCTAAACATTAATTTCATTGTAACATCCACTTCAATACACCATAAGGCTTATCACTTTCATTACAAGGAGTCATTAATAAAAAGAAATTATGATATTAACTTAAATGAATGCATGAATCATTGATTTTATTAAGAAATGCACAATATAATATCTTGGTTAGTCTGAATCAATTAAAGTCTATTGAACAAAGGAGTTATTGCTTTTAGTTAGCTTTCCCTACTAAGAAAGAATCATTCATTACTTGCAACTTCTCAAATCATCTAATTCGTTGGCAAAATGACTTGTCCTTTCACTACAACGAATCATTCAAACAAAATGACCATGCAATTAACATCTATGTTTGCATTGAACATTTATTTCATTATAACATGCACATTAATGCTCTTTAACTAGTTCAAATTCATTGAATTATATCTAATAAAGGAGTCATTTATCTTGAATAGATTTTCTTAAATGGATAGAATGGTTCATTGTATGAAAGATGAGGCAGTTATTTTATTTTTGATTAATATGGCTTATCCTTTTGTTTTACAGAGTAATTCACAAAAAGGAAAGGTGAAATTAACTTAAATATGCCACTAACCAAGGATTTTAATACAAGATGCACATTGTTATGTCTTGGTTTGTCTAAGTTTATTGTAGTCCATCAAATAATAGATTTATTACTCCTAATTTTCTTTCTATACCAAAAGAAAATTGTTCATTACTTGAAACTTGAGACTATCCCTCGATTCCTTCATTATAAGGCTTTTAAATTAATTGTAAGGAATCATTCACACAAAATGATCATGATATTCACATCCATATCTATGTTAAAGATGAATTTCATTGTGACATGCATGGCAATAAACCTTAGTAGTTTGAATCCAATGAGTTCCTTCAAACAAATGAGTCATTTATCTTGATTAGCTTTGCATTCAGGGATAAAATGGTTCATTATTTGAGTCATTTATCTGATATGAACACCAATTATATGCAAATGAAACCCAACACCAATGTTGGTATAGGATCATTCTAACAAAGGTTAAAGCATTAGAGTTTTGACCTAATGACTTCAAAAAACCAAGAACCAAAACTATAGGAGTCAAACGTCACTCCTAACAATGATAATGTTGAAGAAGATAAGCTATTGAACCAACACACTTAAGTATGAAAGTTCAAAATTAGTTCTTAAAGAACCAGAGAAAATAACTCATTTACTCATAAAATGAAGTTCTGCCCTCTCTTACCATCCTATTTCCCTTTTTATATGCTAACCCCCAAAATCCCTAGTTGTTAAGGTGGACTTATGAAGGAAATGCTTTCAACCCACTAAATAATAATAATAAAACCCATGAAAATAACCTATTAAGATGCTGAAATTCGTCCAACCCACGACATAACAATATAACCCATTTAAATGCCTAAACATGGGCTACCAGCTCCAACTTCCTTCCCAAGGCCATGGTTTTCATATTTTTCCATGGATGACACATTTGCAAGCCCTAGTGAAGCCTTTATTATCATTAATCCATGCTTAGCAATTTCCCATAGGTAAATGTTGCACAACAAACTGTGTAAAAGGTCTATGATCTTTAGGGAATGAGTCTAGTGATTAGGCTCATATGCCACCATTAGTAGATGCTAGTAATGTTGATATGGGAGTAGAATACCCCAAGCATAATGGGTAACTTTTGGTGGTATAGAGAGCTCTTAGTTTACAAGTTAAGGAGAAAGATGATGTTGAGATATAGAAGGAGAAAATCTTTCATAGTAGGTGTTTGGTGAAGGATAAAAATTGTAACTTGATTATAGATGGGGGTAATTGTACCAATGTAGCTAGCACAGAGTTAGTAGAGAAGTTGGGTCTACCCACAATCAAACATCCTATGCCATATAACCTATAATGTTTGAATGATAGTGGAGTGGTCTATGAAAGCACTACTTGTGAGAGAAGCTCATAGGGGTGGTTTAATGGAACACTTTGGCATATAAAAGACTTTTGATGTTTTAAATGAGCATTTCTTTTGGCCACATATGAAAAGGGATGTTAAAAGAGTTTGTGCCAAATGTATTACATGTAGACAAGATAAGTCTAGGGTTTTGCCCCATGGTAAGTATATGCCCTTAGAAATTCCTAGTGAACCTTAGACTAATATTTCTATAGATTTTATTATTGGATTATCCAAGTCTAAGAAGGGTCAAGATTGTATTCTTGTTGTAGTTGACAGGTTTTTAAAGATGACACATCGTATTGCTTGTACCAAAACAAATGATGCCACACAAATTGTAGTCTTATTCTTTAGAGAGATTGTTTGCTTACATGGAGTGCCAAAGAGTATATGTTAGACTGTGATGCAAAATGTTTAAGACACTTTTGGAAGACATTGTGTGGTAAGCTTTGGATAAAGTTGTTGTTTTTTACAACTTTCCATCCACAAATAGATGGATAAATTGAGGTAGTAAATGAAACTCTTGGTACATTATTATATATTGTTATTGGTAAGAATTCTAACACTATAATGTTTACCTTTTGTGGAGTGTGCCTATAATCATGTTGTTCATAGTACTATAGGTTACTCTTTTTTTCAGCTTGTTTATGGTTTTAATTCATTATCTCCTTTGGATTTAGTACCATTGGCTATGCAGGATAGGGTTAATTTAGATGGGAAGAAGGTTAAAGTGGTTAGGTAACTTTATGATAAAGCTAGACTTAACATTGAGAGAAAAACCAAATAGTATGGAACACAAGCCCATAAAGGTCATAAGCATATCACTTTTGAACCTAGTGATTGGGTTTGGGTACATTTGTGGAAGGAAAAATTTCCTATGCAAAGGAAATCAAAGTTGACTTGCCAGGTGACTATAATGTAAGTGCAACATTTAATGTTTCTAACCTTTATCCATTTGTCTTTGATGATGTAGGTGTTGATTTGAGGACAAATCATTTTGAGGGGAGTGGGAATGACAGAATCCATATTGTACCAGCTCAAATCAACAAGGGAGTTGATGCTTTGCAAAACCGTGGACCATTAAAGACAAGGGCAAGGTCAAAGAAAATAAAGGAAGCACTCAATAACTTGTTGTGCGACATTTACCTATAGGAAATTGCTAGACACAAATTAAGGATGATAGAGGCATCATTAGGGCTTGCAAATGTGTCATCTTTGGAGGAATATGAAAACCATGGCCTCACGAAGGAAGTTGGAGCTAGCAGCCCATTTTTGGGCATTTAAATGGATAATTTTCATAGGTTATATTGTTATATAGTGGGTTGGACAAAATTTAACATTTAAATGGATTATTTTCATGGGTTTTTATTATTATGTAGTGAGCTAGATGAATTTCATCAATAAGTCCATCTTAGCAACCAAGGTTTTTGAGGGTTAACATATAAAAAAGGAAAGAGGATGGTAGGAGAAGGTAGAACTTTGTATATGAGTGAATGAGTTATTTTCTCTAGTTCTTTGAGAACTAATTTTGAACTTTCATACTTGAGTTTATTGGTTCAATAGACTTATCTTCTTCAATGTTGTCATTGTTAGGAATGGTGTATGAATCCTATAGTTCTAGTCCTTCATTATTTATAATCATTGGGTTAAAACTCCAATCCTTTGTTAAAACGATCTTATACCAATATTGGTGCTAGGTTCTATATACATATAATCAGAGCTCATATCACAACAAGCCTTTGATGCCTGTTGGTGATTGGCAAGGCCTTAAATTCAAATATGGTGCCTATGGAGAAGGAGTAGTGAGAGAACATCTTCCAAACAAGATTTACAATAAAAGAGAAAGCATGTGTTGAGCCCATCTTTGATGACTAATGTTGGATTTATTGTCAACATCTCATATATTTGTTCATGTTGATTTGATGATTGCCTTTGAGATGTGTTTGCTACATTTACAAAATGTGTTCACAACTGATTTATTCAAGGGTTAAGGAAGACGGTGTTGGTGGAATGTCTTAAGAATAAGGAGAGAAAGTAGGACCAAAGTCAAGATGCTGCCAGCCCCACCTTATGCTACCAAAATTAGTGAGTTGATTTAGATTGCTGGTGGTGTTTTGGTTGTAAAGAAAGCATTAGTTGCTACCTTTAGGATTGCATTTAGTAGTGGCACTGTAAGTCAATGCTAACCATTGACCATAAATTTAAGGATTCAATGCTAATTGTTGACCTTAAATTCATGAAAACAATGCTAACCGTTGATTGTAGGGCAATCCTAAACTCAAGGCTTATAAACACCCATGTGATTAGGAACTTCTTCAGTCTCACACTAAGAGGGAGACGAGGTGAATCAGTGTAAGATGCTTACTTTTTATAAATCTTTTTGGATTAACTTCTGTGACTTGCTAGAGTTAATGATTCGATTCTTATCCTTCTTCTTTATGAGAGAGTGGCCATACGAATATCAATTAAACGTAAGCACCCAATTACACACAACAATTTTTATATGGTTCACCCGCAATGTGTAAGCTATGTCCATGGTATGATAGGATCACTCCTAAATTATACAATCCACTCTTGTTATCAAGGAATACAGTTATGTTGTGGAAGGATCAATGAATAGATTTGTTATAAACAAACTCAACATGTAGCAAATAATTTTTTGATTGCCATACACTCTTTTGAAAGTTAGTACATAACAAAGTAGTAAATGTCCTATTAACTACTTCAATTTGTCCATCCATTTGAGGATGTGCAACATTAGAAAATAAAAGTTTAGCTCCCAATTTATTCCTTAAAGTGTGCTAAAAATGACTTAAGAACTTAACAACCTCATCACTAACGATGGTTCTTGGCAAACTAAGCAAACACACCACTTCTTTAAAGAACAAATCAGCAATACGTGTTGCATCATTGGTTGTAGAACATGCAACAAAATGAGCCATTTGGATAAACCTATCAACAACAAATATGCTGTCCTAACAAGTAACTTATGAATAAAACACATAGGCCACATAATTTCTCTCTTAAATATAGATCCTTCATGTTTATAAAAATCACTAAACTTACACTTATAACATGCATTCCATACTTGTCAAAAATTAGAATTATTAGCATATAAGCCCTTAAGCAATCCAAAACCAAGTGACTTAGTTTGTAAAGAAGTAAGCAATGCATACCTCCTAGACAATGCATCGACAATAATATTTTCCTTTCCATTTTTGTACTTGATCACATACAAAAAAATGTTTCTATGAACTTTAGCCACTTAGAATGTCTTTTATTAAGCTTATCTTAGAATTTCAAGAACCTTAAGCACTTATGATTAGAATAAATGGTGAATTCCCTTGGTCACAAATAATGTTACCATGTTTGAAGAGTTCATACTAATGCATAAAGTTCCTTGTTATAAGTAGGATAATTCAAGGTTGCCCCACTTAATTATATCAAAGTTAGTTAGGCAAGCGTAACAAAGGTGTATTAGTAAGCTTTCTTTTGAGGTATTGAAAGTCTGATCATGCACATCATCTCACTTAAAAACAACATTCTTTTTAACAAGTTTGTTCAGAAGTGAAGCAATGGAACTAAAATTCTTCACAAACCATTGATAAAAACTTACTAAATCAAATGTTTTACTTCATTTGCATTCCTAGGTGTAGGCCAATCCCTTATCACCTTTACCTTTCCCCCATCCATACTAACACCTTGCAAACTAACAACATTGCTAAGAAATATAATGGATTCTATGCCAAATATACACCTTTTGAGATTAGCAGACAATTGGTTCTCTCTTAATACACTAAACACAACATGCAAGTGTTTCACATGTTCATCCAAATTCTTATTATAGACTAAAATATCATCAAAGTGAACTACCACAAATTTTCCTATAAAAAGTATGCAAGACATGATTCATTAACCTCATGAATGTACTAGTTGCATTAGTTAATTCAAAAGGTATTTCTAACCACTTATACAATCCATATTTAGTTTTAAATGTTGTCTTCCATTCAACTCCCTCATTCATGCCAATTTGTAAGTAATCATTCTTTAAATCAATGTCTATACTTTACAGTGATTTTATTAATGGCTTAACAATCCATACACATGCCCCATGTTCCATCTTTCTTTGGGACTAGCGTGATAGGAACCAAGCATGGGCTAAGACACTCCCTTACAAATATCTTTTTCACTATCTCATCCACTTGCCTTTGTATCTCCTTGGTTTCCATGGAATTAGCTCTATAAGCAGGTTGATATTTTATGACAATATTGGGTATAAAGTTTATTTGGTGCTCAATTCCTATTAAAGAAGGTAATCTATAGGAAATCTCTTCAGGGAATAAATCTTCAAACTCCTATAATAATGGAACAACCACACTAGGCAAAGAAGGCTTAAGGTCATTAGACAAAAAATAAACACCCTTGTGCATAAGTACAAGTAGTTGCTACCTTGCAATCATTGTCTTAACCTCATTTTTCATAATAAACATACTCACACTCTTACATTTATGACCTTTTTTGCACACTTTTCTCTCTAGCTTTTATCTCGACCACACCCTTTTCACTTGATTTTTTCCCCTCGGCCTCAATTTCTCTCATTTCCTTTGACCTCTCACTTTCTTTCTTTTCCTTTTCCTCTTGTTCACTCATTTTGCACTCTCTTGCTATCTTAATTTGATCTTCCTATGCCTCAAAAGGTTTGAGAGGAGTTAATACAACAACCAAATTATTTATTACAATATAGTATCTATTCTTATAGCCATTATGGATAACCTTCCTATCAAATTGTCATGGTTGGCCAAGAAATATATGACTTGCATGCATTGGTGCCACATCACAAAGAACCTAATCTTTGTAATTGCCAGTACAAAAGGCAAGTAAAAATTGCTTGGTTACTCTAACTTCTTTACAATCATTCAACCAATGCAACTTATATAGCTTAGGATGCTTAGAGGTATCAAATTTAGCTTATTTACCAACAAAGTATTAGCAAGATTAGTACAACTTCTACTATCAATAATCATGCTACATACCTTGTCTTTCACATGGAATCTTGTATAGAAAATGTGCTCACTTTGCTTCTCATCATCTCCTTTGGCTGAATGCTTAGTGCATGTCTTGCAGCCAACATATCTCTATGAACTGGTTCTTCAACCTTAACATCAAAACAATCCTCCTAGGTGGCATGACATTATCACTAGAACTAATACTTTCTATGTCACCATTCTCCAACATGATCATAATTATTTTATTTGGACATTGAGAAGCAATATTCTATGCCCTTAATGCTTAAAGCACTTAATATCATAAGATTTTGAAAAAGATTTGGTTTTGATTTCACCTTTAGAAATAGTAACCAAATCCTTTTTCTTTGCATCTTTTTTTGTTTTTGAGGCTGATTTGGTGTGTTTCCAAGTTGCGTTCCATATAAAAATAGAAGCCAAACCAGATTTAAACCCTTTGGCCTTGATTTGTTTCTCCACCTTTATAGCTTTATGCAAGAGCTCCTCTCCAAATAGTGTTGTAAATTCACTGCATCAACAATCTCTTTGTTCAAATTGCCATTACACCTTGCCATGGTAGCTTTTTAGTCTTCCTCTATATTAGTTCTAATCATGGCTATCTGCATCTACTTATAGTAGTGATAGAGAACAAGGTGTTGTTCAAGTGCAATAAAGAAAGTATTCCCAAGATCCTTTGCAATGAATCTGTAGTCTAATAACTAAAGCAAGGATAAAAGGGATGAAAGAGGCTTTGTAAGGCTTAATCATGGAACAACATGACAAAAAGACTGCTCTAGAAGATTCTAAGATTATTCTAAAAGTTTCCAATGTGTGTAAATGATAAACAAGGCTTAAAAGGCCAAGCTACATGACCAAAGCTAAGAACCCATGATATAAGTCCAAGCTACATGACCAAGTTAACGGGGGACTTGATCCACATGCTAAGTAGTATTAAAGGGCTTGTTTTTGTTTTAGGTTGCTATATTTTATGTTAAAGCCCAATTACATGTAAAGAAGGTTTAACTTTTTGGGTTTATTTGGGCTTGTAGGTTTAGCTAAGTCTTGATACATTAGTTAGGGATTTTGTAACTAGTTTTTATTAGTTGTAGTCTTTTAAGGATTTCTATATCAAGGTAGATTTGTATTCTTTAATTAAAGGGATTCCCTACAATTAAGGTTTTTCCTATATAGGTATGTTAAGAAACTCCTTTTCCTTATAGTATTGTAATGTTTACATGCCTATATAAAGGCTATAATGGGAATCACGAAGATTGAGCTACTTTTAGCAAGTTTTGCTTTGCTTTCTTGCATGCTTGGAGGAATAAATTGTCATGACTTATCAAAGGATTGATCAACCTTTGTAGCATCTAAAGATTAGGGCTTTTAGGACTTAGTTTTCTTAGGGTTCTGATATGATCAATTTCACTTGCTTCCTAGATTTCTGGGGTATGCATAACAATGATTTAAGAGTTCTTAGAGCAAGTCACCTAGTGGGTTCTTTATCAAATAGTCCTCTACACATATGGATGCTTGAACCAACCATTGCAACTTTCTATGCAAGTCTCTATAGTAATGGCTAGGCATAAATCTCTTGCACATTATGATATGAACTTCAATTATATACAAATGAAACCCAACACCAATGTTGGTATAGGATCATTCTAACAAAGGTTAAGGGATTAAAGTTCTGACCCAATTATTATAAACAACTAAGAACCAGAACTATAGGATTCAGATGCTACTCTTAACAACAACAATGTTGAAGAAGATAATTTATTAAACAATGCACTCAAGCATGAAAGTTTAGAATTAGTTCTTAAAGAATTTGAGAAAATAGCTCTCATTCACTTATAAACAAAGTTCTACACCCTCCAACCATCCTTTTTCACTTTTTATATGCTAACGCCCAAAATTCCTAGCTACTAAGGTGGGCTTATTAAGGAACTTCATCCAGCCCACTAAGCAATAATAAAAACCATGAAAATAACCCATTAAGGTGCTAAAATTTGTCCAACCTATGACATAACAATATAACCCATGAAAATAACCCATTTAAATGCCCAAACATGGGCTCCCAACTCCAACTTCCTTCCCAAGGCCATGGTTTTCATATTTCTCCATACATGAACATTTGCAAGCTGTGGTGAAGCCTCCATCATCCTTAACTCATGCCTAGCAACTTCCTATATGTAAATGTTGCATAACAAGTTGTTAAGTGCTTCCTTTATTTTCTTTGACCTTGTCCAAGGTTTTGCTAAGCATCAACTCCCTTGTTGATTTGAGCTGGTACAATATGACTTCCATCACATTACCAATTTCACTCTTCCTATCATTGAATTGGCCCCATCAATGAATTCCATGACTACCAACTTGACTTCTTTTTCTTGGAATAATTATGACAATCAAATATGCATGCTTAACCTTTTTTTCCACACCAAATAAAGCTCAGGATCATTTTTCCCTTGAAAAGATGGAATCTTCATCTTTATGTTGCCTAAATTGCTCTCTTTTGCAAACTGACTTCTTGCCTTTTCTTGAACTTGATTCTTCATAATTTGATTCTTCCTTATCATCTTCCTTAATCACACCCCTCCCAAAAGATTTGAATTTGGTAGGTGATTGTAAATCATCTAGTCTTACATTTATCATATTAACAACCGTCATCCAACACTTCATGTCTATATTGCTCCTTCACTAATCATGTTTATAACCTATAGAAACATGTTAGTAATTAAAAGAAAATTGTTCTTAACACACTCATTCACATGTTTGCCCTCAAATTAGATTATTATTATGTGTGTTTCACTATATTTTGCTTTTCTCAATGATGATTTCCCCACTCTTTCCTTTTTCCACTCAAGTTAGCCTTGTTTATGTCCTAAAATGACTCAAGATTAACAAAGCACAAGGTGCAATTTGTTAGATAGTGGCAAATCTCAAAATGAAAATTTTAAAAAAATTCAAGATATCCATTTTATGTTTGGAATGAATTAAAAATCAAATTTGCAACCTTATAAAAATGTATACAATAGGTTGCAAGAATCAAGATGCATTATTTAGTTCAAACATAACTTCTTTGTCTTCTTTTTTTTTTTTTTTATCTAATCAAATCAAACACCAATAGAATTAACATGACTTCAAGAATAAGAAACTAATCAAAATAAACAAAAACTGAGCAAAGAAACATAAAGAATGAATAAAGTACAAAGAAAAGTATTGAATAAAGATTGATAAAGGATACACAACTTGTTTTTAAAACCAAAATCTAATATCAAATGATGAAAAACCCACTAGGTAACCTACCCTAAGAACCCTTGTATCAAATTGTATGCACATCCTAGAAAGTTAGGAAACAAGTTAGATTAATCATATTAGAACCTTAAGGAAATTAAGTCTTAAAAATCTCAATCTTAAGATGCCACAAAGGTTAATCACTCCTTTGATAAGTCAAGATATTTTCCAAGAACACAAAAAACTAAATAATGCTTGTTGAAAATAACTCAATATTATTAATAATCCTTATTTTACATAGTTATAGCCTCTATACAGGCATGTAAACATCATAATCATATAAGGAGAAGATACTTTTTATCATACCTATATACAAAAGACCTTAATTACAAGGGATCCCTTTAATTAAGAATACAAATTTGCCTTGATGTCGAAATCCTTAAAAGACTACAATTAATGACAACTCGACATAATATTTAAAGTAAAAACCCTAGCTAATGTATTAAGACTCAACTCTACCCACAAGCCCAAATAAAGCTAAGAAGTTAAGCCATTTTACATGTATATTTGTATTACAGCATGATATGAAAGGTAAAGGCATCTGTATCAAGGGAGAAAAGCACTTGGCTTGTTGATTAGTGCATCAAGGGAGAAAGGCATTTGGCATGATAATGTCAAATGCATTATCATTGTGTCTGAATAATTCATTCCAAGGATTTAAGAAACCTTATTGCCAAGCAATCAAATAATGGTCATATGTTTCAAGAAATGAATAATTTTCTCTTGGTAAATAAAGTTAATCAAAAGCATTAACTCCTTTATTTGATTGACTTGAATTGATTCAAGCTACTTAATCGATAATAGTGTGCATCTAGCAATAAAATTAGTGATCATTTTATACATTTAGATTAATTTCATGATTTGTTTTGTTTGAAATATTCCTTGAAATGAAATGATAAGCCTTATTACCTAGAAATGAAGTGATGACCTCATCTTTTTAGATAATTAACTATTCTATCCTTGTAAGAAAAGTCAATAAAAAAAATGACATCTGTGTTTAATAGAATTAAATGGATTCAAAATACCCAAGTCGTAATGATATACATATAACTATTTATAGTAGACATAAATGTTAATTCTATGTTCATTTTATATAAATGATTCTATACAAGACAAGGAGAAGCCTTCCTAAAGCAATCAATGAAAGGTCTCATTATGTAAGCAATAAACAATTTTATCCTATTAAAGAGGCTAATCAAGGGCAATAGCTACTTTATTTCATTAACTTTAATGGATTCAAAGAACCTTAGACATAACAACATGCTTCTCCTAATGAAATCAATGATCAATACACACATTTAAGTCAATTTCATAATTCTTTTATTTGTATTACTCTTTAAAATGAAAGGATAAGCTTTGTTAGAAGTAAAGTGCAACATCATATTTCAAGCAATGACCCTTCTATACATTTAAGAAAAGCTAATTAGGACAATAATTCACTTATTTGATGGAATTCAATGAATTCAATCTAAAAAAGGTATATTGACCTGTATGTCACATTGAAAATGATGTCTAGAGTAGAATTGAATTTTAATTGCCTAGTCATTTTGTGTTAATGATTCTATGTAACAAAAGGAAAAGTAATATTACTAAGGAATTATGCCCTAATCTTGAGATTCAAGCAATTGGCACTACTCCTTTAGTGAAGAAAGCTAATCTTATTGCAATATTTTTTTTTATTCCATAGACTTCAAAAGCATTCAGACTAATCAAAACATAATGACGTGCATCTAACAATGAAATAAGTGATTGGTACAAAAATAGTAATGTGCCTAAAGTGGCAATGTTAAGGAAGTACAAGGCAATAGGAATGCTTATGATAGGCACAATGGATGTTGGGATAATAGAAATAGAGAGGAGGAAGTAGACAAAAATTTGAGTAACATTAAAATAAAGGTTTCATCTTTCTAAGGAAAAGCTCACCCAAATGTATACTTAAATTGGGAGAGAAGGGTAGTGCTACAGTTTGATTATCATAACTTCTCTAAGGAGAAGAAGGTTAAGATGTTTGAGATAAAGTTTACTAATTATGCAATAGTGTGGTGGGACTAACAGATTACTAGTTCTTATTATAGGGATTTGTATAACAAGTTGCAAAGTCTCACACAAAATTCTAAGAGTGTGGAAGAGTATCATAAAGAGATGGAGATGACAATGGTTAGGGCAAATGTAATGAAAGATAGAGAGGAAACAATGACTAGGTTTCTCTAAGGGTTGAATAAAAACATAATTAATGTGGTAGAATTGCAATATTATGTAGGGCTTGAGACATAGTACACATTGTCATGAAAGTTGAGAAGTAGTTTAAGGGAAGGAATACTTCTAGATATGATTATGATGCTAAATTTAGGCTAAGTTAAGCTTAAAACCCAATTACAAAAATTAAAACCCTAAGAGATTATTCGAATCAAGCAAGAAGTACTCAAACATAATTAAACCCATTGATTAAAACCAAAGCTATGATGAACTAGGTCACTACAAGATTCGTTGATAAGACCAACATAAGTTCATGACAAAAAACTCAAAAGAAATTCTCACAAAGTGAAGAAAAACACTCTAATTGTCTTTTTTCTTTTTCCATTTACAGATTATAGCCCTTTATAAAGGCATCAAGATTGAAAGGAAAAGGACAATCTCCCTTATTCCTTACCATAACTAGTTGGAAAATAACTCAGTAACAACTAAGAGTTGAAAAGTCAAATTCTTCTCTAAACTAAAAAATAGAAACTCTAGCTAATAACATATGTTGCCTCTTATAAGTCAATTAAGCCTATGAAAATTAGGCCATACTACATATGTAGACTTAAACAAAATAAAACAAATCAAAGCCCAATTGAATTATATGAATGTATATAGAAATTCAATAAAGTCCTTAATGTGAATGAAGCCCTACATACATCTTAAGTATGCGAATTGGGCTCTAATTGATTCCAAACATATGGACCAAGTTGTTTAAAGCTCTCCACACCTAATTCTTCATGTGTTAAGCATGTTCCATCTTTAACCATATATAGATAGGTGATTAACCTTAATAAGGCATCCGATTCATTTAAAACAGCTTATTTTGCTTGCATCTCAATGATTAACCCTTGCAAAGCTTCCTTCATACATTTGGACCTTGCTCTAGTCATTGGACCTTCAATTCCTTGCAAAGAATCATGAGAATGGTTAGAAATAGGTACTAAATCTTGCTTGGTTACTCTAAGTTTTCCATAATCACTTAACCATTGTAGCTTATAAGGCTAAGAATACTTGAAGGTATCATGATTTAATTTCTCTTCCAACAAAGTGTTAGCAACATTGGTATAACTTCCACTATCAATAATCATGCTATATACGTTGTCTTTAACGTGACATCTTGTATGGAAAATGTGCTTATATTGCTCCTCATTATTATCATCCTTAGTCTGAATACTTAGTGCACACCTTGCAACTAGCATATCTCCATGAACAAGTTCTTAACATCAACATCAAAACAAGCGTCCAATGGTAACATGTCATTATCACTTAAACAAATACTTTTTATGTCGTCATTCTTCAATATGATCATAACTCTTTTATTTGGACATTAAGAAGTAATATGTTCATGCCTTTGACACATAATGTAGTTAATATCAAAAGATTTAGAAGAAGATTTGGTCTTAGTTTTGCCTTTAGAAACAACATCCAATTCATTTAGATTTGCTTCTTCATTTGGCTTTGAGACATTTAGAGTTTTTCCAAGTTGCCTTCTATGTAAAACTAAAAGTAAAACCAAATTTGCACCCTTTGTACCTAACTTGTTTTGGCACCTTCATAGCCTTATGCAACAACTCCTCCATTTTTAAATAGTGTAGCAAATCCACACATCAGCAATCTCCTCATTCAAACCACCAATAAACCTTGTCATGGTAGTCTCTCAGTCTTTCTCTACATAGCTCTAATCATGGCTATCTCCATCTCCTTGTAATAGTCCTCCACTCATTGACCCTTAAACCAGCCCTTGCAACTTTCTATGCAAGACTCTATAGTAGTGGTTAGGTATAAATCTCTTACACATTACCAATATCATCTCTTCACATGACTGAATTGGCCTCTCGCCATTCCTCTTCCTATATATCACCAATTAGTCAAACAAATACTTACATAATCAGTGAATTTTATAGTTGCCAACTTTACTTTCTTCCCTACCTTAAGTACAATTAGCTCCTCAATTCTCTTCAAGTACTCTTCTTTTGCTTTAAACTCCTTTTCTTTCACTTGGAGATAATAGTCATCAATAATATAATTTTCATATAGCTTCTTAAGATGCTTTACCTCTTTTTTCAGCTTACTGTTTTTGTGCAAACAAGCTTTTAATTCATTCTTAAGTTACTGCATCAACTCATCCAATTCCTCTTTGGTTGATTGCTCATCACTTGAAGATTCTTATTCAACATTTGCGTGAGCAACCAGCACATTCTTTGTAGCATCATCATTGAAATCATCATTAACTTCTTCTTTAAAATCTTCTTCATCCAGCTTGCTCAAATAATTTCTTCTTTTGGATATGAAGAATTGCTTTTTCCCTTAGGCACTTGAATTTCTAACTTTAGAATAGCTGGATTGCTTTGTTCTCCACGTTGGGACCGATTCATCATCATCATCATTGTTTGCTTCTTTTTCCTTTGGGCAGTTCATGGCAAAGTACCAAATTGCTCCACAACTAAAGCACTTCAAGGGTAATTCTCCTTTGTACTTCCCTTTTCCTTTCCTCATATTTTTGGTGATGTATATCATGACTTTATCAAATTTAGGATCACCATCTTCTTCTTTAGAGCTGTTATCAGATTCTTTTTCTTGTTCTTTAATTTTTAACTTCTTTATTGCCTTGAAGGTCAACTCCTTCTCTGCCTTATACTTTTTTTCTTTCTTTATTGGGGCTATTCTCATTTCATTAGCCACCAATGTGCTATATCAATCATTGAGGGGTAACCTGTCCAAATCTCTATCTTCTATGAAGGAAACTTTGGCATTGAAAGCTTCTAAAAAGCTAGAATAAGGGTAGACACAGCAGGTGACTCTGTTTGTATTGTACTTGCTTTGTATATACAATAGTAAAAGGAGCAAAAGATTAAGACATCCATTGTAACTACATTGCAATCATAGGGAATACCACACTAGTATTCTCAAGCATAGTGGATTGTCTCGGTAGAGGAAGAAACTTTACAAACGTGCAATACATCACATTGATGGAACCACACAAATCTCTTGTGTCATTGCTTTGAATTTACATTCTATGTTTGAATCATCAAACCCATAACCTAAAGAAAACCTAATCAAGAACAACTAATCTGTCTAATAGGCAAGGTGTCTGAAAGGTAAGTTTGGGGACTATTGTGATTAGGAGGTAACAATAGATCTACCATAGTTGAATTTGAGAAAGAGTTCGCTTTTGAGAAGAGTTTGAAGTTGTTCACATACCTACATATTAATGAGATTTAAAGTATTAAAGAAGTAGAATACTTTAGCTTAAATTATCATAGTTTTATTAAGGGGTATGATACTGATTCACCCCCCCTCTCAATATCACAGACTAGTAGATCTTGGGAACTTCAATTGGTATCGGAGCCTGGTTCACCAATTTGATGCTTAACAGCTTAGTGTACTAGTTTAAAGGGTTTCAGAAGTTTTAACTTGTTTAGCATACTAAGAAATGGATGCCAGTACCAGCACCAGCACTACTTATAGCAAGAAGGTTCCAATCTTTAACAGAACCAACTACTATATGTGGAGAGTGAGAATGCAAATGGTATTTGCAACCATGGGCATAAATGTCATGAAATCTGTACAAGAGGGTTTTGTGCCCCCAGAAGAAGGTAAAGATCCAACCCCAAAGGAATTAAAGAAGTTTGAGATAAATGGGAAGGCCTAAAACGTCATCATTTCAACATTGACAGATGCTGAATATGCTAAAGTTATGGACTACAAATCTGCTAAGGAGATATGGGACAGATTGCAGAAAGTCTATAAGGTTGATGGCAAAATGAAGGAGGCCAAGCTTTAAGTTTTCAAGGAGAGATATGAATCTCTCAGAATGCAAAAAAAAGAGACAGTCCAAGAGTTCTTCACTAGGGTTATTGATGCTATAAATGATCTTAGAAGTCATGGGAAGAACAAGAAGACTCATCTATTATGAAGAAAATTCTGAGAATTCTGCTGAGAGGTTTGTCTCAAAGGTAGCAGCCATAGAGGAGAGTAGAGATCTCAATTTTATGTCTCTGCATGATCTCTAATGCAATCTCATTGCATATGAGATGAGAATAAAGTCAATTGAAAGCTCCTCAACATCAAAGCTATCAAAGAATGTAGTTTTCAAAGCTATGAGACACTTGAAGATAAAAGAAGAGGAAGAATCATCCAATGAGGATGATGATGATGATAAGGAAGAAAGTGAAGGTGAAATGGTGGTTTACTTCATAAGGAAATACAAAAAAAGGTCTAAGAAGGGAAAAGGAAAGTTGTCCTTGAGATGTTATCGTTGTAGGCAAATTGGACACTTTGCTTCTCAGTGCAAAGTGAAACTTGATGATAAAGATGAGGATGGTGATGATGAGCAGAATTCAAAATAGAGAAGACCATCATCCAAATGAAAGAAGTCCAATAAAAAGACTGCCAACCCACAAAAGAAGGAAAGAGTCTCATTCAAGAGTTATGTGAGCTAGGAAAAAGAAGCACATGAGGAGGAAGGTGAAGACTCATTAAATGAGCATGCCTTTATAGCATCAGCTCAAGGTGGTAGTTCAACCTCTAAAGAGGAAGAGGAGGTTAATGAAGAAGAACCAGACCTTGAAGCTAAGTTAGAAGTAGCTTTAAAGGAGATAATCAGAAGGGGCAGAACCATAAGAAGGTTGGAGGCTCATATAAAACAAGTTGAAGTAAAGTTTGAGGAAGCAGAAAGTCAAAAAGATGAAATAAAGGCTGAACATATAGACTTGAAGAAACGATTTGAAGAACAGATCATAATATGTCAAGACCTTACAATAGAGCTTGGCTCAAGGACTTCAAAAATTGAAGAAATGGAGATAGAGTTGTTGAGACTTCAACACCAACTGAAAAAGTGTGAAGAAAACTTACAGAAGTTTGAAATGATAGGAGAAACAAGCTTTGCAAGCGAAAAGAAGAATGAAGAGATAGTGCAGGAATCTTAGGCTGCATTGCCTAAAGATAATAAGGCATTGCTATAAAAGTTGAAAGAGAAGGCTATGACTTAGGAGAAGATAGCTGAAAATAAAGAAGATTTGAAGAAACAACGTAGGGTTGCAAACGAAAATGAAGAAAAGAAAGTCAGCTAGCAAAGGGCTACGATTAAACAAAAGAAGGAGAAGAAGGTGACTAAAATGAAAGCCACATAAGAAAAGAAGCCTGCAACCTTGCCTACATAGCAAGTAATGAACAAAAGAAAACAAGTTGTGATTAGACCCAAGAAAGGTAGTTTCAAGGTCACCGCCTTTATTGTGGAGTTTACGGTCATAAGGCAAGTAAATGTTAGTGGAGAAGGCCAGTATATGTCTCCAACTTGAGAAGATCCGATGCTACATATAGGGGGAGACAATACAAAATTCAAAAGAGAACACTTATTGTGAGTTCTTGCACATACAGTAAAAAGTAAGGACACACTAACAAGGATTGTTGGTGGAAGCCCAAACCAATGGTTTCAAAGAACAAGTTTGCTGTATTGGTAGACTTGGAGCAGTGTGAAAGGTCTGAGCATGATGTCCATAATGCCAAGAGATACATGACACTTCTCCCTGAGCAAGAGAAGGCTCGATGGCACTATGAAAATAATTGGTATAGTCAAAGCTAAGAAAAAGGAGAAAGTTATCTTCAAGCCAGTTCAAAAAAAGGAACATAAAGTTAAAAAGGAGGTGGCTAATATAGCTGAAATTCCACTAAAAGCTGACTACAAGGATAAGTAGTAGATCCTTGATAGTGGATGCACTTCACATATAACAGGAGACAACAGTAAATTATCAAAGCTGAACAAGTCAAGAGAAGGCAGAGTCAAGTTTGGCAATGATGATTCACTTAACATCAGTGGTTAGGGGTTAGTAAATATTAGGAAAGGAAAGCAGAAAGATGTTTTACATGTTGAAGGACTAAGATATAATCTAGCATTTGTCAGTTGACTATGCAATGAAGACTATGAAGTGATAATCAAAAAATAGGTTGCCAAGTAAAGAGTAAAGAAGGCAATACTGTTGCAACCGGGAAGAGAACAACTGGGACACTTAACACAGAAGAACATGAGGAAGCTGACCACTACTCATGCAATTAGAGACATTCCCGACCTCAAGAGAGAGAGAGAGAGAGAGTATGTTTACTTAACATGCTCTAAAGGAAAACACGCTAGAAAGCAGTATAAGACCAAAGAGTTCAATTCTGAAGCATTACTTGACATTATACATACTGATTTGTGTGGGTCGATGAGAACAAAAGGGTTGAATGGTGAGAGGTACTTAATCTTGTTTGTTGATGATTATTCCAGAAGGACCTATATGATGCATCTCAAACACAAGTCAGAAGTTTTGAAATGCTTCAAGAGATATAGAAGATTGGCTGAAAATGAGAGTGGAAAGAAGATCAAAGTATTAAGGTCAGATCAAGGCACTGAATTCACAAATGAAGCATTTGAAGATTAAATTGAGAAGCATCGAATTCACCATCAGATGGTAGTAGCAAGAACACCTCAACAGAATGAGGTGGTAGAGAGGAAAAATAGTGTTGTGGTTGAAATGGTAAGAACTTTACTGTTGGAATCCAAGCTTCACACAAGATTTTGGATAGAAGCAACATTTATAGCTATGCACTTACTAAATAGTGTTTTACTGAGGCCCAATACTAATAAGACTCCATATTAGCTATGGAGTGGGAAGAAGACAATAGCCAAGTATCTTAGAATCTTTGGTAGCCCATGTTTTGTGAAGAATAAGGAGCAAAACTTGGGAAAATTCAATGCTAGGTTAGATGAAGGCATCTTTGTGGGATACTTAGCAAAAAGAAAAGGTTATAGAGTTTTTATGCATAAACTGGGAAAAGTAATCACTTCCAGTGATGTGAGAATAGATGAAAATTGGAAAATAATGAATAATGGAGAAGTTAAGGACAGTAAAGAAGATGATTTCAAGATAGATAAAGAATTAGACCAACATGAGGAAGAGGGAAATGAAGTAAGTTTAGACTCAAAGAAGAGTGAGTCTGAAGATGAAGAAAGAGATCCTCTTGCAACTAAGACTGTGCAAGAGAGAAACACAAAGAAAGCATGGACCAATGCTCATCAAGGAAATCAGGTGATAGGTGACCTTTCAATAGGAGTTACAACAAGAAGAAGAATTGTGGGAGCCACTACTTTACTCTCACAAGTTGAACCTAAATTGATTGAAGAGGCTGTATAAGACAAAGCCTTGGTCAAAGCTATCAATGAGGAGCTGGATCAAATTGAGAAGAATGATACGTGGGAGCTGGTTCCAAGACCCACTAAGAAGAATGTCATAGGAACAATATGGGTGTTTAGAAATAAACATAATGAAGATGGCAAGGTGGTGAGGAATAAGGCTAGGCTAGTTTGCGAAGGATACACTTAGATAGAAGGGTTAGATGTTGATGAAACTTTTGCACCAATAGCAAGGCAGGAAATTATTAGAATGTTCTTAGCTTTGGCAGCACATAAGAGATATAAAGATTATCAAATGGATCTGAAATTAGCTTTTCTAGATGGGCTCCTGAAAGAAGAAGTGTATATTGAATAACATGATGGAGTACAAATTAGTGAGGATGAGACACACGCGTGCAAGCTAAAGAAAGCCTTGTATGGCCTTAAACAAGCCCCAAGAGCATGGTACAGTAGGCTAGATGCATATTTGAAAAGGTTGAACTTCAGAAGAGGAATAGTTGATAATAACGTATATGTGTTCAACTCAGAGAAAGACCAACTGATAACCATAGTATATAAAGATGATATCATCTTTTAAGGGGATCACTTTGATCTATGCCAAGAATTTGCACAAAAGATGAGTGAGGAATTTGAGATGTCATTGATTAGAGAAATGACTTACTTTTTTGGATTATAGATAAAATAGTGTGAAGAAGGTATTTTTATTTTTCAGACAAAATATGCCAAAGAGATGCTGAAAAAGTTTGGCATGGAGGATAGCAAACCTATCAATACCACTATGTTAGTGGGCTACAAGTTAACAAAAGATCAAGAAGGAAGGAGTACAAGCCTTACAGAATATAGGAAGATGATAGGGTGCCTTCTGTATCTTATAGCATCAAGGCCTGATCTCATGCAAGTTGTGTGCATTGCTAGCAAATTCCAAGCTAATCCTAAGGAATCTCATGTATTGGTAGTGAAAAGAATCCTAAGATGCCTCAAAGGGACACTAGAAATGGGTTTGCAGTATCGTACCATGGATTCTGTAAAACTACAAGCATACACTGATGCAGACTGGGCAAGTAGTATAGATGATAGAAAATCAACCAGTTGTTATAGCTTCTACTTGGGTTTAAAGTGTGTTGCATGTTTAAGTAGAAAGCTTAGTGTTGCTTTGAGCACAGTTGAGGCTAAGTATATGGCTGCTTTGTAGCATGTACTCAAGTGACATGGATGCAAAGACAATTGACAGATTTGGGTGTTGAAATGAAGTTACCAGTGAGTGTACTTTATGATAATCAAAGTGCAATTGATCTCAGCAAGAATCCAATTCAACATTTAAAGAGCAAGCATATTGACATCTGGTATCACTTTATCAAGGATCAAGTGGAACAAGGCACAATTCAATTGGAGCATATTGGCACTAAAGATCAAATTTCATATATTCTAACTAAAACTCTATCCATAGAGCTATTTGAAAAGCATAGAATGAGTATGTCTGTGCAAATGCCCCTTTAAATCTGAAGCTTAGGTGAATTGTCCTTCTCTACTTTATGGGTTTTTTAGATTTGTAATTGGTTGGCAAAAGGGGAGAGAAGCAACAGTGTAGGGGCAGCTATTAAGGAAGGGGGAGTTGGTAATTACTGCATAATAACTTTTGTTACGAGTGGAGATTGTTGTTCCTACAGCCTTGTATGAGTTGTAATTGTGGTCAACCAAATTTAATGCAAGAATGGAACAGTAATATGAAGTTACATGGCGGGGCAAGAAAGGAAATCCACTATAGCTCAAGTAAGACCTATTAGGGTTTTCATAGAAGGCAGTATATAAATCAAGATTTATCTCTTTTTAGGGTAATGCACACACATCAGAAAAAGGAGACACAGATACGGACCAGAAGAGGAGAAATGTGACAACGGTGACACCAAAAACGTTGGAGATAGACTAGAAACATTGAAGATACAGGCCAAAGCACATCGGAAGACCATAATCTATGAGACCAGAAAATGGTAACCACCGTAAGATAGTGAAACCAGCCCAGGTGAGAGCAGACCAAAAAGGGAGGACGTGAGACCTGGAGAAGGTGAGATGTTGAAGCAGACCAAACCTAGAAACCAGACCAGGTGAGATGTTAGAGCAAACCAAACCTGGAAACAAAACCAAGTGAGACCTGGAGAAGGTGAGACGTTAGAGCAAACCAGACCTAAAAGCCAGACCAAGTGAGACCTAGAGACGTGAGACCAGGTGAGATAAAACCAGAGAAAATGTGAGACCTGAAGAAGGTGAGATGTGAGACTAGACTAGGTGAGACGAGAGACTAGACTAGGCGGGATGTGAGACCAGGTGAGACTAGACTAGAACGGTGAAATGGTGAGACCAGACCTAGAGACTGTGAAACCAGAGACAATGTGACGGTGAGACCAGGAAAAAGGTGAGATTATGAGAGTAGGAGATGGGTGAGACTGTGAGACGGTAAGACCAGGAAACAGATGAGACTGTGAGAGTAGGAGACGGGTGAGACTATGAGACAGTAAGACCAGGAAAGGGGTGAGACCGTGAGAGTAGGAGACGAGTGAGACCAGGAGTTATTTGAGACATCTAAAAGAAGAAGTTTGGTGAAGCATTTGAGAGAACTCAATGTATTTTCAAATTTCTTCAAGAGAGGTTAGAGAGTGTTTTGGTGATCTTCCAAGCGATAGTGAAGCAGAGTATTCAAATCAAACAAAGGAAAGACAAGCTAGAAGAAGGGTAGATATGATAGGTGACACTCCTTGTATTGTACTTGCTTTATATTTGTAATAGTGAAAGGAGCAAAAGATTAAGACATCCATTGTAACTACATTGAAATCATAGGGAATACCGCATTGGTATTTTTAAGTATAGTAGATTGTCTCAGTAGAGGAAGAAACTCTACCACCATGGAGTACGTCACATTGACAGAACCATGTAAATCTCTTATGTTCTTACTTTGAATTTACATTCTGTATTTTGAATTGAGTTGTGAACATAGCTAAAGAATCGTCAAACCCATAACCTAAAGAAAACCTAATCAAGAATAGCCAATTTGTCTAATAGGCAAGGTGTCTGAAAGGTAACTTTAGGGACTATTGTGATTAGTAGGTAACAATAGATCTACCTTAGTTGAATTTAAGAAAGAGTTTACTTTTGAGAAGAATTTGAAGTTGTTCACATACCTGCATATTAACGAGAGCTAAAGTATTAAAGAAGTAGAATATTGAGGACGTATAATAGTAGAAAATAATAGTGTAATTTCCAATTTATTCCATAAAGTGCGTAAAAAATGACTTAAGAACTTAAACATCCATATCGCTAACAATAGTTCTTGGCAATCCATGTAAATACATTACTTCCTTAAAAGAATAACTCAAAAATGTGTCATATCATTGGTTTTAGAACATGCAACAAAATGAGCTATTTTTCTAAACCTATCAATAACAACAACAAATATGCTATCCTTACCACTTTGAGACCTTGATAATCCTAATACAAAGTTCATAGAAATATCAGTCTAAGGCTAGTTAGGCACAGGTAAAGATGTATACAAGTCATGTGGTTTAACTCTAACCTTTGCTTGCCTACATGTAATGCACTTATCACAAATGGAATGTACATCACACTTTATATTAGGTCAATAAAAATGCACATGCAATATATTTAGAGTCTTCTGCACACCAAAGTGCCCTATGAAACCGCCCTTGTAAGTTTCCTTAACAAGCAACTCATAAATAGAACAAATAGGCACACATAATTTATCCCTTTTAAATAGAAACCCTTGATGCCTATAAAAGTCACCAAATACACACTTATCACATGCATTACATACTTGGCAAAAATCAGAATCATTAGCATACAAGCCCTTAAGCAATTCAAAACCAAGTAACTTAGTTTGCAAAGAAGTAAGTAATGTGTACCTCCCAGACAATGCATCAATAACAACACTTTCCTTTCCATGTTTGTTTTGATCACATAAGAAAACATTCCTATGAACTCTAGCCACTTAGCATGTCTTTATTAAGCATACCTTGGGATTTTAAAAACTTTAAGCTCTGAAACTCTTGCAATAATAGAACAATCACATTAGGCAAAAAGGAGTTACAGTCATTAGAAAAAAAATAAACATCCATATACGTAGGTACAAGTAGTTGTTGCCTTGCGATCATAGCACTCTTAACCTCATTTTTCCCAATAAGCACACTTACCTTCTTACTTTTCTCTCCTTTTTGCACACTTTTCTCTCTAATGTTTCTCTCTTACTCACCCTTTTAGCTTGAATTTTTCACCTCAGCCTCACTTTCTCTCCTTTCCTTTGACCTCTCACTCTCTTTCCTTTTCTTTTCTTCCCCTTGTTCTCTCATTTTGCACTCTTTTGTTATCTTAATCTGATCTTCATATGCTTGAAAAGGTTTAAGAGGAGTTAATACAACAGTCTAATTATTAATTACAAAGGAATATCTATTCTTGTGGCCATCATGAGTGATGAGAATAGTAGAGAAGATGGGTGGAAGCCTTCAATGGATTCAAGAGGTCCATTGCACATTCCAGAAGGCCCAATAACATGAGCTAGAGCTTCAATGGATGTAAGAGGTCCATCGCACATTCCAAAAGGCCCAATAACATGAGCTAAAGCTTCAATGGATGCAAGAGGTCTATTGCACATTCCAAAAGACCCAATAACACGAGTTAGAGCCAAAAAGATTAAAAAAGCACTAAATGGGCTGATTGAGGACATTGAGGCCAACCAAGCTTCAAATGGTGCGAATTTAAGTTTGAAAAAGAGTTTAGACCTAATTAATATAATTGGAATACTTAATGGTCAGACTAAGTAATAGCATTCACCCCTAAATAGGAGTTTATTGTCTGTGTTGGAATTTGTCCATAGGAATTCCTCCAAAATAAGGATTTGTCCTAAATAGGAATTTGTGCCACTTTAGTATTGCTATCTTAGCCTATAACTAGGCACCCCTTGTAAGCTTTGGAAAAATCAAACAACTTTGAGTGCAATAGAAAGCAAGGGTTTTTCTCCCTCAGTTCTTTTGAGAACTAAAGAACTAATCAAGAGGTACTTCTTCTTATGTTCCAATCAACTAATCACTCCTTATTCCTTTTTTTCTGGAGTGTGGCATCCATATCCTTCTTAAATACCCTAGGTTCATGTTCCTTTAAATGGTGGCTATAGGGTTTATGTCATTAAACTCTTTTTTAGCTTTTATGGTTGTTCTTTGATTCCTTGTGTGTATTGGGTCCCAAAGCCATGTCTTTTTGGGGTTTTTCCGTATCAATTGGTGTCAGAGCTTAGTTCTAAATCAGGTTGAATCCACTCACTTTTAATTTTCTACCTTGTGATTTATTTGTTTTTGTTTAGTTTGTTTATTATATGGTACCTTTCAAATGCACAAATCTATTTGTTTGCATTCCATCTCTCTTTGCTTGTTTGATTAAGCTTATAAATGTGTTATTTTCAATTCCAATTGCTGTATCTAAGTATTTTATTGTTGTTTTGTGTTAAAAAGAAAAAAAATAAGAAGAACAACAAAGGAAAGAGAACATCAAATTTAAGTTATTGATAAGGTTAATAGTTTGCTCATATTGGCCATAATAATAATAAAGTTTTCTTGCTTAACTCCAATTCTACCATCTATGTTCCTGTTTTGTTACCTAAGTTTTTCCTCCAAGTTATGCTACCCCTATCTTGATTTTGTGAGTCTAGTTCATTAAATTCATTTGCATTGATATCCTTTTTTCATTTTTTATTCCTTGTTCTCCAATTTGTTCAATTATACACCATTTATCTTATTCTGTTCAAAATCAATACCCTTGATTTACATTGTTTAGTTCTTTATAGTACTGAAAGGGGAAATCTAAGTGGTAAAAGGTAAGTGAGTTTATCTAAAGAAAAAGCCATAAAGAGTGTAAACACGAGGGAGTGTGACACCATCTTTTGAGTGACACATGTGAGGAAGTGTTCTGTGAGGTATCCTAATTATTTTGTGTAAAAGTAACACTATGACATCCAGAGATAAAGGTGCAGCTTAGGAGGGAGTTGGTGATGTGTCCTTCATGATCAAAGCTATGCAACAACAATTTGAGCACATAAATACCAAATTTGATGATATAAGGGAAAGGATGGAGGAACAAGCTAATACAATAGTAAAGTTGCAAAGGAGGCATGGGGAATACTAGGCTCTTAAAGCAAGAAGGTAGTTAAGACGATGATGAATTTGATGATCAAACTACTATGACTCGAATTGTTAACAATAAAAGGGATCAAAGAGAATTTAGTAGGTAAGGTACCTATGACCAAAATTTGGGCAATATTAAAATGACAATCCCTCTATTCTAGGGTACGAATGATCTTGATTCATGCCTAAAGTGGGAGAAGAAGGTTGAATTGGTCTTTGACTACCATAACTATTCTGCTTGCTAGGAAGAAGAAGGAATAATGAGCGGCCTATTGATACATGGGAAGAGATGAAAGCTATCATTAGGAGGAGGTTTGTCCTTAATCACTATTGTAGGGAATTGTACCAAAGGTTGCAAAGGCTCACTCTGGGCACTAAAAGTGTGGAGAACTATCACAAGGAAATAGAGATAACTATGATTATGGAAAATGTATAAGAAGATAAAGAGGCAACAATGTCTCAATTTCTGCAAGGGCTAAATAGGGACATAGCAAACATGGTTGAATTGCAACACTATGTGGAATTAAAAGACATGGTACACATGACAATGAAAGTTGAAAGGCATCTTAAACAAAAGGGCTCCACACGGTTTGGGCAGAATTTGGGTTCTACCTCATCTTGGAAGCTAAATTAGAGTAAAAGGGATGAGATGACCAATTACAAGTCCCAAGTTGAGCTACTCAAGCATAAAAATATGGGTTCTAGCAAGGAGGCAAGTAATTTTGAACCTTAACCAAGTAGAAATAGAAATGTTAAATGTTTTAAGTGTTTAGGCAGGGATCAAATTACATCTCAATGTCCAAATAAGTGTGTAATGATCTTGAGAAGTAATGGTGATGTTGAAATTGAAAGTGAATCAAATGATGATTCTGTGCGATCATCAGAGGGTGAAAGTGATGAAAAGGAGTATCTGGTTAATGGAGTAGCTTTTGCTATAAGGCAAGCATTGAATGTGCAAGTAAAGGAAGAAAATGAGGTGCAACGAGATAACATCTTTCAAACAAGGTGTCTCATCAAAGATAAGGTATGTAGTATGATTTTTTATGGTGGGAGTTGCACTAAGGTTACTAGCACAACTATGATTGAGAAGCTAGATTTACCTACTATGAAGCATCCAAGGCCATATAAGCTTCAATGGTTAAATGAGAGTGGTGAAGTCAAGGTAAATAAGCAAGATGGGTGGAAGGTTTCAATAGATGCAAGAGGTCCATTGCACATTCTAAAAGGCCTAATAACACGAGCTAGATCTTCAATGGATGCAAAAGGTCCATCACACATTCCAGAAGGCCCAATAACACAAGATAGAGCTTCAATAGATGCAAGAGGTCCATTGCATATTCCAAAAGGCCTGATAACACGAGCTAGAGCCAAAAAGATTGAAGAAGCACTAAATGGGTTGATTGAGGACATTCAGGCCAACCAAGCTTCAAATGGTGCAAATTTAAGTTTAACAAAGTGTCTAAGCCTATTTAATATAATTGGAATACTTAATGATCAAATTAAGTAATAGCATTCACTCCTAAATAGGAGTTTATTGTCTATATTGGAATTTGTCCATAGTTAGGAATTCCTCCAAAATAAGAATTTGTCCTAAGTAGGAATTTTGCCTCATTAGGATTGCTATCTTAGCCTATAAATAGGCACCCTTTATAAGGTTTGGAAAAATCAAATAACTTTGAGTGAAGTAGAAAGCAAGGATTTTTCTCCCTCAGTTCTTTTGAGAACTAAAGAACTTATCAAAAGGTACTTCTTCTTATGGCATTTCAATCGATTTGTCACTCCCTATTCCTTTTTTTCTAAAGTGTGGCATCCATATCCCTCTTAAATACACTAGGTTCGTGTTCCTTCGAATGTTGAATCTAGGGTTTATGTTATTAAACTCTATTTTAGCTTTCATGGTTGTTTTTTGACTCCTTGTGTGCATTGGGTCCCTAAGCCATGTCTTTTTGGGGTTTTCCACATCAATGAGTAACCTTCCTATCAAATTGTCATGGTTGCTTAAGAAGTATATGACCATCATGCATTGGTGTCATATCACAAGGAAACTAATAGAAAAGGCAATTTAAACTTGGTATGTTACTTTAATTTCTCCACAATCATTCAACTATTGCAGCCTATAAGGCTTAAGATGCTTGAAGGTATCCATATTCAACTTCTCTAGCAATAAAGTATTAGCAACATTAGTATAACTTCCACTATCAATAATCATACTACATATCTTGTCTTTAACATAGTATCTTGAAGAGAAAATGTGCCTATGGTTCTCCTCATCACTATCATCTTTAGGTTAAATATCTAGTGCATGTCTTACAACTAGCATATTTTCATAAATAGGTTCTTCAACTTCGATATTAGAGCAATCCTCCAATAGTGGCATGTCATTATCACTTGAACTAATGCTTTCTATGTCACCATTCTCCAACATGGTCATAGCTTTTTTATTTGGACATTGAGAAGCAATATGTCCTTGTCCTTGACATCTAATACACTTAACATCACAAGATTTAGAAGATTTCATTTTGGTTTTACCTTTAGAAATAGTAGCCAATTCCTTTGGCCTTGCATCTTCTTTTGACTTTGAGGCTACTTTGGCATCTTTCGAAGTTGCCTTCCATATAGAAATAGAGCTGATCCAAATTTGGATCCTTTGGACTTGATTTGTTTCTCCACCTTGATAGCCTTATACAACAGCTCCTCCATCTCCAAATAGTGTTGCAAATCTACTACATCTACAATTTCTTTGTTCAAGCCACCAATAAACCTTGCCATAGTAGCCTCTCAGTCTTCCTCTACATTAGCTCTAATCATGGCTATCTAAATCTCCTTACAATAGTCCTCTACAGTCATAGACCATTGTAACAAACCCAACAACTTTCTATGTAAGTCTTTATAATAATGGCTGGGTATAAATCTCTTACACATTAACAATTTCATTACTTCTCATGATTGAATTGGTCTCTCACCATTCCTTTTTCTACTTATCACTAATTGGTCTTACCAAATACTTGCATAATCAATGAATTCTATAGCTACCAATTTTACGTTCTTCTCCTCAGAATAATTATGGCAATCAAATACATGCTCAACTTTTTTCTCTTACTCCAAATAATGTTTTGGATCATTCTCCCCTTGAAATTTTGGAATCTTCATCTTTATAATGCCCAAATTACTATCTCTTTTGGAAACAACCTTCTTTCCTTTTCTTGAGTTTGATTCTTCAAAGTCTGATTCTTGCTCATTTTCTTGCTTAATCACATGCCTTCTATTGGATTTGGATTTGCTTGGTGATTATAACTTATCTAGCCTTGCATTTATCATCTTAAATTACTTGGTGACAACCTTCATCCAAATCTTCACATCTATATTATGCATTTCTCCTTCACTACTCATGTTTACGACCTTCAGAAAAATATTAGTAATTAAAAGAAATTTGTTCCTCACACGCTCCCTTACATGTTTCCCCTCAAATTAGATTGTTTTCACTAAAGTTTCACTCTATTTTGGCTTCTCTTCATGATGACCTCACCACTCTTGCCTTTTTTCCAATCAAGCTAGGACCTATTATGTTCTTAAAAGACTTAACATCAACAAATCACAAGGAGCAATTTGTTAGATGGTGGCAAATCTCAAAATCAAAACTATTAAAAGAAATTCAAGATATCCTTTTTGGGCTTGGAAAGAAAAAAATGATTTGCAACCTTATACACAATAGCTTGAAAGAATCAAGATGCACTACTCAGCTCAAACACAACTTCTTCTTCTTCTTTTTTTTCCTTTGTTTTTTTTTGTTTTTTTCTTCTTCTTTCTATTTTCTTTTTTAATCAAAACACCCACAAATTTAACACAACTTCAAGAGTAACGAGTTGATCAAAACAAACTAGAAGAACTAAGTAAAGAAACACAAATAATGAAAAAAGGACAAAGAAAAGTACTAAACAAAGATGGAAAAGGGATACGTAACTTATTTCTAGAACCAAGGCTTTGATACCAACTAATAAGGAACCCACTAGGCGACCTATCATAGGAACCCTTGAATCAATTTGTTATGCATGCCCTAGAAACCTAGGAAACAAGTTGGGTTAATCAAATCAGAACCTTAAGAAAACTAAGTCCAAAAAGCCCCAATCCTAAGATGCCACAAAGGATGATTACTCCTTTGATAAGTTAGGACAATGTATTCTTCCAAGAACACAAGAAACCAGTGCAAAGCTTGCTAAAAAACTTACATCAATCTTGTTGATTCTATTTTACATAGTTGTAACCTTTATATAGGCATGTAAATATTACAATCTTATAAGAAAAAGGTGTTTCTTAACATACCTATATAGGAAAATCTTAATTATAGGTGATCCTTCTAATTAAGGAATACAATTCTACCTTGATTAGGAATCCTAAACTTGCTTTGATTAGGAATTCTTGAAAAAAAGACTACCATTAATGATATAAAGTCAAAGTTAACTAATGTATCAAGACTCAACTTTACAAGCCCAAATAAAACCAAGAAGTTAAGCCTCTTTTTACATGTAATTCAACCTTAGCTTCAAATCTATCAATCCAAAAGAAAATCAAGGCCATTAATACAACTTAGTATGCGATTAAGCCTTTCTATAGCTTAGTCATATAGCTTGGATCATGGGCTTTAAGTTTTGTTCTTTAAGTTCTAAGCCTTCTCTATCATCTTGCACATAAATATAAATGATTATCTTTAATGTAGCATTGAAAACTTTTAGAATAGTCTTGGAATCTTTTGGAGCACCCTCTTTGTCATACAACTTTATGATTAAGCCTTGTAAAGCCTCTTTCATCCTCTTTGTCCTTGCTCTAGTCATTTGACCACTGATTCCTTGCAAAGGATTGAGGGAATACTTGCTTTATTGCACTTGAATAACACCTTCTTCTCCATCAACCCACTAAGCAACCTGCCTTAGGAACCCTTAAATCAAATTGTATGTATACGTAATTGTCTTCTTTTTCTTGTTTACAAATTATATAGCCCCTTATATAGGCATCAAAACTAATGAATCCTATAAAGAAAATGACATTCCTCCTTATTCCTTACCATAACTAATGAAAAAACAACTCAGAGTTGAAAATTCAAATCCTTATTCTAAACTTAAAAACAAAAATCCTAGCTAATAACATGACATATGCCACCATTTATAAGCCCATTAAGCCCATGAACATTAGGCCCTTCTACATATGCAAACTTAAACAAAATAAAACAAATCAAAGCCTATTGGAATTATAAGAATGCAAATAGAAATTCAATAAGGCCCTAAATGTGGAACAAGTTCAACATACATCTCAAGAATGCAGATTGAGCTCCAATTGATTCCAAACATAGAGACAAGGTTGTTTAAAGCACTTAAAGCCTTATTCTTCATTTGTGAAGCATATTCCATCTTTAACCACAAATAGATAGGTGATTAATCTTGTCAATTCATATGATTCATCTAAAACAACTTTCTTTGCTTATATCTCCATGATCAACTCTTTTAAAGCTTCCTTCATACATTTGGGCCTTGATCTAATCATTAGACCTCAATACCTTGCGAAGGATCATGAGAATGGTTGAAAATAGGTGGTAGAACAATGCAAACAAAATGCTCTCCACTTCCTTTAATACATAACTTAGTATGCAAATTAAGCCTCTTCTTAACTTGGTTATGTGGCTTGGAATTATAACCTGGGCTCTAAGCTGTGTTCATCAAGTTATAAGCCTTGCTTATCATTTTGCACATAAAGATAAGTGATTATCCTCGGTGTAGAATTGGGAACTTCTTGAATAGCATTAGAATCTTTTAGAGCAACTTCTTTGTCATTGGACCACATATTCCTTGCAAAAGATCTTAGGAAAAATTGCTTTGTTGCAGTTGATTAGCACCTTATTCTCCTTTCATGGAAGCTTTGTTCATTTAACCAAAACCATGATCTCCATCATTTCCCCCTCTTCAAAAGAATTAATCCTCTAATCACCAAATTATAAGTCAGCAATATTAAAAGTAACACTAACATTGGCATAATTGCTTGGTAAATTAGCTAGCAGGCACTATCATTAATCATTTCCACGACTTGAAAAGGTCTATTTCCTCAAGGATGCAATTTAGGCTTTCTTTATGGGGAAACCATTTCTTTCTCATATGCACCCATAGCCAATCATTAGGTTCAAACACAACCTTTATATGCCCCTTATTAGCTTGGTTAGTATACTCCTTAATCTTCCTTTCAATGTTAGCTTAAACCTTGACACTTAAATTAATGGAGAACAAGGTGTTGATCAAGTGCAACAAAGTAAATATTCCTAAGATCCTTTTAAAGGAATCAGTAGTAGGACAAGGAAAAAAGGATGAAAGAGGTTTTACAAGGCTTAATCATGGAGATGTATGACAAAGAGGTTGCTTTAGAAGATTTTAAGGTTGTTTTAAAAGTTTCCAATGCTACAACAAGGATAATCACTTATCTTTATGTGTAAGATGATGGGCAAGACTTAGAACTTGAAGAACACAAATTGGAGCCTATGATATAAGTCCAAGCCGCATGACCAAGTTAAGGAGAGGCTTGATCAGCATGCTAAATTGTATTAAAGGGCCTATGTTTGTTTTGTGTTTCAAGGTTAATGTTGAATATACATGTAAAAAAGGCTTAACTTCTTAAGTTTATTTAGGCTTGTAAGTGTTGTTCCCACAGCCTTGTATGGGTTGTAATTATTGTCAACAAGGTTTATGTGTGCAAGTAAATTGAAGCCACATGAAAGAGCAAGAAAGTAAATTCACCGCGTAAGCCCTATTAGGGTTTTATGGAGTAGAGTATATAATGGTCTGGGAAGACAAAGAATAGGGAGTCAGCAATATTGAGCATTTAGCAAAACCTAGACAACCAACCAACCAAAGAGAACACCAAACCCTACATAGAAGAACACCACCAGCAAGGACAAAAAGAGTGAACAATGCAATCGACAGACAAAGAGAGTGAACCGTAGCTGTTGTGAACAATGTAACCATCAAGAGAGTGAGAGAGAGAGAAAGAGGAGACAATTGATGGCCGGACTGAAGGAAGAACAGCCATTGTTGAAGATTGGAGAGAAAACCAGCACACCACTGACACGCCCAAACACACCCAGAGAAGAGTGAATGGCTGGATGACAGGAAGAAGGAGAAAGTGGTGAACGGCCAAAGAGGGGCTGAACGGCAGGCCAAAGAAGAGCCACCACCAGCCAGAGGAGAAAACCAGCACGGCAAAACCAGTGATGGCACAACGTCACAGAAGAGAGAGAGAACCATTGAAAAGGGATTGTCGGTAGAAAAAAGAGAGAAACTTATGCGTGAGACAGACCACTGGCGCACCACCGGTTAGTGAGGGAATGACACGGTAAGAGAGAGAAACGGGTAAGACGAGACCAGATCGGGAATTAGGGAGACCAAATCCGAGCTGGAATGGGTAAGAAAAGACTAGATAGGGAGAGAGAAACAAACGGTCAGAAAAACAGAGAAACGGGTTGACAGGAGAGAAAACTAAGTATGGCTAGACAAGGCTAGACAGTAGGATGAAGAAAAGTAGACCACGAGCAGAAAAGGGAGGAAATCTAGTCAAGTGGGTGAATGGAAAAGAGAAATTGGGTGAAAAGAGAGAAATCCAACCAGAGGAGAGAGAAATCCGGCTGGATAGCAAGAGACAAAGAAATGGACAGGTGAGCCATGAGACAGTGAGATCGTGAGACAAGGAGACGGGTGAGACCGTAAGACGGTGAAAGCAGGAATTGTGTGATACAACGTAGAGAAGGAACTCAGCGAAGCATTGAACTCAACATATTTCCAAATTTCTTCAAGAGAGGTTAAAGAGCGTTGGGGTGAACTTCTAAGTAGTAGTGGAGTAGTCTTTCAATTCAACAGAGGCAAGACAAGCTAGAATAAGGGTAGACACAGTAAGTGACACTCTTTGTATTGTACTTGCTTAGTAAGGGAGAGTCCCTACCACCGTGGATGTATGTCACGTTGATGGAACCACGTAAATCTCGTGTGTCCTTAATTTGTTTTATGTTCTATGATTTGAATTGAGTTGTGAATGCAGCTAAAGTATCAGCCATCCCATAACCTAACGAAGACTTAAACAAGAACATCCAAATTATCTGTTAGACAAGGTGTCTGAAAGGTGACTTTAGGGACTATTATGATTAGTAAGTAGCAATAGATCCACCTTAGTTGAGTCTAAGAAAGAGTTCTCTTTTTAAGAAGAGATTGAAGTTGTTCACTTACTTGTAATTATGAATTGTGGAGATATTGATTCACCCCCCCTCTCAGTATCACAAACTAGTAGATCCTAAGGAGAAGTCAAAAACTTCAGTAAGTTTGACCAAGCCTTGATACATTAGCTAGGGTTTTATTTTGACTCTTATGCTTAGTTGTCATTACAATCTTTTAAGGATTCCTACATCAAGGCATCTAGGCTGATTTATATTCCTTAATTAAAAAGGATCCCCTATAATTAAGGTTATTTCTATATAGGTATAATAAAAAAAAACACCTTTTCCTTATAGAATTATAGTGTTTACATGCCTATTCCTATTCCAAATGGCATTACATTCTACCTTAAAAGCTTTATCAAAGTTAGATAAGTATAAAAAGGTGCATTAGTAAGCTTTTCTTTCAAGGTACTAAAGGCCCAATTGTGCAAATCATCCCACTTAAAAACAACATTCTTTTTAACAAGTTTGTTCAAAGGTACAACAATGGAAACAAAATTCTCAACAAACATTTGATAAAAACATGCTAAACCATGAAAGCTTCTTACCTCATTCACATTTTTAGTGTAGGTTAATCCATCATTGGTTTTGCCTTCTTCGTATCCACATTATTATCTTGTGAACTAATAACATAGCCAAAAAAATACAACAAATTCCGTGCAAAATGTACACTTTTTGGAGGGCAAACCTGTGTAGGAGTGTGCAAGGAACAAATTTTGTTTTAATTACTAATGTGTTTGTTGTAATCATGAGTAGTGAAGGAGAATAGCATGATATAGACATGAAGTTTTGGATGAAGGCTACTACCAAGCAATTTAAGATGATAAATGCAAGGTTGGATGATTTACAATCACCTAAAAAATCCAAATCTGTTAGGAGTTATGTGAGAAGCATCATCAATTTTGTGGCAAGGCATGAGATGAGTCATTTTTAAGAATCAATCTATGACTACCATAATAACATCCTTTTGTTTTTGAGTTCCTAGCAAACCAAGAACAAAACCATGCCCATAACATCCCATGGAACATTAGGGATTAGCTATGGCATGTACAATCCTTGCACAAGAGCATGGCTCTTAGCCTTTGGCACATCACATAATGATTAAAGATAATTTGATACTTCAAACATTTGTCACGATCTTTGGCCAATAAAAATGTTCTTTTAACATGGCCAAAGTCTTGTTAACCGCAAAGTGACTAACAATAACACCTACATGGACTTCTCGAATCAATAACTCCTTTGTGGGACTTTAAGTGAACAACCTGATAAAGAACCTACTAGGCAACGTACAATAGGAACCCTTAAATCAATTTGTTATGCACGCCCCAACTAGCTAGGAAACAAGTTGGGTTGATCAGATCGAAAACCTAAGGAAACTAAGTCCTAAAAGCTCCAATCTTAAGACACCACAAAGGTTGATCACTCCTTTGATAAGTCAAGACAATGTATTCTTTCAAGAACACAAGAAAAATAGAGCAAAGCTTACTGAAAAAAAATACGTCAATCTTGTTGATTCCGTTTTACATAATGATAGCCTTCATATAGGTATATAAATATTACAATCTTATAAGTAAAAGGTGTTTCTTAATATACCTATATAGGAAAACTTTAATTACAAGTGATACCTCTAATTAAGGAATAAAATTCTACCTTGATTAGGAATCCTAAATCAGCCTTCATTAGGAATCCTTAATCTACTTGATTAGGAATTTTAAATCTGTCTTCATTAGGAATCCTTAAAAATGACTACCACTAATGATATAATGTCAAAGAAAAAGCCTAACTTATGTATCAAGCCTTAGCTAAACCTACAAGTCTAAATAAACTTAAGAAGTTAAGCCCTTTTTTTTTAATATATGTAACTTAGTCTGAACTTAAAATCCACCAACCCAACACAAAATGAAGCCCATTAATATAACTTTGCATGCAATTGAACCTTTCCTTAGATTGGACATATATCATGGGCTCCAAGTTTTGTTCTTCAAGTTTTAAGCCTTCTTCATCACTTGCACATAAATATAAGTGATTACCCTTGGTGTATCATTGAAAATTTTTAAAACAGCCTTAGAATCATCTGGAGCACCTTCTTTGTCATGCAGCTCCATAATTAAGCCTTATAAAGCCTCTTTCTTTCTCTTTGTCCTTGCCTTAGTCATTGGAACATTGATTCCTTCCAAAGGATCTAGGGAATGCTTGCTTTGTTGTAATTAAATAGCATTTGTTCTCCATCATTCCTCCCCTCCCCAAAAGGATTCGTCCTCAAATAACTTGCATCAAACAAAGATAGTCAACAACATTAAAAGTAGCACTAACATTACCATAGTTGCTTAGTAAATCTAGCTTGTAGGCATTGTCATTAATCCTCTCTAAGACTTGAAAAGGTCCATCATCTCGAGGCTACAATTTGGACTTTCTTTGTGGAGGAAATCATTCCTTCCTTATATGTACCCACACCCAATCACCAAGTTCAAAGATAACCTTCACATGCCCCTTATTAACTTGCTTAGCACATTGCTCATTCTTCCTTTCAATGTTAGCCCAAACCTTGGCAAGTAAATCCATCAGAAATTTTGCCTTTTTCATACCATCAATGTTAGTATGCTCTTTAAAAGGCAAAAATAAAATCTCCAATGGAGTTAAAGGACTAAAACCATAAGCAACTTCAATATGTGACAAGGAAGTAATAGAATGAACAAATTTGTTATAAGCAAACTCAACATGTAGCAAACACCATTCCCATTGCTTTAAGTTCTTTTGAATGATAGCATGTACCAAAGTAGTGAGTGTCTTATTAACTACTTCAATTTATCCATCTGTTTGAAGAGGTGTAGTAGTAAAAAATAAGAGTTTAGCTCCTAATTTATTTCGTAAAGTATAACAAAAATCACTTAAGAACTTAACATCCCTATCACTAATAATACTTCATGGCAATCCATTCAAATGCACCACTTCCTTAAAGAATAACTTAGCAATATGTGTTGCATCATTGGTTTTAAAACATGCAACAAAATGAGCCATTTTGCTAAACATATCAACAACGACAAATATAATGGTTTTACCACTCTAAGACATTGGTAATCCTAACACAAAGACCATAGAAATATCAATCTAAGGTTGGTTAGGCATAGGTAAAGGTGTATACAAGCCATGCAGATTAACTCTAGCCTTTGCTTGCCTACATGTAATGCACTTATTGCAAATGGAATACACATCATGCTTATATTAGGCCAATAAAAATGTTCATGCAATATACCTAAAGTCTTTTGCACACCAAAGTGCTCCCATTAAACCACCCATGTGAGTTTCCCTAACAAGCAATTCACAAATAGAACAAATAGGCACACATAATTTATCCCTCTTAAACAAAAACCCTTCATGCCTATAAAAGTCACCAAATGCACACTTATCACATGCATTCCATACTTGGCCAAAATTAGAATCATTCACATACAAGCACCTAAGCAATTCAAAACCAAGTAACTTCATTTGCAAAGAAGTATGTACCTCTTGGACAAGGCATCCGTAACAACAATTTCCTTTCCATGTTTGTACTTGATCACATAAGGAAATTTTTCTATGAACTCCAACCGCTTAGCATGTCTTTTATTAAGCTTACCTTGGGATTTCAAAAACTTTAAGCCCTCATGATCAAAATGAATGATGAATTCCCTTGGCCACAAATAATGTTACCATGTTTGAAGAGTTCATACCAATTCGTAAAGTTCCTTGTCATAAGTGGGATAATTTAAAGCTACCCCACTTATCTTTCACTAAAATAAGTGATTGGTTTGGAATCTTAAATCACAACAACTCCTATTCCTATTTTAGATGCATCACATTCTACCTTAAAAACTTTATCAAAGTTAGGTAAACATAACAAAGGTCCATTAGTAAGCTTTTCTTTCAGAGTACTAAAAACAACATTCTTTTTAACAAGTTTATTTAAAGGTGCAGCAACGGAACTAAATTCCTTAACAAACCTTCGGTAAAAACTTGTTAACCATGAAAGCTTCTTACCTGGTTCACATTTTTAGGTATAGGCTAGTCCCTTATTGCCTTTACCTTCTCCCTATCCATACTTATACCTTGTGAACTAACAACATAATCAAGAAACACAATGGATTCCATGCAAAATGTACCTTTTTTGAGATTAGCATATAGTTGGTTCTCTTTTAATACATTAAAAATAGCATGCAAGTGTTTCACATTTTCATCCAAATTCTTTCTATAAACTAAAATATCATGAAAGTAAACTACTACAAATTTTCCTATGAAAGCTTACAAGACATGATTCATTAACTTCATGAATGTACTAGGTGCATTAGTTAATCCAAAAGGCATTACTAACCATTTATACAATCCATATTTAGTTTTAAATGTTGTTTTCTATTCATTTCCCTCTTTCATGCGAATTTGATAATAGCCATTCTTTAAATCAATTTTTCAAAACACACATAAACCATGCAACTCATCAAGCATATCATTTAATCTAGGAATAGGATGTCTATACTTTACAATGATCTTATCGATAGCTCAAAAATGCACACACATGTGTCCTGTTCTATCTTTCTTTGGGACTAAGATGATAGGGACCAAGCATAAGCTAAGACTCTCCCTTACAATTCCCTTTTGCACCAACTCATCCACTTGTCTCTATATCTCCTTCATTTTATCTAGATTCACTCTATGGGCAAGTCAGTTTGGTATGTTAGCATCAGGTATGAAGTCTATTTGGAGCTTAATTTCTCTTAAAGGAGGTAATCCTTAGAAAATCTCTTTGAGAAATAAATCTTCAAACTCCTACAATAATGGAACAACCACACTTAGGAAAGAGGAATTAGTCATTAGATAAAAAATAAACATCCTTGTACAAAAGTACAAGTAGTTGTTGCCTTGCAATCATAGCACTCTTAACCTCACCTTTCCCAATGAACACACTCACCTTCTTACTTCTCTCTCCTTTTGACTTTTCTCTTCAACTTTTCTCTTTGCTTCTCCCTTTTCACTTGAATTTTTTCCCTCAGCCTTACTTTCTCTCTTTTCCTTTGACCTCTCAATCTCTTTTTCTTTTCCCCTTGTTCTCTAATTTGCACTTTCCTCATTTTTCACTCTCTTGTTATCTTAATCTAATCTTCATATGCTGAGTAGGTTTAAAAAGAGTTAATACAACAATTCAATTACTAATTACAAAGGAGCATATGTTCTTGTGGCCATTATGAGTAACCTTCCTATCAAATTGCTATAGTTGCCCAAGAAGTATATGACCAGCATGCATTGGAGTCACATCATAGAGAACCTCATCCTTGTAATTGCCAATAAAAAAGGCAACTAAAACTTTCTTTGTTACTCTAATTTCTCCCTAATCATTCAACCATTGTAGCTTATAAGGCTTAGGATATTTGAAGGTATCCAAATTCAACTTCTCTACCAATAAAGTATTAGCAACATTAGTGAAACTTCCACTATCGATAATCATGCTATATTCCTTGTCTTTAATGTGACACCTTGTATAAAAAATGTGCTCACATTGCTCCGCATCATTATCATCTTTAGGCTGAATACTTAATGCATGCTTTGCAACTAGCATATCTCCATAACAAGGATCTTTAACTTCAACATCCGAACAACCCTCTAATGGTGGCATGTCATTATCCCTTGAACTAATGCTTTCTATGTCACCATTCTCCAACATGATTATAGTTCTTTTATTTGGACATTGAGAAGTAATATGTCCATGTCCTTGACACCTAATGTACTTAACATCATGAGATTTAAATGATTTAATTTTGGTTTTACCTTTAGGAATAGCAACTAATTCCTTTGCCCTCGCATCTTCATTTGACTTTGAGGCTGCTTTGGCATCTTTCCAAGTTGCCTTCCATTTAGAACTAGAAAATGACCTAAATTTGGATCATTTGGACTTGAATTGTTTCTCCACCTTAATAGCCTTATGCAGCAATTCCTCCATCTCCAAATAATGTTGCAAATCTACTACATCTACAATCTCCTTGTTCAAACCACCAATAAATCTTGCTATGATAGGTTTTTAGTCTTCTTCTACAATAGCTTTAATCATGGCTATCTCTATCTCCTTGTAATGGTCCTCCACACTCATGGACCCTTGCACTAGCTCCTGCAACTTTCCATGCAAGTGTCTATGGTAGTGGCTAGGTATAAATCTCTTGCGTATTAGTAATTTTATCACTTCCCATGACCAAATTAGCCTCTCACCATTTCTCCTACTTATCACCAATTGGTCTCACCAAATACTAGCATAATTAGTAAGTTTTACAACAGCCAATTTTACTTTCTTCTCCTCGAAATAATTATGGCAATCAAATACATGATTAACCTTTCTCTCCCACTCCAAATAATGTTTAGAATGATTCTTCCCTTGAAATGCTAGAATTTTCATCTTTATGCTGACGAAATTGCTATTTATTGTGGAAATAGCCTTCTTACCACTTCTTGAACTTGATTCTTTATAGTCTGATTCTTCCTCATCTTCTTACTCAAACACATGCCTTCTAGAGGAGTTGGATTTGCTAGGTGATTGTAACTCACTCATCTAGTGATGAGAATCATAGGGATCATGGGTGAAAGGCATCAGTGGGTGCAAGAGGTCCATTGCACATTCCAGAAGGCCCATAACATGAGTTAGAGATTTAATGGATACAAGAGGTTCATTGCGCATTTTAGAAGGCCCAATAACACGAGCTAGAGCTTCAATGGATGTAAGAGGTCCATTGCATATTCTAGAAGGCCTAATAAGATGAGCTAAAGCCAAAAAGATTAAAGAAGCACTAAATGGGTTAATTGAGGACATTCAGGCCAACCAAGCTTTAAATAGTGCGAATTTAAGTTTGACAAAGAGTCTAGGCCTAATTAATATAATTAGAATATTTAACGGTCAGACAAAGTAATAGCATTCATACCTAAATAGGAGTTTATTGTCTATGTTAGAATTTGTCCATAGTTAGGAATTCATCTAAAATAAAGATTTGCCTATGTGGGAATTTGTGCCTCTTTAGGATTGCTATCTTAGCCTATAAATAGGCACCCCTTGTAAGCTTTGGAAAAATCAGATAACTTTGAGTGAAATAGAAAACAAGGGTTTTTCTGACTAAAGAACTTATCAAGAGGTACTTTTTCATGTGGCATTCCAATCGACTTATCACTCCATATTCCTTTTTTTTCTAAAGTGTGGCATCCATAGCCTTCTTAAATATCCTAGGTTTGTGTTCCTTTGAATGGTGGGTCTAGGGTTTGTGTTATTAAACTTTAGTTTAGCTTTCCTAGTTGTTCTTTGATTCCTTGTGTGCGTTGGGTCCCTAAGCCACATCTTTTTGGGGTCTTTTGCATCAATTGGTATTAAAGCCTGGTTCTAAATTAGGTTAATTCCACTCACTCTTCAATTTTCTACCTTATGATTTATTTATTTTTGTTTAGTTTGTCTATTATATGCATTACCATTCAAATGCACAAATTTGTTTGTTTGCAATCATTCTCTCTTTACTTGTTTGTTTAAGCTTATAAACATGCCAATTTCAATTCCAATTGTTGTATCTAAGTATTCTACTATTATTTTGTGTTGAGAAAAAAAAAGGAAAAAAGAAGTAAAAAGAACAAAAGAAAGAGAACATCAAATTCAAGTTATTGATAAGGTTAACAGTTTGGTTATATTGGCCACAATAATAATAATGTTTGTCCTCTAGGTTGTACTACCCCTGTCTTGATTTTTGTAAGTTTAGTTTATTAAATTTATTTGCCCTCATATCCTTTTTTATTTTTGATTCCTTGTTCTCCAATTTGTTCAATTCTATGCCATTTATCTTATTCTATTCAAAATCAATACCCTTGATTTACATTGTTTAGTTCTTTATAGAGTTGAAAGGGAAAATCCGAGTTAAAAGGTAAGAGTGAAAGTTCATATCAAGAAAAAGCCATACATATTCTAAACACGAGGGATTGTGACACCATCTTTTGAGTGACACATGTGAGGGAGTGTTTTGTGAGGTATCCTAATTATTTTGTGTAAAAGTAATACTATGATGTCCAAAGACAAAGGTGCAGCCCAGGAGGGAGCTGATGATGTGTTCTTCATGATCAAAGCTATGCAACAACAATTTGAGTGCATGAATACCAGATTTAATGATATGAGGGAGAGGATGGAGGAGCAAGTTAATACAATAGCAGAGTTGCAAAGGAGGCATGGGGAATATGAGGCTCCTAAAGCAAGAACACAATTGAGACATGCCTATGACCATAAAGATGATGTAGAAGATGATGAATTTGACAATCAAACTACTATGGTTAGAACTGTTAACAATTGAAGGGATCAAAGAGAATTTAGGAATCAAGGCATCTATGACCATAATTTGGGCAGTATTAAAATGACAATTCCTCTATTCCAAGGTAAGAATGATCCTGATGCATATCTAGAATGAGAGAAGAAGGTTGAATTGGTCTTTGACTACCACAACTATTTCGAGGAGAAAGAGGTAAAGCTTGCTACAATTGAATTTATTAATTATGCTATTATTTGGTGGGATCAAGCTATTTTGACTAGGAGAAGGAATCATGAGTGGCCTATTAATACATGAGAAGATTTAAAGGCTATCATGAGGAGGAGGTTTGTCCCTAATCATTATTACAAAGAGTTGTCCCAAAGGCTACAAGGGCTCACTTAGGGCAACAAAGGTATGGAGGATTACAACAAAGAGATGAAGGTTACTATGATTAGGGCGAATGTAGAAGAAGATAAAAAGGCAACCACGACTTGATTTCTGCAAGGGCTAAATAGGGACATAGCAAACGTAGTTGAATTGCAACACTATGTGGAATTAGAAGACATGGTGCACATGGCAATGAAAGTTGAAAGGCAACTTAAACGAAAGGACTCCACACAGTTTTGGCCGAATTTGGGTTCTACCTCATCTTGGAATCCAAATTGGAGTAAAAGGGATGAGATGGCCAATTACAAGTCCAAAGCTGAGCTACCCAAGACCAAGAATGTGGGTTCTAGCAAGGAGACAAAGGGTGAAAGTGATGAAAAGGAGTATCCAATTAATGGAGTAGCTCTTGTTACAAGGTGAGCATTGAATGTGCAAGGAAAAAAATGAGGTGCAACAAGATAACATCTTTCAGACAAGGTGTCTCATCAAAGATAAGGTATGTAGTATGATTATTAATGGTGGGAGTTACACTAATGTTGGTAGCACAACTATGGTTAAGAAGCTGGATTTACCTACTACGAAGCATTCTAGGCCATATAAGCTTCAATGGTTGAATGAGAGTGGTGAAGTCAAGGTAAGTAAGCAAGTGCTCATATTATTTTCTATTGGAAGGTGACCTGATGAAGTTTTATGTGATGTTGTACCTATACATGCGGGCCATATTCTATTAGGAAGACCATGACAATTTGATAGGCGAGTTATGCATAATGGCTTCAAGAATCGATATTCCTTTGTAATGAATGAAGAACCTATCACTCTTGTAGCATTATCAACTCAACAAGCTTGTGAGGATCAATTAAGGATTAAAAATAAGAGTGAATAGAAAAGAGAGATTGATAAAAGAGAAAAGAGAGGAGAAAATGTGAGGACACAAGAGAAAGAGAAGAAAAGAGAAAGTCTCTATGCAAAAGAAAGTGATGTCAAAGAGCATTTTATGCCAAACAACCTATGATCATACTTTTGTACAAGGAGGCTTATTTTAACACTAACAAGTTTGACCCATCTTTGCTTAGTATTGTTGTTGCTCTATTGCAAGAATTTGAAGACATATTCCCTGATGATATCTGAAGTGGATTGCCACCTAATAGAGGAATTGAGCATCAAATTTATTACATCATGGGTGCATCCATCCCTAACTGGCCAACATATAAGAGTAATCTTAAGGAGATAAAGGAGTTTCAAAGGCAGGTTGAGGAGCTTATTTCCAAAGGATATGTGAGGGAAAGCTTGAGTCCATGTGCTATTCCTGTCCTAGTTATACCCAAAAAAGATGAGACTTAGAGGATATGTGTTGATTGTCGAGCAATCAACAAAATCACTATAAAGTATCATCTCCCCATACCTACATTAGATGACATGTTGGATGAATTGTATGGTTCATGTGTCTTTTCTAAGATTGATTTGAAAAATGGATATCATCATATTAGGATAAGAGAGGGAGACAAGTGGAAAATAACTTTCAAAACTAAGTACGGTTGTCTGAATGCCTTGTTATGCCATTTGGTCTCACTAATGCACCAAGCACTTTTATACAACTAATGAATCATGGTTTGCATCCATTCATTGGTAAATTTGTAGTTGTGTATTTTGATGATATTCTGGTCTATAGTAAAACCCTAGAAGAGCATCTTGATCATTTATGTTATATTGTAAGTGTTTTACATTCTAAGACATTGTATGCTAACTTATTGAAATGTTCTTTTTGTACTAATTAGATCACATTTCTTGGCTATGTTGTTAGTGCTTAAGGTGTTGATGTTGATGAGGAAAAAGTTAAGGCAATTCAAGATTGGCTTACACCTAAGTCAATTAGTGATGTGCATAGCTTTCATGGTCTAGCTAGTTTCTATTAATGCTTTGTTAAGGACTTTAGCACCACTGCTACACCACTGACTGAGCTTATCAAAAAGAACATGAGTTTTAGGTGGGGTAATGACCAAGAGAAGGCCTTTAATTGCATTAAGGAAAAATTAAGTTCTGCACCCTTACTTGCCTTACCTAACTTTGCAAAAGCTTTCGAGATTGAGTGTGATGCTTTAGGTATTGGCATTGGAGTTGTTTTGTTGCACGAAAGACCTCTAATTGCTTACTTTAGTGAAAAGCTATGTGGAGGCAAGCCTTAATTGTCCTACTTATGATAAAGAGATGTATGCATTGGTGGGGGATTTGGAGACATGGCAACATTACCTTTGGCCCAAGGAGTTTGTCATCTATATTGACCATGAATCTTTGAAGCACTTGAAGGGAAAAGGAAAGTTGAACAAATATAAACAAGGTAAGGAAAGTGTGGTAACTGATGCATCATCTTACAAGTATACCCTTATCTTTATACTTACTGCAAACTTATTATTATTTGAACATATTAAGGATTTATATGTGAATGATCATGACTTTGCTAATGTGTATGGAGCATGTAAGATGTTAGCCTTTGAGAAGTTTCATAGGCATAAGGGTTTCTTATTTAGGGAAAATCGTTTATGCATGCTTATAAGTTCTTTAAGGGAGTTGGTTATAAGAGAAGCTCATGAGGGTGGTTTAATGGGTCATTTTGGAGTTAGGAAAACCCTAGATGTCCTAAATGAACATTTCTCTTGGCCATACATGAAATGAGATGTTAAGAGGAGATGTGAGAAATGCATAACATGCAAACAAGCTAAATCTAGAGTTTTACCTCATAGCTTGTATACCCTTTTACCCATACCTAGCCATCTTTGGGTTGATTTATCTATAGATTTTGTACTAGGATTGCCATAAACAAAAAGGGTTAGGGATGTATTTGTTGTTGTTAATAGATTTTCAAAGATGGCACACTTCATCCCATGCCATAAAACAGATGATGCAAACAATGTGGCTGACTTATTCTTTAGAGAAGTAGTACGTTTGCATGGCATGCCACGAAGCATTATTTCAAACTAGGATACAAAGTTCTTAAACTACATCTGGAAAACTTTGTGGGGTAAGTTAGGTACTAAGCTATTGTTTTCAACTACCTATCATCCACAAACTAATGGGGAAACTGAGGTGGTTAATCGAACTCTTTTGTGTGCTATTATTCGAACAAATTTAAAATATGCCAAGATTGTTTACCACATGTCGAGTTTGCATATAATAGGAGTGTTCATTCTACTACCAGTTACTCTCTATTTGAAATTGTATATGGTTTTAATCCGTTATCTCTGAATTTGGTACCTATACTTGTTAATGAATATGCTAGCTTAGATAGTGAATGCAAGGCTGACATGATAAAAAAATTGCATGAGAAGGTGTGACAACATATTGAAAAATGTACTGAGCAATATGCATCCCATGTCAACAAGGGACAAAAGAAGGTGGTGTTTGAACCTGGTGATTGGGTTTTAGTGCATATGCACAAGGAACGGTTTCCAACTCAGAGGTGTTGAAGGCTACAACATAAAGGAGATGGTCCCTTTCAAGTTGTAGCATGAATTATTGACAATGCATATAAGTGGGACCTTCCCAATGAGTATAATGTGAGTGCAACATTTAATGTTTATGATCTTTCCCATTATGATGTAGGTGATGATTTGGGGATGAATCCCTTTGAGGAGAAGAGGAATGAAGAGAACCATATAGATGATGGGTTGAAGGCTTCAATGAATGCAAGTGGTCTATCAAACTTTCCAAAAGGTCCAATAACACGAGCTAGAGTTTCAATGGATGCAAGAGGTCTAGTGTGCATTCCAGAAGGCCCAATAACATGAGCTAGAGCCAAAAGGATTGAAGAAGTACTAAATGGGCTGATTGAGGATATTTAGGCCAACCAAGTTTCAAATGGTGCAAATTTAAGTTTAATAAAGAGTTCAGGCCTAATTAATATAATGGGAATAATTAATGGTCAGACTAAGTAATAGCATTCACTCCTAAATAGGAGTTCATTGTTTGTGTTGGAATTTTTCTATAGTTAGGAATTCTTCCAAAATAAGGATTTGTCCTAAGTAGGAATTTGTGCTTCTTTAGGATTGCTATCTTAGCCTATAAATAGAAAGCAAGGGTTTTTATCCTTTAGTTCTTTTGAGGACTAAAGAACTTATTAAGAGGTACTTCTTCTTATGGCATTCCAATTGACTTATCACTCCTAATTCCTTTTTTTTTTTGGAGTGTGGCATCCATATCCTTCTCAAATACCCTAGGATCGTGTTCCTTCAAATGGTGGGTCTAGGGTTTGTGTTATTAAACTATGGTTTAGCTTTCTTGGTTCTTCTTTGATTCCTTGTGTGCGTTAGGTCCCTAAGTGAAGTTCCCAACTTCACCCTAGGATTTACTAGTCTGTGATACTAAGAGGGGGTTAATCAGTATCACACCCCTTAAAAACACACTCTGATAATTTAAGCTAAAGTATTCTACTTATTTAATACTCTAGATCTTGTCAATACGTAGGTATGTGAACAACTTCAAACTCTTCTCAAAAGCAAACTCTTTCTCAGATTTGACTAAGGTAGATCTATTGCTACCTACTAATTACAATAGTCCCCAAAGTCACCTTTCAAACACCTTGCCTATTAGACAAATCGGATGTTCTTGATTAGGTCTTCTTTAAATTATGGGTTCAATGATACTTTATCTGCATTCATAACTCAATTCAAAAGTTGCTTCACTACCACATAGAAGTCCACCACAACACTCTCTAACCTCTCATGAAGAAATCTAGAAATACGTTAAGTTCTTTCCATTGCTTCACTGAATTCCTTCTCTAGGTTGTTTCACACAACTCTTGCTTTCATCGTCTCATGGCTTCACGGCTTGCACTCACGCTTTTGGTCTCCCGTTTCACATCTCATGGCCTTCCCCATGCTTCTAATCAGTCACGCCATTGCATGTTCTGGTCTCACGCTATCGCACGTTTTAGTCTCACACTATCGCATATTCTGGTGTTATGCCATCGCATGTTTTGGTCTCACACCGACGCACATTTTGGTCTCATGCCAATGCATGTTCTGGTCTCACACCGATGCATGTTCTAGCCTTACGTTCTAGATCTACACCCACTTCACTATTCTCAAGCCTCACAGATACCATATATGCTCTCCTTGTTTGTTTCTTTCCCAGTGGTTGTGCGTCTCTCGTGGGCTTTCTCTCTCACTGTCTAGTCGTGTTATCTCCTTCACCATCTTGCTGGGTCTCCTTTCTTTTGCAGGTGGTGTTTTGCCATTCTTTATTTTTCCATATTGTCTCCTTTCTTTTTTGTCCGCTCTTGCCCCTCCACGTGGCTTCAAATTACTCTTTTGCCCCTCCATGTGGCTTTCCTTTCTTGCCCCTCCATGTAGCTTCAAATTGCTTGCACACTTAAATCTAGTTGACAACAATTACAACCCATACAAGGTTGTGGGAACAACAATCTCCCCTTTTGTAATTGTTGGCAACACTCATAACAAAAGCCATTATGCAGCAATTACAACTCCCCGTAAATATGCACTCCTCCTTTCTTAATAGCTCCCCTTGCACTGCTACTTCTCTCACCCTTTGCCAACCAATTACAAAAAAAACTCGCAACGTAGAGATGGAGGATTCACCTGAACTTCAAACTTGAGGAGGCATTTGCATAAACAGACCCATTATGTGGTTTTCAAACAACTTTGTGGACAAATGTTTAGTTAGAATATCTGAAATTTGATCTTTAGTGCCAACATACTCCAACTGAATTATACCCTGTTTTACTTGATCTTTGATGAAGTGATACCGGATGTGAATATGCTTGCTCCTTGAATGTTGAATCAGATTCTTGCTGAGATCAATAGCACTTTGATTATCACAAAGTACACTCACTGTTAACTTCACTTCAACACCCAAGTCTGCCAATTGTCTTTGCATCTATATCACCTGAGTACATGCTGCACAAGAAGCCATATACTTAGCCTCATTTGTGCTCAAAGCAACACTGTTTTGCCTTCTACTTAACCATGCAACACACTTTGACCTAAAGTAGAAATTACAACCGCTGGTTGATTTTTTGTCATCTGTACTTCTTGCCCAGTCTGCATTAGTGTATGCTTGTAGTTTTACAGAATCTATGGCCAGATACCAAAAACCCATTTCTAGTGTTCTTTTGAGGTATCTTAGGATTCTTTTCACCATTAACACATAAGATTCCTTATGATCAGCTTGGAATCTACTGGCAATGCACACAGCTTGCATAAGATTAGGCCTTGATGCTATAAGGTACATAAGGCTCCATATTATCTTCTTGTATACTGTAAGGCTTATACTCCTTCCTTCCTGATCTTTTGTTAACTTGTAGGCCACTAACATAAGGGTACTGACAAGTCTGCTATCCTCCATGCCAAACTTTTTCAGCATCTCTTTGGCATATTTTGTCCAAGAAATAAAAATACCTTCTTCACACTATTTTATTTGTAATCCAAGAAAGTAAATCATTTCTCCAATCAATGACATCTCAAATTCCTCACTCATCTTCTGTGTAAATTCTTGGCATAGCTCAGAGTGATCCCCTCCAAAATGATGTCATTTATATATACTATGGTTATCAGCTGGCATTTCTCTAAGTTGAACACATATAGGTTATTATCAACTGTTCCTTTTCTAAAGTGCAACCTTCTCAAATACACATCCAGCCTACTGTACCATACTCTTGGGGCTTGTTTAAGGCCATACAAGGCTTTCTTCAGCGTGCACATGTGTGTCTCATCCTCACTGATTTGTACTCCATCCTATTGTTGAATATATACTTCTTCTTTTAGGAGCTGAATATACACTTCTTCTTTTAAGAGCCCATTTAAAAAGGCATCCATTGTAATCATAGGAAATACCACACTAGTGTTCTCAAGTATAGTGGATTATCTCGGTAGAGGAAGAATCCCTACCACCGTGGAGTATGTCACATTGACGGAACCACGTAAATCTCTTGTGTCCTTACTTTGAATTTACATTTTGTGTTTTGAATTGAGTGGTGAACATAGCTAAAGAATCATCCAACCCATAATGTAAAAGAAGACCTAGTCAAGAACAACCAATTCATCTAATAGGCAAGGTGTCTGAAAGGTAACTTTGGAGACTATTGAGATCAGTAGGTAACAATAGATTTACCTTAGTTGAATCTAAGAAGGAGTTCATTTTTGGCTTAAATTATCAGAGTTTTCTTAAAGGGTGTGATACTGATTCACCCCCCCTCTCAGTATCACAAACTAGTAGATCCTATGATGAAGTTGGGAACTTCAAGCTTGGACTTATATCATGGGCTCCATATTTTTTTCTTTAAGTTCTAAGCCTTATCTATCATCTTGCACACAAATTTAAGTGATTATCCTTAGTGTAGCATTGAAAATTCTTAGAATAGTTTTGGAATCTTCTAGAGCACCCTCTTTGTCATGCAGCTCCATGATCAAGCCTTGTAAAACCTCTTTCATCCTCTTTGTCCTTGCCCTAGTCATTGGACTACTGATTCCTTGCAAAGGATCTAGGGAACACTTGCTTTGTTGCGCTTGAATAGCACCTTGTTCTTTATCAAAATATGCATGGTTAGACATGCTCTTAACAAAAGCATAGTAAAATATCATTATCCCAATCCATGGCTTGAGAAAAGGAGTTTGACAGTTCTAAGTTAAATTATTAAACTTATAATAAGGAATTTTATGCCATCATTGAGCATTCAAACATTGATGCCATTACATGCTACCAAAGGAGTTTGTTCTTCATTTAGATATTGAGGCTTTAAGTTCATCAATGGTGAACACAAGCTAATAGGAGGCATGTTGAATGGGTTAAGTATGTTCAATCCTACTCTTTTGTGATCAAACACAATTCTATACATAAGAATGCAGTAGCTAACAAGTTGCTATTCTAATGTAAGCTCTAACTAATGTATCAAGACTTGGCTGAACCTACAAGCCCAAATAAACCTAAGAAGTTAAGCTTTTTCACTTAAAAATTTGACCTTAACTTAAAATCTAGCAGCCCAAAACAAAAAGATAGGCCTTTAACTTAGCATGTGAATCAAGCCCTTCCTTAGCTTGGTCATGTGGCTTGGACTTATATCATAGACTCCAAGTTTTGTTCTATACCTTATAAACCTTGTCCATCATCTTACATGTAAAGATAAGTGATTGTCATTGGTGTAGCATTAGAAACTTCTAGAACAGCCTTAGAATCTTACAAAGATTGATTATCCTCTTTGTCATGCATATCCATGATTGAGCCTTATAAAGCCTCTTTTATCCTCTTTGTCCTTGCCTTAGTCATTAGACCATCGATTTCTTACAAAGAATTTTGGGAAAACTTGCTTTATTGCATTTGATCAACACCTTATTCTCCTTTCATGAAAGTTTTGCTCATTTGATGAAAACCATGATCTCCACCATTCCTACCTCCTTGAAAGGATTTGTCCTCAAATCACCTACATCAAATAAAGATAAGTCAACAACATTAAAAGTAGCACTAACAGTGCCATAGTTGCCTGGTAAATTTAACTTGTAAGCATTATCATCAATCCTCTACAAGACTTAAAAATGTCCATCTTCTTAAGGCTAAAATTTGGACTTTTTTTGTAGCGCCAACCCTTCCTTCCTCATATACACCCACACCGAATCACCATGTTCAAGGACAACCTTCACACTCCCTTATTAGCTTACTTAGCATAATGCTTATCCTTCCTTTCAATGTTAATCTAAACATTGGCATGTAAATCCCTCACAAATTTTTCCTTTCTCTTACCATTAATATTAGCATGTTCATTAGTAGGCAAAGATAAAAATTCGAAAGAAGTTAAAGGGTTAAAACCATAATCAACTTCAGAAGGTAACAAGGAAGTAGTAAAATGAATGAATTTGTTATCAATAAACTCAACATGTGGTAAATAGTTTTTCGATTGCCTTATGTTCTTTTGAATAATAGTATGTAACAAAGTAGTGAATGTCCTATTAACTACTTCAATTTGTCCATCCATTTAAGGATGTGCAACAGTAGAAAATAAGAGTTTGGCTCCCAACTTATTCCATAAAGTGTTCCAAAAATGACTTAAGAACTTAACATCCCCATCACTAACAATGGTTCTTGGCAAACTAACCAAACACACCACTTCTTTAAAGAACAAATCAGCAATACGTGTTGCATCATTGGTTTTAGAACATGCAACAAAATGAGCCATTTGGCTAAACCTATCAATAACAAATATGTTGTCCTAACTAGTGACTCATGAATAGAACACATAAGCACACATAATTTATCTCTCTTAAATACAGATCCTTCATGTCTATAAAAATCACTAAATGTACACTTATAACATGCATTCCATATTTGTCCAAAATCAGAATTATTAGTATATAAGCTCTTAAGCAATCCAAAACCAAGCAACTTTAGTTTGCAAGGAAGTAAGCAATGCATACCTCCTAGACAATGCATCAACAACAATATTTTCCTTACCATGTTTGTACTTGGTCACATAAGAAAATGTTTCTATGAACTCCAGCTACTTAGAATGTTTTTTATTAAGCTTACCTTGGGATTTCAAGAACTTTAAACTCTCATGATTAGAATGAATGGTAAATTCCCTTGGCCACAAATAACGTTGCCATGTTTGAAAAGTTCCTACTAATGTATAAAGTTCCTTATCATAAATAGGATAATTCAAAGTTGCCCCACATAACATTATCAAAGTTAGGTAGGCAAGCATAACAAAGGTGCATTAGTAATCTTTTCTTTCAAGGTACTAAAAGCCTAATCATGCTCATCATCCCACTTAAAAACAACATTCTTTTTAACAAGTTTGCTTATAGGTGACGTGAACTAAAATTCTTCACAGACCTTTGATAAAAACTTGCTAAATCATGAAAACCTTTTACTTCATTTGCATTCCTTGGTGTTGGCTAGTCCCTTATCACCTTTACATTCTCCCCATCCACACTAATACCTTTAATACTAACAACATTTCTAAGAAATACAATGGATTCTATGCAAAATGTACATATTTTGAGATTAGCATACAATTGATTCTCTCTTAACACACTAAACACAACATGGATGTGTTTCACATATTCATCCAAATTCTTGCTATAGACTAAAATATCATCAAAGTGAACTACCACAAACTATAAAAGCATGCAAAACATGATTCGTTAACCTTATGAATATACTAGGTACATTAGTCAATTCAATAGGCATTACTAACCACTTATATACAATCCATATTTAATTTTAAATGCTATCTTCGATTCAACTCCCTCTTTTATGCGAATTTATAAGTAGTCATTCTTTAAATCAATTTTTGAAAACACATATGAACCATGCAACTTATCAAGTATATCATCCAATCTAGGGATAAGATGTCTATACTTTACAGTGATTTTATTAATGGCTTAGCAATCTATACACATGCACCATGTTTCATCTTTCTTTAGGACTAGGGTGATAGGAACCAAGCATTGCCTAAGACACTCCTTTATAAATCTCTTTTGTACCATCTCATCTACTTGTCATTGTATCTCTTTAGTTTCCTCGGAATTAGCTTTATAGGCAGGTCAATTTGGTATGAATATAATGGGTATAATGTTTGTTTGGTGCTCAATTCCTATTATAGAAGGTAATTTATGGGAACAACCACAATTGGCAAAAAAGGGTTAAGGTCAATAAACAAAAAGTAAACATCCTTGTATATAAGTACAAGTAGTTGCTACTCAATCATAGCACTCTTAACCTCACTTTTCCCAAAAAAAACATACTCGCCCTTTTATATTTTTGTCCCTTTTACACACCTTTTTCTCTTTAGCTTTTGCCTACACCTAACCCTTTTTACTTGATTTTTTCCCCTCAGCATTAATTTCTCTCACTTCCTTTCACTTCTCACTCTTTTTTTTTCCTTTCCCTTTTATTCACTCATCTATTCTTCTCTCATTTTGCACTCTCTTGCTCTCTTAATATGATATTCACATGCCTCAAAAGGTTTGAGAGGAGTTAATATAATAACCTAATTATTAATTACAAAAGATTATTTGTTCTTGTAGCCATCATGGATAAACTTCCTATCAAATTGTCATGGTTGGCTAAGAAGTATATGACCTGCATGCAATGGTGCCACATCACAAAGAACCTCATCCTTGTAATTACTAGTACAAAAGGAAATTTAAACTTGCTTGGTTACTCTAATTTCTCCACAATCATTCAACCATTATAACTTATATAGCTTAAGATGCTTAAAGGTATCCAAATTTAGTTTATTTACCAAGAAAGTATTAGCAACATTAGTACAACTTTGACTATTAGTAATCATGCTATATACCTTGTCTTTAACATGGCATCTTGTATAAAAAAATGTCCTCACCTTGCTTCTCATCATTATCATCCTTTGGCTGAATACTTAGTGCATGTCTTGCAACCAACATATGTCCATGAATAGGTTTTTCAACCTCAACAATCCTCCCAGGTGGCATGTTATTATCATTAGTACTAATACTTCTATCTCACCATTATCCTACATGATCATAGATCTATTATTTGGACATTGAGAAACAATATTTCTATGCCCTTGACTCTTAATACACTTAATATCATAAGATTTTGAAAAACGTTGGTTTCAATTTTACCTTTAGAAACAGTAACCAAATCCATTTTCTTTGCATCTTTTTTTTGTCTTTAAGGTTGATTTGGTGTCTTTCCAAGTTGCCTTTCATGTAGAGCTAGAAGTTAAACCAAATTTAGACCCTTTGGCCTTGATTTGTTTCTCCACCTTGATAGCTTTATGCAAGAGCTCCTCTCCAAATAGTGTTGCAAATCCACTACATCAGCAATCTCCTTGTTTAAACTACAAATACACCTTGCCATGGTAGCCTCTCAATCTTCCTCCATATTAGTTCTAATCATGGCTATCTCCATCTCTTTGTGGTAGTGGAGAACAAGGTGGTGTTCAAGTGCAATAAACAAAGTATTCCCAAGATCTTTTACAAGAAATCTATGGTCTAATAATTAGACCAAGGACAAAAGGATGAAAGATTTTTTACAAGGCTTAATCATGGAGCTACATGACAAAGAGGTTGCTTTAGAAGATTCTAAGATTGTTCTAAAAGTTTCCAATACTACACCAAGGACAATTACTTATCTTTATATGCAAGATGATAGATAGGGCATATAGGGCCAAGCTACATGACCAAAGCTATGAACCCATGACTAAGCTAACGAGAGGCTCGATCCACAAACTAAGATGTATTAAAGGGCTTGTTTTTGTTTTGGATTGCTGGATTTTAAGTTAAGGCCAAATTACATATAAAAAAGGTCTAACATTTTGGATTTATTGAGCTTGTAGGTTCAACTAATTCTTGATACATTAGTTAGGGTTTCTACTTTGACTTTTATAGCTATTTGTTTTTAGCTTTAGTTTTTTAAAGATTTTTATATCAAGGCAAATCTTTATTTCTTAATTAAAGGGGTTCCTTACAATTAAGGTTTTTCCAAAATAGGTATGCTAAGAAACTCCTTTTCCTTATAGAATTGCAAAGTTTACATGCCTATATAAAGGCTACAACTATGTGAAATGGGAATCAAGAAGATTGAGCTACTTTTAGCAAGTTTTGCTTTACCTTCTTGCATTCTTGGAAGAATACATTGTCTTAACTTATCAAAGGATTGATCAACCTTTGTACTGTCTTAAGATTAAGGCTTTTAGGACTTAAATTTCTTAGGGTTTTGAACTAATTAATCCTACTTACAGCCTTGATTTTTGGGGTGTGCATAACAATTTGATTCAGGTGTTCTTAGGGCAAGTCACCTAACGAGTTTTTTTATCAAATAGTCCTCCACACACATGGACACTTGAACCAGCAATTGCAACTTTCTATGCAAGTCTCTATAGTAGTGGCTAGGTATAAATCTCTTGCACATTACTAATTTCACTCTTCCCATCACTTAATTGGTCCTTCACCATTTATCCCCCTATTTATCACTCATTGGTCCCCCCAAATGCTTACTTAATCAATGAATTCCACAGCTGCCAACTTTACTTTCTTTTCCTGAGAATAATTATGGCAATCAAATGCATACTCAACCTTTCTTTTCCACACCAAATAAAGCTCAAGATCGTTCTTTCTTTGAAATGTTGGAATCTTCATCTTTATGCTACCTAAATTGCTATGTCTTTGAACTTAATTCTTCTTCATCTTCTTCCTTAATCACACACCTCCTAGAAGAGTTGAATTTGCTAGGTGATTGTAAATCATCTAGCCTCGCATTTATCATATTAAATTGCTTGGTAACAGCCTTTATCCAAGACTTCATGTCCATATTATGTTGTTCTCTTTCACTACTCATATTTACAACCTATAAAAACATGTTAGCAATTAAAAGAAATTTGTTCTTAATACACTTTTTCACATGTTTGCTCTCAAGTCAGATTATTATCACGTGTGTTTCACTCTATTTTACTATTCTCCATAATGATTTGTGACTTAACAAATCACAAAGAGCAATTTGTTAAAAGGTGGTAAATCTTAAAATCAAAACTTTAATAAAAATTCATGATATACTTTTTATGCTTGGAAAGAATTAAAAGTCAGATTTGCAACCTAATAAAGATACATAACAAGTTGCAAGAATCAAGATGCATTACTTAGCTAAAACATTACTTTTTTGTCTTCTATTTTTTTATCTAACCAAATCAAACACCAATAGAATTAATACGACTTCAAGAATAAGAAACTAATCAGAAAAACAAGAACTAAGCAAAGAAAGACAATGAATGAATAAAGCACAAAGATAAGTACTAAACAAAGATTGATAATGGATACACAACTTGTGTTTAGAACGAGACTCTAATACAACTCTAATACCAAATGATAAAGAACTCACTAGGCAACCTACCCTATGAACCCTTAAATCAAATTGTATACACATCCTAGAATGGTAGGAAACAAGTTGGATTGATCACATTAGAACCTTAAGGGAATTAAGTCTTAAAAACCCCAATCTTAAGATGCCATAAAGGTTAATCACTCCTTTGATAAGTCAAGATATCTTTCGAGAACACAAGAAACTAAAGCAAAGCTTGTTGAAAATACCTCGATATTATTAATGATCCTTGTTTTACATAACTATTACCTTTATATAGACATGTAAACATTATAATCCTATAAGGAGAAGATATTTCTTATCATACCTATATAGGAAAGATCTTAATTATAGAGGTTCCAAAAGAATACAAATTTCCCTTAATGTAGGAATCCTTAAAAGACTATGAATAATGACAACTAGACATAATATTTAAAGTAAAATACCTATCTAATATATCAAGACTTTGACATACCTACAAGTCCAAATAAACCTAAAAAGATAAGCCATTTTACATGTATATTTGGCCTTAACTTAAAATCCAGTAAAAAATACCATTTAATACAACTTAGCATGTGAATTGAGATTTTTCTTAGCTTGGTCATACAAATTGGACTTATATCAGGGCTCTAAGCTTTGTTCTTCACATTCTAAGTGATTATCCTTGGTGTAGCATTAGAAACTATTATAATAGCCTTATAATCTTCTCAAGTAGCCTTTTTGTCATGCATCTCCATGATCAAGCCTTGTAAAGCCTCTTTCATCCTTTTTGTTCTTGTCCTAGTCATTGGACCACCAATTCCTTGCAAATGTCCTTGGCATCTTGTTTCAGCCTCTTTGTGATTATCCCTGCTCTGTTGCACTTGATCAGCACCTCATTCTCCTTTCATTGAAGCATTTTTCATTTGACCAACACCATGATCTCCATCATTTCCCCCTCAAAAGGATTCATCCTCTGATCATTGATTAGAAGTTAGCAACATTAATAGTAGCACTAACATTGGCATAATTGCTTGGTAAATTAGCCAACAAGCACTATCATTAATCCTTTTTAAGACTTGAAAAGGTTCATCTGCTCAAGGTTGCAATTTGGACTTTCTTTGTGGGGGAAACCATTTCTTTCTCATATGTACCCATAACCAATCACTAGGTTCAAACACAACCTTCACATGCCCCTTATTAGCTTGGTTAGTATACTCCTTAATCGTCCTTTCAATTTTAGCTCAAACATTGGCACCTAAATTGATGGAGAATAAGGTGCTGATCAAGTGCAACAAAGCAAGTTTCCTTAAGATCTTTTGTAAGGAATTAATAGTCCAATGACTAGGGTAAGGACAAAGACAAAGACAATGAAAGATGCTTTACAAGGCTTAATTATGGAGATGCATGACAAAGAGGCTACTATAAAAGATTCTAAGGTTGTTCTAGAAGTTTCTAATGTTACACCAAGCATAATCACTTATCTTTACATGTAAGATGATGAGCAAGGCTTTGAAGAACACAGCTTATATGATGGAAGCCATACTGTACCAGCTCAAGTCAACAAGGGAGTTAATGCTTTGCAAAACCTTGGACCACCAATGACAAGGGCAAAGTCAAAGAAAATAAAGGAAGCACTCTATAACTTGTTATGCGACATTTATTTACCGGAAATTATTATACACAAATTAAGGATGATGAAGGCTTCATCAAGGCTTGCAAATGTGCCATCTATGGAGGAATATGAAAACCATGGCCTTGGGAAAGAAGTTGGAGTTGGCAGCTTGTGTGTGGTGATTTAAATGGGTTATTTTCATGGGTTATATTGTTATGTAGTGGGTTGTATGAATTTTAGCATGTAAATGAGTTATTTTCATGGGTTTTTATTATTATGTAGTGGGCTAGACGAATTTCATTAATAAGCCTATCGTAGCAGCTAGGGTTTTGGGGAGTTACTATATAAAAAGGGAAAAAGATGACTAGAGGAGGCAGAACTTTATTTATGAATGAATGAGCTATTTTCTCTAGTTCTTTAAGAACTAATTTTGAACTTTTATACTTGAGTGTGATGATTCAATAAACATATCTTTTTCAACGTTGTCATTGTTAGCAATGTCATCTGAATCCTTCTAATTCTTGGTTGTTTATAAGCATTGGTCAAAACTCCAATCCCTTAACCTTTATTAGAATGATCCTATACCAACATTAGTGTTGGATTCCATTTGCATATAATCAGAGTTCATATCATTTGGTATCAGATATTTATCTCTAATTCAGGTTAGTTATCCTTTTGTTATCATCTTTTCATGTGTTTTTATTTGTTGGTTGAATTATCAATAAACAAAATTCGTGTCACTTGTGTTTCACTACTACTGTTCAATCATGGCACTTGATGCTTGCACACCTTGGTCTAAAACTCATTCTATAGCCCCCGTAGCTTCCCCTAATCCAAGAACCCAGCCTTTGTCTTGCTTATTCCTTACAAAAAACATGTTAAAAGGCATTTGGGATGCTTCCATCCTCAACAAATCATTTCAAGCAAGTTATTGCACTTGGACTTGACAAACTGAACTATTAAGCACTTCTCGAGCCTTTTGTTTGGACCCCCAAGATTATGTAAAGTATCAATTCCTTGGTTGTTTGGTATTGGTACAAGTGGACTTCCATCAATGGCTGACCATACACATTCTCTACAAACCATCCTTCTTGCCCACAAGGATAGCTGGTATAGAACATGGGCTCATGCTCTCATGAACATAGCCTTTAGAGATCTCATCTACTATCATTGCAACTCATTTGTCTCCTTTGGGTTGCATCTATATGCTGGTTTGTTCAGTAAAGGCATGTTGGCTTGCAAATCAATTTGGTGTTGAATCTCCCTTATAAGAGGTAAACCAAGTGGCATCTTATCTAGGAAGATATCAACAAACTCTTTAGGCAATGTGATCACCAAAGGATGAATTGAATCTTTGTAGTTCACACATTGCTCTAGCAAAGTTAGTGCGTAAGTTTATTGCCACTTTATGGATGTTTGATGACATTTTGGTTTGCTAGGAAATTGGGCAACCACTCCTTTCTCATCATTTTCAGCATGTTCATCATGACTTGGAGGTATCAAGGTAAGAGTGATTTGCTTCTGCTCCAAGCAAATAGAATAAGTATTCTTGAATCCATCATGCATCGCTTATAGTTATATTGCCATGGCCTCCCAAGGAACAACTAACCTACATCCATAGGAATCACATCACACATAAGCTCATCTTGATAATATTTTCTAATTAAAAATGAAATCAATGCTTATTTAGTTATTTTACATCATTCCCCATGTTTAGCCATTGGAGTTTGTAAGGTTGACATGGTAAGCAACTTTAATTTTCAATCAATAGTGGCTGAGGGAACAATAATACAACTACCACTATCAATAATGACGTGGCATGCTTTCTTTTTTATGATACATCTTGTTTGGAAGATGCTCTCCCTCTACTCCTTCTCCATAGGCACCATATTTGAATTCAAGGCCTTATTGATCACCAATAGGTGTCAAAGGCATTTTATGTTAAGTTTCTTGGGTAATTTATTTAGAGAAATTTTTATATTTGAAACCTAAGTTGTGTTGCTAGGATTTCTCCATTTTGGCTAGGAGGGTGCTAAAAAGAATTGGCATAAATCATTGATAGTGATTCTATGAAAATCTTCAATGAATAGGTTACCCAAAAGTTGATCTTTTAGTAGTAATAGGAAGAATGGTATAATTGAAGAAATAAGTGTTAATGAAAATATAGATAATAATTATTTACAAAAATAGCATCTTCCTTCATTATCATCATCATTTTCTTCTTCTTCTCATATTCATCAATTGAATTGAGGATTTCTACGTAAAATAGAATCTGTTGCAAAAACCATTAATAAGACTTACCCTTATCTCAAGGTTATAATAACTTCACCTTTCTATGATAAGAGCTTATTAGCACTCATGAAAAGAAGTACAAATTCCTTCACATATGAATGGTACAAGAAGTGGCTGAACCAAATATAAGATTGGGGTTACATAACTCAGCAATTATTTTCATAAGAGACTAAAAGCATAATTGAACAAGGTATTGTTCAAGTGCAGAAAAGCAAGTATTTTCAAAATCCTTTACAAGGAAATGGTGGTCCAATGAATAAAGGAAGGACAAAAACAATGAAAGATGCTTTGCAAAACTTAATCATGGAGATACATGACAAAGAGGTTACTTTAGAAGATTCTAAGGCTATTCTAACAATTTCCAATGATACATCAAAGATAATCACTTATCTTTATGTGTAAGATGATGGAAAGGCTTAGAACTTTAAGAACAAGCTTAAAACCTACAATTTAAGTCCAAGCTACATGACTAAGTTAAAGAGAGGCTCAGTCCACATGTTAAGTTATGTATTAAAGGATCTGTTTTTGTTTTGAATTGCTAGATTTTAAATTAAGACTGAATTACATGTAGAAAAAGGTTTGACTCCTTGGGTTTATTGGCCTTGTAGGTTTGGCTAAGTCTTGACAAATTAGTTAGGGCTTTTACTTTGACTTTTATGTCAAATTGTCTTTAGTTGTAGTCTTTTTAAGGATTTCTACATCAAGGTATTGTATTCCTTAATTAAAGAAATAATTTCTAATTGAGGTTTTTCCTATAGTCATTATGTCAAACTTTAGATTCATTTTAAATGCATCAATATAACTTTAATGGTCTATAAAATTCATTGAAATTAAGGACAATCATTTTGTGTAAATCACTCCTTTTAACAAAAGCAAAAGTATTGTTAGCAATAATTGATGTGACAATCTCATCTTTCAAGTAATGAAACATTCAAACCATGAAAGAAAAACATATTAAGGTTAATGGCTCCTATTTTTTATGGACTTCAAACTTCCAAAGGTAAATTGATGAACTTCTTAAATGAATCTAATGTTTGGTGTAGACACAAAAGTTAATTTCATAATCATTTTATGTGAATCACTCCTTGCAACAAAAGGAGAAGTGTTGTTAGCAACAAAAGACGTGACAATCTTATCTTTCAAGTAATGAAAAATTCAAACCATGTAAGAAAAGCTTATCAATATTTGACTCCTATATTTGATGGGCCTTAATGGATTGTAGACTACAACAAGTATATTGACATGCTTCTTGCTTTGAACTAATGTTAAGAGTAGATGGAAAGGTTGATTTTATGATCATTTTATGGGTATGACTCATTGTAATAATAGAAGTATTGTTAGAAAGAAATAAATGGACAGTCTCATCTTTTAAGCAATGAAACATTGGAAACATGTCACTTTCAATGACTCCAGTGTTTACTATTTAGTTCATTCAAACTACAAACGTGTATTAACATGTTTGACACATTTAATCTAACATTTAGTGTGGTCACAAAAGTTAATTTCATGATCACTTTGTGTGACTAAGTCGTTTTAGTGAAACGATAAGCCATATTAGTAAGAAATGAAGTGGCAACTCATCTTGCAAGCAATGTACCATTCAAACCATTTAAGAAAAGCAAAATCAAAATTAGTGAATCTTATATTTGATAGACTTTACAAGATTTGGAATTCCAAAGGTTTACTGATTTCTTATAATGTATATAATATTTGCTATAGACATGAAATTTAATTTCATGGTAACCTTACGTGAATCACTCATTGCAACAAAGCAAGAAGTGTCATTAGCAAGAATGAAGTGACAGCCTCATGTTTTAGGGAATGTATGATTCATATGATGTAAGAAAAGCTAATCAAGACTAATACTCCAATATTTGAAGGATAATCATAGGTATATTGACATGCTTATCATAACGAATCTAATATTTGGTGTAGACACAAAAATTAGTTTTATGAACATTTTGTGTAAATGACTCATTGCAACGAAAAAATGAGTGTTGTTAACAATCATGATCAAAGACTCCTTTATTTGATAGATTTCAAACTACCAAAAGCATATTGAAGTACTTGTCACATTGAATCTAATGTTTAGTCTAAACACCAAAGTTGATTTCATGATAATTTCATGTGAGTGACGCGTTGCAATGAAAGAAGTGTTATTAACAAACTCATCTTACAAGCAATTAAACATTCAAACCATGTAAAAATTTTTAATCAAGATTAATGGCTCTAATATTTGATGGACTTGTATAGATTTGGATTGCCAAATGTGTATTAATGTACTTGTCACATTGAATCTAAACATTTGTCATAGACAAAAAAAAGACAATTTGATGATTATTTTCTATGAATGATTCCTTTCAACGAAAGGACAAGAGTTGTTAGCATGAAATGAAGCAATGATATCATCTTTCAAGCAATAATCCGACAAAACCATGCTCAAGGAGCTAATTACAATTAATGACTCCTATATTTCATAGACTTCGCTAGACAACCATAAGAATATTGATGTGGTTTTGATAATGAATATAATGTTTGATGTAGATAAAAAAGTTAATTTCATGATCATTTTGTATGAATGACTGCTTGCAATAAAAGGTTTTCTTATCTTAATGACAATATCCTTGGAGGAAACAATCTATGGAGTGCTTTTAAGAGTCGTATGATCATTCAAAAGGGGTTAATGACACATTCAAGAGCTAATAAAGATAAAATAGGCATTTAATGGATTGATTGACAAAGTTTGGGCCAAAGAACTTAATTCAAGCTTAATGGGTGACAAAGTATATCTTAATATAGAATGGACTTGTGCTAATATAAGGGTTTCTACAATAATTCTTATAAAATAAAAGTATATTTTTTGTCAACTTATTTAGAATTTTGTCCTTATTACTAGGGTCAAAGTTGTTAATTTATTCTATAAATAGGCTTGATTTCATTGTTACAAAGGGACAAATTATAGGGAAAATAAAGGTGAGAGGTTTCTCTTTCAAATTTTCAAAGAACTAAAAAAATTATTAAGAACTAACTCCTCTTGCAATGTTAAACCCAACTCATCACTCCCAAATCCCTCTTTTTTTGGAGTGTGACATCCATATCCTCTTTTATTGATGGATTGTTGTTCCCACAGCCTTGTATGGGTTGTAATTGTTGTCAACTAGATTTAAGTGTGCAAGTAATTTGACATGAAGGGGCAAGAAAGTAAAGACACATGGAGGGGCAAGAGAGTAATTTGAAGCTACATGAAGGGGTAAGGAAGTAAAACCACAAGGCAACCCTACAACTGGCCAAAAAGAAGAGAAAATAATATACCAAAAAGGGAACACCACCGTCGGTAGAACACGAGATAAAGAGAGAAAAATTGAGACAGTCGTTGGAAGAGAGAGAAAAGAGGTATACGACTAGAACAAAGGAGTCGACAAGAAGGAGAGAAAAAGAAAACACGACCAAAATTAGAGATGGCTAGACGGCAGAACAGGGGTGGACGACAAAGAGGTGAACGGCTAAAAAAGATTGAATGGCTGGACGGTAGAAAGAGAGAAAATAGAAGACGGCCAAAAACAAGGTGTCGATAAAGGAAAGGAGACACGACCAAACAACCTACACAAAAAAGGGTGTGAATAGCAGAACCCTATTTGGCCATCCAAGTGAGAACAACAAAACACAGCATTGGAGAAAGGAGAGAGAAACTCGATCACCAAACAGGGGAAGGAGAGTAAAACCCAATACGGCCAAAATCGGGGTGGACGGCAAAGAGGGAAACAGCCAAATAGAGTGATTGGTTGAAAGAGAGAAAATGACATATGGCTGAAGAAGAGCAAATAGCAGAACGTGGGATGGTGTGAGACCAGAACGTGCATTAGCGCAAGACTGTGAGACGGTGAAAGCAAGAGCTTTATGAGACAACCTAAAGAAGGAATTCAGTGAAGCATTGAAAGAACTCGACATATTTCTAGATTTCTTCAAGAGAGGTTAGAGAGCATTGTGATGAACTTTTAAGTAGTAGTGAAGCATCCATTCAATTCAATAGAGGCAACACAAGCTAGAAGAAGGGTAGACACAGTAAGTGACACTCTTTGTATTATACTTGCTTAGTATTTGCAATAGTGAAAGGAGGAGAGGATTAAGACATCCATTGTAACTGGTATTCTCAAGCATAGTGGATTGTCTCGATAGAGGGAGAGTCCCCACCACTGTAGATGTCCTTACTTTGTTTTACTTTCTGTGTATTGAATTGAGTTGTGTGAACGCGGCAAAAGTATTAGCCAACCCATAACCTAACAAAGACCTAATAAGCAAGGTGTCTGAAATGTGACTTTGGGGATTATTGTGATTAGTAGGTAGCAATAGATCTACCTTAATCAAATATAAGAAAGAGCTCACTTTTAGAAGAGGTTGAAGTTGTTCGCATATCTGTGAATTGTGGCGATACTGATTCACCCCTACCTCTCAGTATCACAAACTAGTAGGTCCTAGGGTGAAGTTAGGAACTTCAATTGGTATTGGAGCATAGGTTCACCAGTTTGAAGCTTAACAACTTGGTGTACTAGTTTGAAGGGTGTCAGAAGTTTTAACTTGTTCAGCATACTGAGAAATGGATGCCGGTACCAGTACCAACACTACTTATAGCAAGAAGGTTCCAATCTTCAACAGAATCAATTATCATATGTGGAGAGTGAGAATGCAGGTGGTATTTGTAACCATGGGCATGAACGTGGTGAAAGCCATACAAGGGGATTTTATGGCCCTAAAAGAAGGTAAAGATCTAACCCTAGAGGAATTAAGGCAATTTGAGATAAATGGGAAGGCCTTAGATGTCATCATTCCAGCATTGACAGATGTTGAGTATGCTAAAGTTATGGACTACAAATCTGCCAAGGAGATATGGGACAAATTGCAAAAAGTTTATGAAGGTGATGGCAGAATGAAGGAGGCCAAGCTTCAAGTTTTCAAGGAGAGATATGAATCTCTTAGAATGCAGAAAAATGAGATAGTCTAAGAGTTCTTCACCAGGGTTATTGATGTTATAAATGACTTTAGAAGTCATGGGAAGAATAAGAAGGACTCATATATTGTGAATAAAATTTTGAGAATTCTACCTGAGAGGTTTGCCTCAAAGGTGGCCACTATAGAGGAGAGTAGAGATCTCAATTCTATGTCATTGCATGATCTCCAGTGCAATCTCATTGTGTATGAGATGAGAATAAAGTCAATTGAGAGCTCCTCAATGTCAAAGGTATCAAAGGAGGCAACTTTCAAAGCTATGAAACACTTGAAGATAAAAGAAGAGGAAAAATCATCTAGTGAGGATGATGATGATGAGAAGGTAGAAAGTGAAGGTGAAGTGTTGGCATTCTTCAGAAGGAAGTTCAAAAAGGGGTCTAAGAAGGGAAAAGGACAGTTGTCCTTGAGATGTTATCGTTGTGGGCAAACTGGACACTTTGCTTCTCAATGTAAAGTGAAACTTGATGATGAAGATGATGATGGTGATGATGAGCCGAATTCAAAATGGAGAAGACCATCATTCAAATCAAAGAAGTCTAGCATAAAGACTGTCAACCCACAGAAGAAGAAGAGAGATACATTTAAAAGTTATGTGAGTTAGACAAAAGAAGCTAATGAAGAGGAAGATGAAGACTCATTAGATGAGCATGCAAGGCTCACATAAAACAAGTTGAAGCAAAATCTAAGGAAGCTGAAAGTCAAAAGGATGAAATAAGGGTTGAACATATTGACTTGAAGTGAAGATCTGAAGAATAGATCAAAATATGTGAAGACCTTACAATAAAGCTTGGCTTAAGGACTTCAAAAATTAAAGAAATGGAGAAAGAGTTGCTGAGACTTCAGCAACAACTTAAAAGGAGTGAAAAGAACATGTAGAAGCTTGAAATGATAGGAGAAACAAGTTAAATGAAGTGAAAGTGTAGTAATCTGAGGCTACATTGACTAAAGATAATAAGAATGTCCCACAAAAGTTGAAAAAGAAAGTTATGACTCAAGAGAAGAAGGTGACTGAAATGAAAGTCACATAAGCAAAAAAGCTAGCTATGTTGCCTACACAGCAAGTAATGAACAAAAGAAATAAGCTGTGATTAGACCCAAGAAGAGGCAGTTTCAAGGTCATTGTCTTTATTGTGTAGTTTGGGGTCATAAGGCAAGTAACTGCTAGTGGAGAAGGCCAGCATACGTCTCTAACTTGAGAAGATTAGATGCTACATATAAGGGGAGACAATACAAAATTCAGAAGCAAACACCTGTCATGAGTTCTTGCACATACTATAAAAAGCAAGGACACACTGACAAGGATTGTTGGTGGAAGCCCAAACCAGTGGTTTCAAAGAACAAGTTTGCTATATTGGCGGACTTGGAACAGTATGAAAGGTGCAGACAGGATGGCCATAATGCCAAAAGATGCATGACACTTCTCCCTGAGCAAGAGAAGGCACTCAATGGCACAGGGAAAGTAATTGGTATTGTTAAAGTTGAGAAAAAGGAGAAAGCTATCTTCAAGCTAGTTCAAAGGAAAGAATAAAAAGCAAAAACAGAGATAGCCAATATAGCTGAAATTGCACTAAATGCTGACTACAAGGATAAGCAGTGGATTCTTGATAGTGGATGCACTTTACACATGACAGGAGATAAGAGTAAATTATCAAAGCTAAACAAGTTAAGATAAGGCAGAGTCAAGTTTGGCAATGATGATTCACTCAACATCAATGGTTAAGGGTCAGTAAATATTAGAAAAGGAAAACTAAAAGATGTTTTACATGTTGAAGGACTCGGATATAATCTAGCATTTGTCAGCCAACTATGCAATGAAGACCATAAAGTGATATTTACAAAAATAGGCTGCCAAGTAAAAAGTAAAAAAGGCAATACTATTGTAGCCGAGAAGAGAATAGCTAGAAATTTTTATGTGATTGATGATGACAAGACAAGCAGCTGCTTACTCACCAAAGAAGAAGAAAATCAACTCTTGCGTAGGAGGCTGGTACACTTATCATAGAAGAACATGAGGAAGCTGACCACTGCTCATGCAATCAGAGACATTCTTAACCTCAGGGGAGAGAGAGAGTATGTTTGCTCAGCATGCTCTAAAGGGAAACATGCTAGAAAGTAGTATAAGACCAAAGTGTTCAATTCAAAAGCAGTGCTTGACATTGTACATACTGATTTGTGTGGACCGATGAGGACAAAAGGGTTAAATAGTGAGAGGTACTTCATCTTGTTTGTTGATGATTATTCCAAAAGGACTTGTATCATCCACTTCAAACACAAGTTAAAAGTTCTAAATTGCTTCAAGAGATATAGAAGATTGGCTAAAAATGAGAGTGGAAGGAAGATCAGAGTATTGAGGTCAGATCAAGGCATTGAATTTACAAATGAAACTTTTGAAGATTACCTTAAGAAGCATGGTATTCACCATTAGATGGCAATAGCAAGAACACCTTAACAGAATGGGGTGGTAAAGAGGAAAATTAGAGATGTGGTTGAAGTGGCAAGAGCTCTACTACTGGAATCCAAGCTTCACACAAGATTTTGGACAAAAGCAACATTTACAGCTGTACATCTACTAAATAGAGTCATACTAAGGCCCAATACTAATAAGACTCTATATGAGCTATGGAGTGGGAAGAAGACAATAGCCAAGTATTTCAAAATCTTTGGCAGCCCATGTTTTGTGAAGAAGAAGGAGCAAATCTTGGGAAAATTCAATGCTAGGTTTGATGAAGGCATCTTTGTGGGATAATTAGCAAAGACAAAAGGTTACAGAGTTTTCCTAAATAAGTTAGGAAAAGCGATCCTGTCTAGTGATGTGAGAATAGATGAGAACTGGAAAACAATATATAATAGAGAATCTGAGGACAATGAAGAAGATGACTTCAATGTAGATGAAGAATCAGACCAACTTGAAGAAAAGGGACAAGAAGCAAGTTTAGACTCAGAGAAGATTGAGTTTGAAGATAAAGAAAGAGATCCTCTTGCAACTAAGATTATGCAAGAAAGAAGGACAAAGAAAACGTGGACTAGTGTTCATTAAGGAAATCATATTGTAGGTGACCCATCAATAAGAGTTACAACAAGAAGAATTGTGGGAGCTACTGCTTTACTCCCACAAGTTGAACCTAAATCTATTGGAGAGGCTACATAAGACAAAGCCTGGGTCAAGCTATCAATGCGGAGCTGGATCAAATCAAGAAGAATGATACATGGGAGCTAGTTCTAAGACCCACTAACAAGAATGTCATAGGAACAAAATGGTTGTTTAGGAATAAACACAATGAAGATGGCAAGGTGGTGAGGAACAAGGCCAGGCTAGTTTGCAAAGGCTACACTTAGATAGAAGGAGTAGATGTTGATGAAACTTTTGCACCAGTGGTAAGGTTAGAAACTATTAGAATGTTCCTAGCTTTAGCAGTACATAAGAGGTATAAATTTTATCAAATGGATGTGAAATCAGCCTTTCTAAATGGGCTCCTGAAAAAAGAAGTGTATATTGAATAACTCAATGGAGTACAAATCAATGAGGATGAGACACACATGTGCAAGCTGAAGAAAGCCTTATATGACCTTAAACAAGCCCCAAGAGCATGGTATAGTAGGCTGGATGCATATTTGAGAAGGTTGAACTTCAGAAGAGGAATAGTTGATAATAACCTATATGTATTCAACTAAGAGAAAGGCCCACTGATAAGCATAGTATATGCAAATGACATCATCTTTGGAGGGGATCACTTTAAGCTATGTCACAATTTTGTACAGAAGATGAGCAAGGAATTTTAGTTGTCATTGATTGGAGAAATGAATTACTTTCTTAGATTATAGATAAAATAGTGTGAAGGAGGTATTTTTATTTCTTAGATGAAATATGCCAAAGAGATGCTCAAAAGGTTTGGCATAGAGGATAACAGACTTGTCAATACCCCTATGATAGTGGGCTGCAAGTTAAACAAAGATCAAAAGGGAAGATGATAAGGAGCCTTTTATACCTTATAGCATGAAGGCTTGATCTTATGCAAGCTGTGTGCATTGCCAGTAGATTCCAAGCTGATCCTAGGGAATCTCATGTGTTGACAGTGAAAAGAATCCTAAGATACCTTAAAGGGACATTAGAAATGGGTTTGTGCAAATTTGGTATTCATGCTCTCAAATTATTGTTGCATAGCTTTGATCATGAAGGACACATCACCAACTCCTTCTTAAGTTACACCTTTGTCTTTAGATGTCATAGTATTACTTCTACACAAAATAATTAGGATACCTTATAGAACACTCCCTCACATATGTCACTCAAAAGATGGAGTCACACTCCCTCTTGTTTACACTCTTTATGGCTTTTTCTTTAAATGAACTTTCACTCTTACCTTTTACCACTCAGATTTTCCCTCTTGGCTTTATAAAGAACTAAACAATGTAAATTAAGGGTATTAATTTTGAACATAATAAGATAAATGGCATCGAATTGATCAAATTGGAGAACAAGGAATAAAAAATGAAAAAGGATATCAAGGCAAACAAATTTAATGAACTACAGTCAGAAAAATCAAGATAAGGGTAGTACAACCTAGAGGATAAACTTGGGTAACAAAATAGAATAGGTGTTGAGCAAGAAAAACTTTATTATTATTGTGGCCAATCTGACCAAATGTTAACCTTACCAATAACTTGAATTTGATGTTCTCTTTCTTTTGTTCTTCTTCCTTGTTTTTTTACTCTTTTTTTTCTCAACACAAGACAACCGTAGAATACTTAGATAGAGCAATTGGAATTGAAATTAGCACATTTATGAGCTTAAATAAACAAGCAAAGAGAGAAGGATTACAAACAAATAGATTTGAGCATTGGAATGGTAATGCACATAACAGACAAACTAAACAGAAACAAATAAATCACAAGGTATAAAATTGAAGAGTGAGTGGAATCAACTTGATTTAGAATTAGGCTTTGATACCAACTGATGTGGAAAATCCCAAAAAGACGTGGCTTAGGGACCCAACACACATAAGGAATCAAAGAACAATTAGGAAAGCTAAACCAGAGTTTAATAACACAAACGCTAGACCCACCATTCGAAGGAACATGAACCTAGGATATTTAAGAAGGATATAGTTGCCACACTCTAGAAGAAAAGGAATTGGGAGTGATAAGTCGATTGGAATGCCACAAGAAGTACTACTACTTAATAAGTTTATTAATCCTTAAAAGAACTAAGGGAGAAAAACCCTTGCTTTCTATTTCACTCAAAGTTGTCTAATCTTTTTCAAAGCTTATAAGGCGTGCTTATTTATAGTCTAAGATAGCAATCCTAAAGAGGAACAAATTCCTACTTAGGAAAAATCCTTATTTTGGAGGAATTCCTAACTATGAACAAATTCCAACATAGATAATAAACTCCAAGTTAGGAGTGAATGCTATTACTTAGTCTGAACCATTAAGTATTCTAATTATATTAATTAGGCCTGGACTCTTTGTCAAACTTCAATTCACACCATTTGAAACTTAGTTGGCTTAAATGTCCTCAATTAGCTCATATAGTGTTTCTTTAATCTTTTTAGCTCTAGCTTGCTATTAGGCTTTCTGGAATGTGCAATGGACCTCTTGCATCTATTGAAGCTCTAGTTTGTGTTATTGGATCTTCTGGAATGTGCGATGGACCTCTTGCATCCATTGAAACCTTCCACCCATCATCTCTATTGTTCTTATCATTTTCTATGCATGCCTCTATGGTAGTGGTTAGATATAAATCTCTTGTGCATTATTGATTTCATCACTTCCTATGATTGATTTGGCCTCTCACTATTACTCCTTCTACTTATCACCAATCGGTCCCACCAAATACTTGCATAATTAGTGAATTCTATAACTACCAATTTTACTTTCCTCTCATCGGAATAATTATGACAATCAAATATATGCTCAACCTTTTTCTACCACTCCAAATAATATTCAAGATCTTTCTTCCTTTGAAATGCTGGAATCTTCATCTTTATGTTGCTCGAATTGCTATCTCTTTTGGAAACAACCTTTTTGCCTTTTCTTGAACTATAGTCTAACTCTTCCTCATCTTCTTCTTTAACCACATGCCTTCTAAAGGATTTAGATTTGCTAGGTGAAACTCTTGTAACCTTGAATTCATCACCTTAAATTGCTCGATGACAGCCTTCATCCAAATCATTACATCCATTTCATGCACTTCTCCTTCACTACTCATGTTTACAATCTGCAAAAACATATTAGTAATTAAAAGAAATTCATTCCTTACACACTCCCTCATATGTTTGCCTTCAAATCAGATTGTTATCACTCATTCACTTTATTTTGGATTTTCTCAATGATGATCTCACCACTCTTGCCTTTTTCCACTCAATCCAGTCCCTTTATGTTCTTGAAAGACTTATATTAACAAATCACAAGGAGTAATCTATTAAATAGTGGCAAATCTCAAAATCAAAACTTTTAAAAGAGATTCAAGATACCCTCTTTTTGACTTTGAAAAAAAAAAGAAAAATCAGATTTGCAACCTTATACACAATAGGTTGAAAGAATCAAAATGCATTACTCAACTCAAACAAAACTTTTTATTCTTCTTTTTTTCTTTTCATTTTTTTTCATTTTTTTGTCAACCCTTTTTTTTTTATCAAAACACTGAAAAAATTAATACAACTTCAAGAGTAATAAGTTCATCAAAACAAAATAGAAGAACTAGGAAAAGAAATATAAAGGATGAATAAAGTATAAAGAAAAGTATTAAACAAAGATGGAAAAGAGATACATTACTTATTTCTAGAACCAAGGCTTTGATATAAACTAATAAAGAACCTACTAGGTGACATGCCCTAGGAACCCTTGAATCAATTTGTTATGCACACTCTAAAACGTTATGAAACAAGTTGGGTTTATTAGACCAGAACCCTAAGGAAACTAAGTCCTAAAGGCTCCAATCTTAAGACACCACAAAGTTTGATCACTCCTTTGATAAGTCAAGACAGTGTATTCTTCCAAGAACATAAGAAAGTAGAGTAAAGCTTGCTGAAAATACTTTAATCTTGTTCATTCAATTTTACATAGTTATAGCCTTTATATGGGCATGTAAATATTACAATCTTATAAAGCAAAAGGTATTTCTTAACATACCTAAATAGGAAGACCTTAATTACAGGTGATCCCTCTAATTAAGAAATAAAATTTTACCTTGATTAGGAATCCTAAATCTACCTTTATTAGGAATTCTTGAAAAGACTACCCCTAATGATATAAAGTGAAAGTAAAGATTTAAAAATGTATCAAGACTCTGCTGAACCTACAAGCCCAAATAAACCCAAGAAGTTGAGACTTTTCTACATGTAATTTGCCTTTAACTTAAAATCTAGCAACCCAACACAAAATCAGGTACATTAATACAACTTAGCATGCAATTGAGCTTTTCCTTAACTTGGTCATGTAGCTTGGACTTATATCATAGGCTATAAGTTTTGCACTTTAAGTCCTATGCTTCATCTTGCATATAAAGATAAGTGATGATCCTTGGTATGACATTGAAAACTTTTAGACCAATCTTGAAATCTTTTGGAGTGCCCTCTTTGTCATGTAGCTCTCTATAATTAAGTATTATAAATCCTCTTTCATCCTCTTAGTCCTTGCCTTAGTCATTGGAACACTGATTCCTTACAAAGGATCTAGGGAATACTTGCTTTGTTGCACTTGAATGACACCTTGTTTTCCAACAGTGAGCCTTTTGATTTGTTTGCTTACATTAAGTGAGTTTATAAAATTTGAAAGAAGTGATTTACTAATTTCTTTAGTGAGATAACTTGTGCAATTGTTGAAAGAGCCAATCAAAATTATTTTATTAGGTTAGGAAAGAGGGTTAGTTCTATTCACCCTCTTGAGTTGAATCTTTGGGTTAAACTTAAAGAAGGGGAAGTATCAATCTTGTCTTATAAAGCAAAGACCTTTAAGTTAGAATCTAATGGTAGTGCTATTACATAGCAAAATAATTATATCATAGTCTCAAGTCAATGGGTAAGCAATTAACTAGAATTGAGACTAACCTCAAAGAAATAAGGTAAACAGCTATTCATCTGATGCCTCAACCTTAAATTAAACCTAAAATGGAGAAAATGTTTTTATTTATGTCATTGTTATCAAGGAAAATTGATTATGAATTATTAGGTGACATGTCCAATAGGTCTAAAGTTATTAACAAAATTGTCAAAAGATCAAAATTTTTAGGTCTAAAGGATAAAGTGGTTGTTGTTATAGGCAATAAAGTCACGAGTGAGGTATATACTGAGGTTCAATCTAATACATAGATTGAGGACTAGATTAAAACTCAACATAAATTTGAGGATGATAACGATATCCAAAAGATTCAAAATATGTTCTAACTAAAGCAAGGTGATAATTTCACCTCTATATAAAAAGAAATAGTGTCAAAAAAATAGGTTAGTAGCTATGCAAGACCTTATTAGGTCAATAAGATGATTTTTAATAAAGTTCTAAAACAAATATATTATTCTAGACCAACTCATATTGATATCCTTCTACCTTATTAAAGGAAAGAGTATAATTTTGTATAATAAGATGGGTGTAATATAGTAGAATGAAATTTAGATGGCATGTCTAAACATCATATTTTAGTATTATCACACTATATGTAATGTTTGTGATTGCTACTAAATTAAGGGGTAATTTTGACCTTCAAATTGTTAAGATGATATGGGTTCACCAGCTTGTTAAAAGGTTGGTAAGACTTTTAGTTATCCTAAAAAGCCAAGAATCAAATCCTCTTTACCATTAAAATAGAGGGAGAAGTATAGTTATTTAGCTATATTAGTACTTTAGTTATATGCTATAATCAATCATTTTATTAGCATTATTGCGTTATTAATTGATAAAACATACAAACAGTTGATTAATCTGAAATGTCCCAACTTTGCCTACTTTAAGTAGTATATATATGGATGTTTTCTTGTCAATATTCTTTACTAGAGAAAATAGTCAAAATTATTTTCTGAAAGAAAAATTTATTTTTGGGTTACCTACCTTATTTTTTAAAAGAGTTAAAATGAGACTCAAAAGCCTATCACCAAGGGATTATTAAGTATTATCAATATACATAAATTGGCAGGTGAAGTAGTTGCAAAAGGTATAAAGCTATGTAATGATATAAAGTTACATAGAAAATTACATAAAGAAAAATCTTAGGGTGAAAAGGCCTTGGGAGATTTTTGTGAATAGATAGGTTATGCACCCATTCAGCATCCTCACAAAAAGGATAAGAAAAGGGTGTAATGTTATTCACCCAAGATTAAAGAAAAGAAAGGTAGGTTAACCTATAAAGAAAAGCAAAAGGGCAATGGTCTACCATAAATGTGGATGGATTGTACATTTCTCCAATTAATGCTCTATAAAGAAAAAGTTATATGCACTATCAATTAATGAGGGCCCTAAATGGTTATTAATGCATATCATTCTATTTGATGATTTAGATGGTGAAGATATGGAGATTTATATGATTAATTACCACTTAAAAGCTAGCCTTAATAATTTTTATGAAAGGTTAGATTCTAATGGGGAAGCTAATTAAAGTTTTATGCAAAAGCAAGGACTAATTAGTATTATCGAAAGAAAAAGAAATGATTTTTGGATTTTATTAATAAACATCTAGATCCAAATGAGAGAAGTCAATAACTAGAGACTTACACTCCTTGATACAGTAATTCATAGAATAAAAGGAAAGCAATATGGCAATAGAGAACCATCAATTCAAGAGCTCAAACTTGAGATTAAAGAACTCAAGTGAGAACTCAAGGAATTAAGAGAAAAGGTTATTACTCTTTTGAATCAGTTACTATGCATAACTTAGATATCCCAAATGCCTCGAGTAAAATGGTAGATATGCTAGAGTCTTCCTTAAAGGAAAAAAATGGTTTTAATAATCTTCAATAAAGCAATATGGTTGATTGAGTGATCACTTATAAATGGCATATGAAAATAATAGTTGTAGTTGTTTGGTAAAGAATATATACTCTCCACAACTTTGATGACTTAGGAGCTGATATGAATTGTATCAACAAAGGTTAATATCCTCAAAGTATTTTGAAAAAAGCTTTTGAAGTGTTAAACAATGTTAATGATAAAACTAAGCTTGTTATTTGTTACAAGCTTTCAAATGCTGCAATATGCAATAAAGGAGTTTCTTTACAAATTCCTTTTATCATTATTAAAAATCTTTCTTAAGAAGTTATTTTGGAAAATCCATTTTTGCATATACTTTATCCTATTTAGAAAATATTTGAAGAAGGCATATTTGTATAAATGGATGGAAAGTTTGTTACCTTTAATTTTCTTATAGAAGATGAGCATATTAAATCAAGAATACTACAAGAGAGAGAAAGAGAATATTTGAATGTTCTTCAAAATGAAAGTACTTATGAGTACTTAAGAAAATGGTTAGTCTTATTGGTTGGGTTTATTTCTAAAAATTTGATAAATTTCCTAATCCAAATATTTTAAAAGGATAAATGAATAAAAAAGCCTTACTCCAAGAAAAAACGTCTCCAACCAAGATAGTTATTTCACCATTAAAGGATGGAGTTGGATCCTCCAATCCAAAGACTTAGATTTAATTTTAGAAGATGCTTGTGAGCGTACTATAAATAAGGGATTAACTTATTGTTTCCTTCCAAAGTTTATTGAATTGTTATGTCCTATTGAGTATAACTATGAGGTTGTAGGATTTTATGTAAAAGACAATATGTATCCCCATCTTGGGAAGAAGGATAAATTCTATTATCAACATATCTTAAATGAAAAAATAGGAGTGGTTATTGAACCCATTGAAAGAGGTCAGGGTTATTTAGGTATGCGTGATTGGATTTATTCTAAATTCAAAATTAAAAGGGATATTTACCTTATTGAATGGCAAGGACACTTATTAGCCTCCAATGAATTAAAAGAATGGTGGAAGGTTAAATCATTTGATTATTTCAACTATATTAAGGCTTAAGATAGAGCTCTGTTTTATGACAATAGACAAAGAATGTTTAGCTAGTTCATCCAAATTCACTTCCCACATGACATAACCAAATTTCCAAACTAGTTTAAGGTATAGTTCTTTAAGTGGGATTGCATCCATTTACTTTATCAAAAAAGGTAAAAATTATTTCTAAATAGCTTAGTAAGAAAAACAAAGAGGCCAAGGATAAAGCATTACTTTTTGCAACATTATATCATATGCCTTGAATTGTTAGATAGGACAATGCTATCTTGGTCAATCACACACCTTCTAGAGGATTTGGATTTGCTAGGTGATTGTAACTCATCTAGCCTTGCATTTATCATCTTAAATTGTTTAGTGACAACCTTCATCCAAATCTTCACATCTATATCATGCACTTTTCCTTCACTACTCACACAACCAAAAGAAAAATGTTAGTAATTAAAAGAAATTTGTTCCTCACACACTCCATTATGTGTTTGCTCTCAAATCATATTGTTATCACTTGTGTTTCACTCTATTTTGGCTTTTCTTAATGATGGTTTCACCACTTTTGCCTTTTTTCCACTCAAGCAAGCCCCCTTTATGTTCTTGAAAGAGTTTAATTAACAAATTACAAGGATCAATATGTTAGATAGTGGCAAATCTTAAAATCAAAACTTTTAAAAAAATTTAGGATATCCATTTTTTAACTTGAAAAAAAAAAAAAGAAAAATCAGCTTTAAAACCTTATACATAATATGTTGAAAGAATCAAAATGCACTACTCAACTCAAACACAACTTCTTCTTCCTTTTTCTTTTCTTTTTTTTTCTTTTTTTGTCAACCCTTTTTTTCTTTAATCAAAATACCCACAAAATTAACACAACTTTAAGAGTAATAAGCTGATTAAAGCAAACCAAAAGAACTAAAAAAAGAAACACAAAGAATGAATAAAATACAAAGAAAAGTACTAAACAATGATAGAAAAGATATATATAATTTATTTCTAGAACCAAGGCTTTGATACCAACTAATAAAGAACTTGCTATGTAACCTATCTTACGAACCCTTGAATCAATTTGTTATGCATGGCCCAGAAAGCTAGGAAACAAGTTGGGTTGATCAGATCAAAACCCTTAGGAAACTAAGTCCTAAAAGCCTTAATTTTAAGACATTACAAAGGTTGATCGCTCTTTTGATAAGTCAAGACAATATATTCCTTTAAGAACATAGGAAAGCAAAGCAAAGCTTACTGAAAAAAAACCTCAATCTTGTTCATTCCATTTTACATAGCTACAGTCTTTATATAAGCATGTAAATATTACAATCCTATAAGGAAAAGATGTTTCTTAACATACCTATATTGGAAAACCTTAATTATAGGTGATCCCTGTAATTAAGGAATACAATTTTACCTTGATTAAAAATCCTAAATCTGCCTTAATTAGGAATTCTTAAAAAGACTACCACTAATGATATATAGTCAAAGTAAATATCTAACTAATATATCAAGACTCAGCTGATCCTATAAGCCCAAATAAACCCAAGAAGTTTCTTTGCATTCAATCAAACAAATGAGTCCTTTTGTTGCTACAACTCATTCACAAAAAATGATGCTAAAATTAACTTTTATTTATACACTTCACATTATATTCATTGCATACTAGCTTATTTATACTCCATTAAAACTCTAAATCTATTAAATTTTATCAAGCAAAAGTGTCATTAATGTTTGTTAGCTTTTCTAAATTGTAAATAATCATTCAATATATAAGTAATGAGTGCATTTCTTTGTCTCTACTTCATTCACCCAAAATGAACTTGTAACTTACTTTTATGTCTACATCTAACATTATTTTCACTACACAAAACACATCAAATATACCTTTATTACTCTTAATCCATTAAATTATATCAAGAAAATGAGTCATTAGTCTTAATTAGGTTTTCTAATTACTACTAAATGGTTCAATTCCAAAATAATGAGATTGTCTCATCAATTTTTGCTTACAATGTGTCCTTTTATTTGTACACCTTTAGCACCCCAAATGCTTTGAATTTAATCAAACAAATGAGTCATTATTCTTAATTATGATTTCTTATAGGTATTAAATGTTTAATTCTTGAATAACATGATTGTCTCTTCATTTCTTGCCAACAAGGCTCTTCCTTTTGTTGCTAGGACTCATTCACACAAGATAATCTTGAAATCAACTTATGTGCCTACACCTAACATTATATTCATTGCAACAAGCCTATATGTACACCTTTGAAACAATGAATCTATTGAATTTCATCAAAGAAAGGAGTCATTAATAATCTTCATCAACTTTTCTAAATTGTATAAAATGATTTGATACTTGAATTGTGAGATTTTCTCTTCATTTCTCACAAGCAAGTTTCCTCCTTTCACTTCAAGGACTTATTAACACCAAATGGATTTATAAATCACTTTTATGCTTAGGCCTAATATTATTTTCATAACAGTAAGCACATCTATACATCTTTGGTACTTTGAATCTATTGAATTGCTTCAAACAACTAAGTCATTAATCTTAATTATCATTTTTTATAGGTATTGAATAGTTTAATTCTTGAATAATAAGATCATTTCTTAATTTCTTGGCAGCAAGAATTATCCTTTTGTTGCTAGGACTCATTCACACAAGATGATCTTGAAATTAACTTTTGTGCCTATACCTAACACTATATTCAACAAGTTTGCTTGTAAACCTTTGAAACTCTACATCTATTGAATTTCATCAAGAAAAGGAGTCATAGATGTTGATTAACATTTCTTATAGGTATTAAAAGGTTCAATTTCTAAATATGCACAATAATTTATTTTAGATTAATAACTATTTCCTTTAGTTTTCCTAATTCTTCTTTGACTAGGCTGGATACTTTGACCATCTAAGAAATTTGTAAGTAATGTATGCTGAGTAGAATACGTTGAAGGCTTTCATTTAGAAAAACATAATAAACCCACTTTTGTAGCAGTTGTAGCAGAAATAAAAAAATAACAATTAATAAAAATATAGATTATAGTTTTAAAAATTCATGGAATTTACCATCTTCTTCTTCTTCCTTAGTTTACCACAAAAGTTGGTTCTTATTTAAAATAGGCATGTGGTTAAAATCATGAAAGAAAATCTTTATCACAAGGTTACAATGATTTTACCTTGTTATCTTCAGAACTTATTAGCCAACATTAAAAGAAATACAAGTTCCTATATTTGAAAATGGTGCAAGTGGCTATTAAACCAACCACTAGATTAGGACCAAATAATTTAGTTATCCTTTTATCTTAGAGATAAAAGACATAATTGATTGCATGACTCCTTACTAGGAGTAATTAAATCAAGTTTGAGTGATAGACCAATTTATTTTTCATGTTATCCCAACATCACTCTTTCAATAAGTAAGCTTGATTTTATTCATACATTATATCTTGATATTAAAATAGAAGGCTTTGATATGATGCCTGAATCTAAAAATTTGATTTTTATTTACAAGATCCATTCCAAGAATGAAAGAAATTTCATCTTGGTTATTTACCGAGAAAGATCTTTTGACCTTGTTTCTCATTAATAACTCATGTTATGGTTCTTAAAACTATTAATTGGGATCAAGTTATGTTACTTAATAAATGGAATTTAGAAAGGGCTATTGAGCCTATAAGAAAACAAACCTATTAACTAGAAGAAGTCTTTGAATATAATGATAGTGATGTGGAGATTAGATTCTCCCACAATAGATCTATCAAGTATGATGGAATCCATACTGTACTAGTTCAAATTAATAAGGGAGTTGATGCTTTGTAAAACCTTGGAGAGCCAATGACAAGGGTAGGGTCAAAGAAAAAAAAGAAAGCACTCAACAAGTTGTTGTGCAACATTTATTTATAAGAAACTACTAGGTATGAATTAAGGATGATAGAGGCTTTACCCATGCATCATCTATGGAGGACAAGTGGCCCGTCTTTGAGTATTTGAATCACTTATTTTAGGGTTTTTTCATGGGTTTTTTATTATTATGTAATGGGTTAGATGAATTTTATTGATAAGCCTATCTCAATAGCCAGGATTTTTGGTAGTTAACATATAGAAAGGGAAAAAAGGATGACTGAAGGGGAGGAACTTCTTTATATGAGTGAATAAGCTATTTTCTCTAGTTCTTTAAGAACTAATTCTGAACTTTTATAATTAAGTGTGTTGGTTCAATAGACTTATCTTCTTCAATGTTGTTGTTAGGAGTGACATCCAAATCCCATAGTTATATTCATTGGTTGTTGTAGAACTTCAATTGTTTAACTTATGTCAGAACAATCCTATACCAATATTGGTGTTGGGTTTCATTTATGTATAATTAGAGTCTGTATCAAAGTTAAAGTTGTAGGATAAGATAAGGCATTCAACCTCTTTGGTTCCCTCAAATTTTCCTTGGAATTTAAAGGAATTAGAAGGACGAAAAAGCAGGTCATTCACCCATAATACAAGGTTAAATTTCCTCCATCTACTTCAACCTCTGTGGTTTATGAACTAGTTGGTCCACCATCTCCTCATTCTTCTTATTTCTTGGATAGAAGGTATAAAGATGAAGATAAGAGTATTAATATTCTTACTAGTGAGACTAATGACTATAGAGTGGCAAGAGCATTTTTTGCTCTCAAGAAAATTAAGTTAAAAGAAAACAATTTTATATGACTTCCTCAAAAAGAACAAGAAAAATGGTTTAATGGGTGCCAAAGGATGGTTAGAAAACTTGGAACTTCTAGCATATTTTATTTCATTACAAACATTTATAAACTTCAAAAGAAAAGATTTCTTAATTTTTCAAATGAAAAAACTTATTCTATTTTAGAAAATTCTTTTCAAAATTATTTGACAAAATAAGGAAAAAGGGGTAACTTTATTCACTCTCTTAAGTTAAATCTTCAAGATAAACTTAAAGAAGGTGAAGTAATTGCCTTATCTTGTAAAGTGGAGACATCTAAATTAGAGTACAATGTTAGCACTACTATATAACAAAACAACTATACCAACTTAAGTTTTTAATCAGTAGATAAAATAATTGACTAAAATTAAGACTAAGCTTGATGAATCAAGGCTAATGGTTATTCACGACACCTTAGACTCTAGTTAAACCAATTTGGGCAACATAAAGATGAAGATTCTAGCATTTCAAGGGAAGAATGATCTTGAACTTTTTTTTGGAGTGAGAAAGAAATGTTGAGTGACTGGAGTTCATAGAAAAGTTTCCTTATGTGATCAAATGCAAACATGGAAAGGAAAATGTTATTGTTGGTAAATTGTCTAGGAGGTAAGCATTACTTACGTCTTTGCAAATTAAGTTACTTAGTTTTGAGGCTTATAAGCTAATGATTCTGATTTTGGCCAAGTATAGAATGCATGTGATAAGTGTGCATTTAGTGATCTTTATAGGCATGAAGGCTTTTTTTTTTTAAGAGGGATAAATTATGTGTGCCTATTTGTTCTATTCATGAGTTACTTAGTAGGGAAAAAGGGGCACTTTAGTGTGTAAAAGACTTTAAATATATTGCATAAGCAATATGCTAAGTGATACAAACTCTAATTATATGTAAATAAAATCCAACACAAATGTTGGTATAGGATCATTCTAACAAAGTTAAAGGATTTGAAGTTCTGACCCAATAAACAACCAAAAACCAAAACTTTAAGATTCAGATGCCACTCCTAACAACAACAATGTTGAAGAAGATAAGTTTATTGAACCAACACATTCAAGTATGAAAGTTTGGAATTAGTTCTCAAATAACCAGAGAAAAATAGCTCAGACACTTATGAAAATGGGCTTGCCTCCTTTAGCCACCCTTTTTGCCCTTTTTATATGCTAACCCCCCAAAACCCTAGCTAATAAGATGGGCTTATTAAGGAAATTCGTCCAACCCACTGAATAATAATAAAAAACCCATAAAAATAACTCATTAAGATGCTGAAATTTGTTTAACCCACTACATAGCAATATAACCCATGGCTCAATTTTTGCAAGTGTTAAATAAGGATATAGCAAATATGGTTGAATTGCAACACTATGTGGAATTGGAAGACATGGTGCGCATGGTAATAAAAGTTGAAATGCAACCTAAATGAAAGCGCTCCACACGGCTTGGGCAAAATTCGGGTTCTACCTTATCTTAGAAGCCAAATTGGAGTAAAAGGGATGAGATGGCCAATTACAAGTCTAAAGCTGAGCTACCCAAGCATAAGAATATGGGTTCTAGCAAGGAGACAAGTAATTTTGAACCCCAACCAAGTAGAAATAGAGATGTTAAATGTTTTAAGTGTTTGGGCAAGGGTCGCATTACATCTCAATGTCCAAATAAGCATGTAATGATCTTAAGAAGTAATGGTGATGTCGAAACTAAAAGTGAATTAGATGATGATTATGTGCCATCATTAAAGGATGAAAGTGATGGAAAGGAGTATCCAGTTAACGGAGTAGCTCTCCTTACAAGGCAAGCATTGAATGTGCAAGTAAAGAAAGAAAATGAGGTGCAATAAGATAACATCTTTCAAACAAGGTGTCTCATCAAAGATAAGGTATGTAGTATGATTATTAATGGTGGGAGTTGCACTAACATTGCTAGCACAACTATGGTTGAGAAGCTAGTCTTACCTACTATGAAGCATCCTAGGCCATATAAGCTTTAATGGATGAATGAAAGTGGTGAAGTTGAGGTAAAAAATCAAGTGCTCATATCATTTTCTATTAGAAGGTACCATGATGAAGTTTTATGTGATGTTGTGCCTATCCATGCAGGCCATATTCTATTAGGAAGGCCATGGCAATTTGACAAGCAAGTTATGCACGATCGCTTAAAGAATCGATATTCCTTTGTAATGAATGAAAAACCTATTACTCTTGTACCATTATCACCTCAACAAGCTTATGTGGATCAATTGAAGATTAAAAATGAGAGTGAACATAAAAGAGAGATTGATAAAAGAGAAAAGAGAGGAGAAAACATGAGGACAGAAGAGAAAGAGAAGAAAAGAGAAAGTCTTTATGCAAAAGAACTGATGTCAAAAGAGCATTCTATGTCAAACAACCTATGATCATACTTTTGTACAAAGAGGCTTATTTTAACACTAACAAGTTTGATCCATCTTTGCCTAGTGTTATTATTGCTCTATTCCAGGAATTTGAAGACGTATTCCCTGACAATCTCCCAAGTAGATTGCCACCTAATAGAGGAATTGAGTATCAAATTGATTTCATCCTAGGTGCATCCATCCCTAATTGACCAACACTAAGGAGACAAAAGAGCTTCAAAGGCAGGTTGAGGAACTTATTTCCAAAGGATATGTGATGGAAAGCATAAGTCCATGTGCTATTCCTTTTCTACTAGGAAAAGATAAGACTTAGAGGATATGTGTTGATTGTCAAGCAATCAACAAAATCACTGTAAAGTATCGTCACCCTATACCTAGATTAGATGACATGTTGGATGAATTGCATGGTTCATGTGTCTTTTCTAAGATTGATTTGAAAAGTGGATATTATCAGATTTGGATAAGAGAGGGAGATGAATAGAAAACAGCTTTCAAAACTAAGTATGGTTTGTATGAATGGCTTGTTATGCCATTTGGTCTCACTAATGCACCAAGCACTTTTATACGATTAATGAATCATGTTTTACATCCATTTGTTGGTAAATTTGTAGTTATATATTTTGATGATATTTTGATCTATAGTAAAATCCTAGAAGAGCATCTTGATCATTTTACATTCTGAGAATTGTATGGTAACTTATAAAAATGTTCCTTTTGTACTAATCAAATCACATTTCTTGGTTATGTTGTCAGTGCTAAAGGTATTGAGGTTGACGAGGAAAAATTTAAGGCAATTCGAGATTGGCTTACACCTAAGTCAATTAGTGATGTGCGTAGCTTTAATGGTCTAGCTAGTTTTCTATAGACGCTTTGTTAAAGACTTTAGCACCATTGCTGCACCACTCACTAAGCTTATCAAATAGAACAAGAGTTTTAGGTGGGGGAGTGACCAAGACAAGGCTTTTGATTGCATCAACAAAAAATTAAGTTCTACACCTTTACTTGTTTTACCAAACTTTGCAAAAGCTTTTGAGACTGAGTGTGATTCTTTAGGTATTGGCATTGGAGCTATTTTGATTTAGGAAAGGCATCCAATTGCTTACTTTAGTGAAAAGCTAAGTGGAGTAAGCCTTAATTATCCTACTTATGATAAAGAGATGTATGAGTTGGTACGAGCTTTGGAGACATGGCAACATTACCTTTGGCCCAAGGAGTTTGTCATCCATACTTACCATGAATCTTTAAAGCACTTGAAGGGACAAGGAAAGTTGAACAAAAGACATGCCAAGTGGATTGAATTCATTGAGGCCTTTCCCTACATCATCAAATATAAACAAGGTAAGGAAAATGTGGTAGTTGATGCATTATCTCGTAAGTATTATCTCTATGCTTACTGGAAATTATTAGGATTTTAACATATTAAGGATTTATATGTGAATGATCCTAACATTGCTAATGTGTATGGAGCATGTATGATGTCAGCCTTTAAGAAGTTTTATAGGCATAAGGATTTCTTATTTAGGGAAAATCATATATGCATGCCTATAAGTTCATTGAGGGAGTTGATTGTAAGAAAAGCACATAAGGGTGGTCTAATGGGTCATTTCAAAGTTTGGAAAAACCTAGATGTCCTAAATGAACATTTCTTTTTGCCACATATGAAACGAGATGTTGAGAGGATATTTGAGAAATGCATAACATACAAATGCTAAATCTAGAGTTTTACCCTATGGCTTATATACCCCTTTACCCATACCTAGCCATCCTTGGGATGATTTATCTATGGAGTTCAAACTAGGATTGCCATGAATAAAAAGGGGTAAGGATTCTATATTTGTTGTTGTTGATAAGTTTTCAAAGATGGCACAATTTATCTTTAGGATTGCTATCTTAGCTTATAAATAGGCACCCCTTGTAAGTTCTAGAAAATTAAATAACTTTGAGTGAAATAGAAAGCATGGATTTTTCTCCCTCAGTTCTTTTGAGGACTAAAGAACTTAGGAAGAGGTACTTCCTCTTGTGGCGTTCCAATTAACTTATCACTCCCAATTCCCTTTTTTTCTAGAGTGTGGCATCTTTATCCTTGTTAAATACCCTAAGTTTGTGTTCCTTCAAATGTTGGATCTAGGGTTTGTGTTATTAAATTCTGGTTTAGCTTCTCTGGTTATTCTTTGATTACTTGTGTGTGTTGGGTCCTTAAGCCACATCTTTTTGGGTTTTTTTTTTTTTTGCATCATTGGTCCTCCTCAACTCCTTTGTTGATTTGAGTTGGTACAATATGACTTCCATCATTCCCACTCTCCTAAAAATGATTTGTCCTCAAATCAACACCTACATCATCCAAGAGAAAAGGAGAAAAGTCAAAAACATTAAATGTTACACTCACATTATATTCACTTGGCAAGTCAAGTTTATATGCATCATCATTAATTCTTGCCACCACTTGAAAAGAATCATCTTCCCTTGGTTGCAACTTTGATTTCCATTGCATAAGAAATCTTTCCTTCCATAAATGTACCCAAACTTAATCACTAGGTTCAAAGGAGATAATGGATTAAAACCATAAACAAGCTCGAAAGGATAATAAGCACTATGAACGACACGATTATAGGCAAATTCCACAAAAGGCAAACATTCTTCCCAAGTTCTAGAGTTCTTACCAATAACAACACACAACAACATACCAAGAGTTTGATTTACTAACTCAGTTTGTCCATCAATTTGTGGATGGCAAGTAATAGAAAACAACAACTTTGTTCCAAGCTTACCCCATAATATCTTCTAAAAATGGCTCAAAAATTTTGCATCGCAATCTGACATAATACTCTTCAGTACTCCATGTGGGTGAACAATCTCTCTAAAAAATAAGTTGCAATGTGTGTGGCATTATCCGTTTTGGTGCAAGCAATGAAATGCGCTATCTTTGACAACCTATCAACTACAACAAGAATACAATCTTGGCCCTTCTTGGACCTAGGTAACCCAAGAATAAAATCCATAGAAATGTTGGTCCAAGGTTCACAAGGAATTTCTATAGGCATATACTTACCATGGGACAAAACCCTAGACTTAGCTTTTCTACAAGTAATACACTTTGCATAGACTATTTTAACATCCCTTTTCATATGTGGCCAACAGAAATGTTCATTTAAATCATCAAAAGTCTTTTGAATAGTGTCCCATTAAACCACCCCCATCAACTTCTCTCACAAGTAATGCTCTTATAGACCCTTGAGGAAAACAAAGCTTATTTACTCTAAACAAATACCCCTCATGTCTATAGAACTTACCAAAGACTGCTTTCTTACATGTAGCATATATGTTACTAAAGTCAACATCATTAACATATAAATCAATAATGTGCTTAAACCCTAACAACTCAACACTCAAAGTGCTAATCAATGTGTACCTACGTGACAATGCGTCAGCAACAACATTTTCCTTACCTGATTTGTATTGAATTACATAAGGAAAAGTTTCAATAAACTTAACCCATTTTGCATGTCACTTATTCAACTTACCTTACCCCTTCAAGTATTTTAAAGAGTCATGATCAGTATGAATTACAAACTCCTTGGGCCAAAAGTAATGTTGCCATGTTTCTAAAGTCCTAACAAGTGCACACATTTCTTTATCATAAGTTGGATAATTTAATGTTGCCTCACTTAAAGAATGCAATTGGTCGTTTCTCTTGCATGAGAACTCCCCCAATCCCAATGCCCAATGTATCACATTCAATTTCAAAGATCTTAGAAAAATTAGGCATTGCAAGAAGTGGTGTGTTACACAACTTAGACTTAAGCAAAACAAAGGCATCTTGTTGTTGCTTACTCCACTTGAAACTCACACTCTTTCTAAACAGTTCAATCAATGGCATAGATATAGTACTAAAATCCTTAATGAACCTCCTATAAAAGCGAGCCAAACCATGGAAACTCCTTACATCACTCACACTCTTAGGTGTAGGCCATTCTTGATTTGCCTTAATCTTACTCTTTATCAACCTCTATGCCATAAGCTTACACAACATAACCCAAGAAAATGACATGATCCTTGCAAAAATTGCATTTCTTCAAATTTGCATACAATTTCTCTTTCCTCAAAACATTAAGCACATAATGCAAATGTTCAACATGCTTTTCTAAATTCCTATTGTATACTAATATGTCATCAAAATAAGCTACAACAAACTTTCCTAAGAATGGTCTCAAAACATGATTCATTAATCTCATAAAAGTACTAGGTGCATTAGTCAAACCAAAGGGCATAACGAACCATTCATACAAACCATGCTTGGTCTTGAATGTAGTTTCCCATTCATCTCCTTCCATCATTCTAATTTGATGATACCCACTCTTAAGGTTAATTTTAGAGAAATAACAAGCACCATGTAATTCATCTAACATATCATCAGGCCTGGGTATAGGATGTCAATACTAAAGTGTTATTTTGTTGATAGCTCTACAATCGACACATATCCTCCAAGGTCCATCTTTCTTTGGCACAAGCAACACTGGCACTGCACATGGACTCATGCTCTCCCTTACATGTTCCTTCTTCATTAACTCATCAACTTGCCTCTGAGGCTCCTTTGTCTCCTTAGGATTACTACTATACGCTAGCTTATTAGGAATGGGAGCTCTAGAAATAAGATCAATGTGATGTTCAATCCCATTCTTTGGTGGTAAACCATTTGGGATCTCTTTAGGGAATACATCATTATAATCTTACAACAAAGATAAAATAGCACTAAGCAAAAATGAATCAAGGTCAATGTTAGAGAAATGAGAATCCTTGTAAAGGATTAAGATCATTTGTTACCTAGCTTGGAAGGTAACACAACATCTGCTCCTTTTACAAACACACTCACTTATTTTCTCTCATCTTCACTCTTGTGAACCTGACCACTCTTGTACTTAGCACTCTCAAATGCTTTCACCTTGTTTTTCTCTCCTTCACTTTCTTTTCTCTCGATTCTCTCTTTCTTTTTTCTCCTCCTCTTTTGCTCACTTTCATAAAGTCTCACTTGGTCTTCATACACCTGTTTTGGGGTCAATGGAACAAGTGTGAATGGTTTTCCATCCATAGTGAAAGAATAGTAGTTCTTATAACCATCATGCAAAACTTTTCTATAAAATTGCCAAGGATGACCCAATAAAAAATGCTCGGTGTGCATAGGTACAACATCACAAAACAACTCGTCTTTATATCTACCAATGGAAAATTTAACCACAACTTGTTTAGTCACTTTTACCACTCCATTATCATTTAACCATTGCAAATTATATGGCTAGGATGTTTGGTTGTAGGCAAGTTCAATTTTTCCACCAACTTTGTACTTGCTACATAAGTGCAACTACCTCCATTAATGATCAAACAATAGATTCTATCTTGAACAAAACATCGAGTATGGAAAATATTTCCCTGCTACATCTCCACATCATCCTCCTCCTTAACCTGCACACTATGGGCTCTCCTTACTACTAAAAGCCTTCCACCATGCTCTGGATACTTTATCCCTTCATCAACATCATTAGCATCTTCTAGTGGTGACATTTGGTCTTCATCACTAGCATCATTGTCAGACACATAGTCTCCATTCTCCTTAAGGTACATTGTTCTCTTGTTAGGACATTGTGAAGCCACATGACCCCTACACAGACATCTAAAGCATTTGATGTCTCTAGTTTTTCCTTGGGTGCCCTCAAGTTTTTCTTTAAATTTGCTCTTTTTAAGGTTGCCCCCATTAGTCTTGGGTCTATGTGAATTGGTTTTAAGCATAGAATTCATTTCTCTTCCTTCTTCCTCTAGTTCGACTTCCAAAAAGTTGAACCTAAGTTCTGATTATATTTAAAAGTGCTCCTTCCCTTAAGTTTTCTCTCAACTTTTATGGCAATGTGTACCATGTTTTCAAGCTCTACATAGTGTTCTGTTTTACCACATCAGTTATGCTTCTATTCAACCTTTGGAGGAACCTAGCCATGGTTGTCTCCCTATCCTCCATTACATTTGCCCTAACCATTGCAATTTCTATCTCCTTATGATACTCTTCCACACTCTTGGAACCTTGCATAAGGCTCTACAGCTTGTTAATAAGAGCTAGGAATCTCCTTCTCATTACAGTCTTCAACTCATTCCAAGTTCCTACGGTTCTCTCAAAATTTCTTCTCTTAGTGTTAACTTGCTAGTCCCACCATACTACAACATAATCAGTGAACTCTACTATAACTAACTTCACTTTCTTCTCCTCAAAGAAGTTGTGGCACTCATATATTAATTCTACCCTTTGTTCCCAATCCAAATAGACATCAGGGACAACTTTCCCTTGGAAAGAAGGTATTTTCATTTTAATACTAAGATTTTTGTCTAATCCTTCCTCCACTCTATTTCTATTATCCCAACCTTTACTGTACCTATCATAAACATTTCCATTGCCTCTTACTCCTCTATCATTCCTATTACCACGTCCTCCTCTAAACCCACCTCTGAAGTTTCTACTAACATTATCACCATCATCATAATAATCATCAGCATCTTCACCAAAATCATGTTCAAATTGCTCCTTCACGACCCTCCCATCTAGCCTCTTAGGATTGACACCTGATTCCCCTTCTATTTTATCCATCCTGTCTTGCACTTCCCAAAACATTTGGTTAATCCAATCAAACTTCGGCTTTAAGGATATCATAAGCAATTTGAAATCTGGAACAACTATTTCCTCCTTTCCATGTGGGAAACTACCTTCTTTAGCATTATACATTGTACATGCAAGATTATTAGTAAACAAATAGCAGAAAAGCAACCCAAGAAACACATGATTTTTTTTTTTTTTTTGGTTAACTAATAGGTATTCCTATAAAATGAATGACAGCAATGGCCAAACACAAGAACACACGAATTTCTTCTTTTCTTTTGTTTTCTTTTGTTTTCTTTTTTGATTATTCAACCAATAATGAAGAACACACAAAAGAGATGATAACAAAAGTATAACTAACTTGAGTTAGAGCCAAGGCTCTAATACCAAATGATACTAACTCCGATTATACGTAAATGGAACCCAACACCAATGTTCATATAAGATTGTTCTAACAAAGGTTAAAGGATTTGGAGTTTTGACCCAATGATTATAAACATCAAGAACCAGAGCTATAAGATTCAGATGCCACTCCTAACAACAACAACAATGTTGAAGAAGATAAGTCTATTGAACCAACACACTCAACTATAAAAGTTCAGAATTAGTTCTTAAAGAACCAAAAACAATAGCTCATACACTCATGAAAATGGGTCTACCTCCTTTATCCACCCTTTTTGCCCTTTCTTTATGCTAACCCCCAAAAACCCTAGCTAATAAGATGTACTTATTAAGAAAATTCGTCTAACCCACTAAATAATAATAAAAACCCATGAAAATAACCCATTAAGATGCTGAAATTCGTTCAACCCACTACATAACAATATAACCCATGAAAATAACCCATTTAAATGCCCAAACATGGGTTCCCAAATCCAGCTTTCTTCCAAAGGACATGGTTCTCAAATTTCTCCATAGATGACACATTTGTAAGCCCTATTGAAGCCTCCATCATCCTTAACTCGTATCTAGTAACTTCTTGACAGTAAATGTCACACAACAAGTTATTGAGAGCTTCCTGTATTTTCTTTGACCTTGCCCTTGTCATTAGTCCTCCAAGGTTTTGCAAAGCATCAACTCCTTTTTTGATTTGAGCTAGTATAATATGGTTTCCATCATTAAGTAAGTTAATAAGGGGTATGTGAAGGTTGTCTTTGAACCTAATGATTGGGTGTCAGTGCATATGAGGAAGGAACAATTTTTCCTATAAAAAAAGTACAAATTACAACCTCAAGGTTTTAGCCTTGAAAATATCATTCACTGGATGAAAAGAAAATAATCTCAAAAGAAGGAACCTTCAATACAAGAATTAAAAGAGAAATAAAAGGTTATAGACTTTACTTTTATATCTACCCCAAATATTATATTTATTATAGCATGCACATCTTGTAATCTATTGAATTTCTTCAAAGAAAGGAATCATCGATCTTGATTAGCATTTTCTTATAGGTATTATATATGGTGCAATTCCTAAATAATGAGACCATCTCTTTAACTCTTGCTGGCAAATCCCCTCCCTTTGTTACAAGGACTCAGTCATTAAAATGATCTTGGAAATTACTTTTATTTCTATAACTAACATTGTATTCCTTGTAACAAGCACGTTTGTACATCTTTAGTATTTTGAATGCATTAATTCCTCAAAAAAAGAAGTCATTAATCTTGATTAGGTTTTATTATAGGTATTAAATAATTAAATACATGAACATTGAGATTAACTCTTTATTTTTTGTTAAAAAGGATTCTCCTTCCATTGTAAGTACATTTGTACACTTTTGGCCCTTTAAACCCATTAAATTTCATTAAACAAAGGAGTCATTGATCTTGATTAGCTTTTTTTTTTTTAATATATGCATTGAATGATTCAATTCCTTAATTTATATTCTTTGTTCTAACACCTTTGGTGTTCTAAATCATTTAAATTTGATTGAAAAAAGCAGTGATTGATCAAGATTAGCATTCCTTACAAGTATTGAATTATTTAAGTTATGAATAAAGTGATTGTCTTTTCTTTTTTTGCTACCAAACCTTTTAATGGAGAACAAGGTGCTATTTAAGTACAACATAGCAAGTATTCCCTAGATCCTTGGAAAGGAATCAGTGGTCCAATGACTATGGCGAGGACAAAGAGAATGAAAGAGGCTTTACAAGGCTTAATCAAGGATCTGCATGACAAAGAGGGTGATCTAGATGATTACAAGGCTGTTCTAAAAGTTTTCAATGCTACACCAAGGATAATCACTTATCTTTATATACAAGATAATGGACAAAGCTTAAAACTTGAAGAACTAGACTTGGAACCCATGATGTAAGTCCAAGGTGCATAACCAAATTGAGGAAAGGCTCAATTGCATGCTAAGTTGTATTAATGGGCCTAATTTTGTGTCAGGTTGTTGGATTTAAGGTTAAGGGAAAATTACATATAAACAAAGGCTTAACTTCTTTGGTTTATTTGGGCTTATAGGTTCAACTGAGTCTTGATATATTAGTTAGATCTTTACTTTGACTTTTATGTCATTAGTTCCTTTTAAGGATTCCTAATCACGGTAGATTTAAGATTCCTAATTAGGGCAAATTTAGGATTCCTAATTAAGGTAGAATTGTATTCCTTAATTAAAAGGATCACTTATAATTAAGATTTTCTTATATAGGTATGTTAAGAAACACCTTTTCCCACCTTTTCCCACTAGGATTGTAATATTTACATATCTATATAAAGACTACAACTATGTAAAATGGGATAACGAAATTGAGGTATTTTTTAACAAGCTTTGCTTTCCTTTCTTGTGTTTTTGGAAGAATACATTATTTGACTTATCAAAGGAATAAGAAACCTTTGTAGCATCTTAAGATTGGGGCTTTTATAACTTAGTTTCCTTAAGGTTTTGATCTGATCCAACTTGTTTTTTAGCTTTTTGGGGCTTGTATAACAAATTGATTCAAGGGTTTTTAGGACAGATTGCCTAGCAGGTTCTATATCACTTTTCCTTTTTTCGCAAGAACTATTTCAAATAACATGATCTTGTAATTAACTTTTGTGTTCATACCAAACATTATATCCATTGCAACAAGCACATTTATACCCCTCTAATACCCTAAATCTATTAAATTCCATCAAATAAAGGAGTCATATCATAATTAGTATTATTTTTATAGGTATTGTACTATTTATTTTCTAAAGAATAAGGCCATCTCTTCATTTTGAGGACTCATTCACACAAAATAATCATACAAATAACTTTTGTGTTTACACCAAATATTATATTCATTGGAGATAACACATTTGTGAAACTTTAATACTTTAAATACATTTAATTCCATTAATCAAAGGAGGCATTGATCTTAATTTGCTTTCTTTATAAATATTAAATGGTTTAATTCATAAAAATTAAGACATCATTTTATTTCTTACTATCAAGGTTTCTCCATTCATTAAGATTTATTCATACTATATGATGTAGAAATTAATTTTTATATCTACACCAATCATTTAATTCCTTATAATAATGAAATTTTAATACCTTTGGTACTCTGAATTCATTGAATTCCATCAAATAAAGGAATAATTAATGTGAACCCGAAAAGATATAGCTTAAGGACCCAACAAACACAAGGAATCAAACAAGAATCCAAAAAAGCTAAATTAGATTTTAATCATGTGAGACCTAGACTCATTATTCAAACAAACACAAACCTAAGGTATAATGAAGGATATGAATTCCACATTCTAGAAAAAGAAGGGATTTTGGAGCTTTAAGTTGGATTAAATGTCATAAGAAGAGTTATTTTTTGATAAGTAATTTTGTTCTTAGAAGAACCAAAAGAGAAAATTCTCACTTCTTTATTTTACTAATAATTTGTCATCTTTAACAATGAAATTAAGTCTATTTATAGACTAAAATGATAACTGTAACCTTAGAAATGAGGATAAAAATTCTTATACAAACTCTGATTATATGAAAGGGTTAAGGGATTGGAGTTCTAACCCAATGATTCTAAACAATCAAGAACCAGAACTATAGGATTTAGATGTCACTTATAACAATAACAATGTTGAAGAAGATAAGTCTATTGAACCAACATACTTAATTATGAAAGTTTAGAATTAGTTCTTAAAGAACTAGAGAAATAGCTCATCCCTCATAAACAAAGTTTTGCCACCTCCACCCATCCTTTTTCCCTTTTTATATGCTAACCACCCAAAACCCTAGCTACTAAGTGGGCTTATTAAGAAAATTCGTCCAGGCTACTAAATAATAATAAAATCCATTAAAATAACCCATTAAGATGCTGAAATTCGTCCAACCCACTACATAACAATATAACCCATAAAAAATAACCCATTTAAATGCCTAAACATAGGCTCCTAACTCCAACTTCCATCCCAATGCCATGATTTTCATATTCCTCCATAGATGACACATTTGCAAGCCTTAGTGAAGCCTTCATCATCTTTAACTCATGCCTACCAACTTCCTGTAAGTAAATGTCACAAAAAGTTCTTAAGTACTTCCTTGATTTTCTTTGACCTTGCCCTTGTCAATGGTGGTCCAGGGTTTTGCAAAGCATCAACTCTCTTGTTAATTTGAGCTGAAACAATATGGCTTCCATCATTCTCACTCTCCTCAAAATGATTTGTCCTCAAATCAGCACCTACATCATAAAAAAGGAGGAGAACACCTGTCGTGAATTCTTGCACATACTGTAAAAAGTAAGGACATATTGACAATGAGTGTTGGTAGAAGCCCAAACTAGTGGTTTCAAAGAACAAGTTTGTTGTATTGGCAGACTTGGAGCAGTGTGAAAGGTGCAGATAGGATGACCATAATGTCAAGAGATGCTTGACACTTCTCCTTGAGCAAGAGAAGGCACTCGATGGCACAGTAAAAATAATTGGTGCAGTCAAAGTTGAGAAAAAGGAGAAAGTTATCTTCAAGCCAGTTCAAAGGAAAGAATATAAAGCAAAAAGCGAGGTAGTTAATATAGCTAAAATTGCAATAAAGGTTGACTACAAGGATAAGCAGTGGATTCTTGATAGTGGATGCACTTCATACATGATGGGAGATAAGAGTAAATTATCAAAGCTAAACAAGTCAAGAGAAGGCAGAGTCATGTTTGGCAATGATGATTCACTCAACATTAGTGGTTACGGGTCAGTAAATATTGGAAAAGGAAAGCTGAAAATTGTTTTGCATGTTGAAGGACACATATATAATCTAGCATATGTCAGCCAACTATGCAATGAAGACCATAAAGTGATATTCACAAAAACAAGTTGCCAAGTAAAGAGGAAAGAAGGCAATACTGTTGCAACCAGGAAAAGAACAACTGGAAATTTATATGTGATTGATGAGGACAAGACAAGCAGCTGTTTACTCACCAAAGAAGAAGAAAATCAACTTTGGCATAGGAGGCTAGGACACTTAACACAGAAGAATATGAGGAAGCTATCCATTACTCATGCAATTAGAGACATTCCCAACCTTAGGAGAGAGAGAGAGAGAGAGAGAGAGTATGTTTGCTCAACATGCTCTAAAGGAAAACATGTTAGAAAGCAGTATAAGACCAAAGAGTTCAGTTTTGAAGCAGTGCTTGACATTGTGCATAATGATTTGTGTGGACCGATGGGGATAAAAGGGTTGAATGGTGAGAAGTACTTCATCTTGTTTGTTAATGATTATTCTAGAAGGGCCTACATCATGCACCTCAAACACAAGTCAGAAGTTATGAATTGCTTCAAGAGATACAAAAGATTGGATGAAAATGAGAGTGGAAGGAAGATCAAAATATTGAGTTTAGATCAAGGCACTAAATTTATAAATGAACCTTTTGAAGATTACTTGAAAAGCATGGTATTCACCATCAAATGGGAGCAACAAGAACACCTTAATAGAACGGGGTGGTAGAGAGGAAAAATAAAGCTATAGTTGAAATGGCAAGAACTCTATCATTGGAATCCAAGCTTCACGCAAGATTTTGGATAAAAGCAATATTTACAATTGTACATCTATTGAATAGAGTCATACTAAGGCCTAATACTGATAAGACTCCATATGAGCTATAAAGTGGGAAGAAGACAACAACAAAGTATTTCAAAATCTTTGGCAGCCCATGTTTTATTAAAAACAAGGAGCAAAACTTGGGAAAATTCAATGCTAGGTCTAATGAAGGCATCTTTGTGGGATACTCAATAAAGACAAAAGGTTACAAAGTTTATCTACATGAGCTAGGAAAAGTTATCACGTCTAGTCATGTGAGAATAGATAAGAATTGGAAAATAATGCATAATGGAGAAGCTGAGGACAATGAAGTAGATGACTTCAATGTAGATGAAGAAAAGGAACAAGAAATAAGTCTAGACTCAGAAAAGAGTGAGTCTGAAGATGAAGAAAGAGATCCTTTTGTAACTAAGACTGTGCAAGAAAGAAGGACAAAGAAAACGTGGACCAGTGCTCATCAAGGAAATCTGATCATAAGTGACCCATCAGCAAGAGTTACAACAAAAAGAAGAATTGAGGGAGCTATTGCCTTACTCTCACAAGTTGAACCTAAATCTGTTGAAGAGGCTACATAAGACAAAGTCTGGGTCAAAGCTATCAATAAGGAGCTGGATCAAATCAAGAAGAATGATACATGGGAGTTGGTTCTAAGACCCACTAATAAGAATGTCATAGGAACAAAATCGGTGTTTATGAATAAACATAATGAAGATGGCAAAGTGGTGAGGAACTAGGCCAGGCTAGTTTGCAAAGGCCATACTTAGATAGAAGGAGTAGATGTTGATGAAACGTTTGCACCAGTGCCAAGGTTAGAAACTATTAGAATGTTCCTAGCTTTGACAGCACATAAGAGGTATAAAGTTTATCAGATGGATGTGAAATTAGCCTTTTTGAATGGGCTCCTGAAAGAAGAAGTGTATATTGAACAACCTAATGGAGTACAAATCAGTGAGGATGAGACACACGTGTACAAGCTGAAGAAAGCCTTGTATGGCCTTAAATGAGCCCCAATAGCATGGTACAGCAGGTTGGACTTGAGAAGGTTGAATTTTAGAAGAGGAATAGTTGATAATAAGCTATATGTGTTCAATTCAGAGAAAGGCCAACTGATAACCATAGTATATGTAAATGACATTATCATTGGAGGGGATCACTTTAAACTATGCCAAGATTTTGCACAGAAGATGAGTGAGGAATTTGAGATGTCATTGATTGGAGAAATGAAGTACTTTCTTGGATTATAGATAAAACAGTGTGAAGAAGGTATTTTTATTTGTCAGACGAAATATGCCAAGGAGATGCTGAAAAGGTTTGGCATGGAAGATAGCAGACTTGTCAATACCTCTATGACAATAGGTTGTAAGTTAACAAAAGATCAGGAGGGAAGGAGTACAAGCCGTACAAAATATAAGAAGATGATAGGGAACCTTCTATACCTTACAGCATCAAGGCTTGATCTTATGCAAGCTATGTGCGTTGCCAGTAGATTCTAAGCTAATCTTAAGGAATCTTATGTGTTGGCAGTGAAAAGAATCCTAAGATACCTCAAAGGGACACTAAAAATGGGTTTATGGTATCCTACCATGGATTCTGTAAAACTACAAGCATACACTGATGTAGACTAGGCAGGAAGTACAGATGACAAAAAATCAACTAGCGACTATAATTTCTACTTGGGTTCAAAGTATGTTGCATTGTTAAGTAGAAAGCAAAATAGTGTTACTTTGAGCACAGCTGAGGCTGAGTATATGGTTGCTTATGTAGCATGTACTCAAGTGATATGGATGCAAAGACAATTGGCATACTTAGGTGTTGAAGTTAAGTTACTAGTGAATGTACTTTGTAATAATCAAAGTGCTATTGATCTTAGTAAAAATCTGGTTCAACATTCAATGAGCAAGCATATTGACATTTGGTATCACTTCATCAAAGATCAAGTGGAAAAGGATACAATTCAGTTGGAGTATGTTGGCACTAAACCTCTATCCACAAAGTTGTTTGAAAAGTACAGAATGAGTTTGTCTATGCAAATAACTCCTCAAGCTTGAAGTTTAGGTGAATGCTCTATCTCTACTTTGCTAGTTTTTTTTATAATTGGTTGGCAAAGGGGGAGAGAAGCAACAGTGTAGGGGGAGCTGTTAAGAAAAGGGGAGTGCATATTTAGGGGGAGTTGTAATTGCTACATAATGGCTTTTGTTATGAGTGTTGCCAACAATTACAAAAGGGGAAATTATTGTTTCCACAACCTTGTATATGTTGTAATTGTTGTGAACTAGATTTAAGTGTGCAAGTAATTTGAAGCTACATGGAGGGGCAAGAAAGTAAAGCTACATGGAAGGGCAAGAGAGTAATTTAAAGCTACATAAAGAGGCAAGAAAGTAAAGCCACATAGAGGGGCAAGAAAGTAAATCACAATATAGTAAGCCCTAAATTGGAATACAAATGTGGTGGACGAAGAAAAGAGACCACTAGTAGAAAAGAGAGAAAAGCAAATACGGCTGAAGAAGAGTGGACAATAAAGGAAAAGAGTGAATGGCTGAATGGTAGAAGAGAGAGAAAATCAGATATGGCCGAAGAAGAGTGGACGGCAAAAGAAAAGAGTGAATGGCTGGATGGTAGAAAGAGGGAAAATGAGATACGGCCAAAGAAGAGCCACCACCGTAAATAAAGAGTCACCACTATAAGAGAGAGAGCTACCGCCATAAGAGAGAAAGCCACCACCGTAAATAAAGAGTCACTACTATAAGAGAGAGAGCTACCGCCATAAGAGAGAAAGCCACCACCGTAAGAGAGAGATAGACCACCGGGAGAGCAAACGGGAACTACTCCACCAGGAGAGCAAACCAGAAATGCACCACCTACAAGAGAAGAAATCAGATATGTGACACCACCGGGAGAGAAAACCAAAAACGCACCACCGTAAGAAAAGAAATCAAAGAAGACAATAGATCTAGGAACGTGGGGTGAGAGACCAAACCTGGTATCCATGAGATGGTGAGAGCAGACCAAGACTAGCAAAGCCAAAATGTGCAACGGGGTGTGACAGACCAGAATGTGTGATGGAGAGTGACATACCAGAACAAACTAGAAGCATGGGGCAGGCTATGAGACGTAAAATGGCAGACCAGAAGCGTGAGTGCAAGCCATGAAGTCATGAGATAATGAAAGCAGGAGTTGTGTGAAACAACCTAAAGAAGGAATTCGGTGAAGCATTGGAAAGAACTCAACGTATTTCTAGTTTTCTTCAAGAGAGGTTAGAAAGTGTTGTGGTGGACTTCTAAGCAGCAGTGAAGTAGCCTGTTCAATTTAACATAGGCAAGACAAGCTAGAAGAAGGGTAGGCAAAGTAAGTGACACTCTTTGTATTGTACTTGCTATGTATTTGCAATAGTGAAAGGAACAGAGGATTAAGACATCCATTGTAACTACATTGTGAACATTGGTAGTACCACATTGGTATTCTCAAGTATAGTGGATTGTCATGGTAGAGAAAGAGTCCCTAACACTGTGGACGTATATTGTATTGACGGAACCACATAAATCTCTTATGTCCTTACTTTGAATTTACGTTCTGTGTTTTGAATTGAGTGGTGAACGTAGCTAAAGTATCATTGATCCCATAACCTAAAGAAGAACTAATCAAGAACATCTGATCTATCTAATAGGCAAGGTGTCTGAAAAGTGACTTTGGGGACTATTGTAATTAGTAGGTAACAATAGATCTACCTTAGTCAAATCTGAGAAAGAGTTTTCTTTTGAGAAGAGTTAGAAGTTGTTCACATACCTACATATTGATGAGAGCTAGAGTATTAAATAAGTAAAATACTTTGGTTTAAATTATTAGAGTGTGTTTTAAGGGGTGTGATACTAATTCACCCCCCTCTCAATATCATAGACTAGTAGATCCTAGGGTAAAGTTGGGAACTTCATTTGCAAACTAAGTTACTTGGTTTTGAATTACTTAAGGTCTTCTAAGCTAATAATTCTGATTTTGGCCACGCATGGAATACATTTGATAAGTGTGCATTCGGTGATTTTTATAGGCATGAAGGTTTTTGTTTAAGAGGGATAAATTATGTGTACCTATTTGTTCTATTCATGAGTTGCTTGTTACGAAAAATGGGCATTTTGGTGTGTATAAGACTTTAGATATATTGCATGAGCCAATATGCTAAGTTAATAAGGGGCATGTAAAGGTTGACTTTGAACTTAGTGATTGGGTGTGGGTGCATATGAGGAAGGAACAATTTCCCCCATTAAAATGTACAAATTGCAGCCTCAAGGAGATGGACCTTTTCAAGTCATAGAGAGGACTAATGACAAGGCCTACAAGCTAGATTTACCAAGCAATTATGGTAATGTTAGTGCTACTTTTGAGGACAAATCCTTTTAAGGAGGGGAGGAATGATGGAGAATAAGGTGTCGTTTAAGTGCAACAAAACAAGTATTCCCAAGATCAATTGATTGTTAGGGCAAGGACAAAGACGATGAAAGAAGCTTCACAAGGCTTAATCATAGAGCTATATGGTAAAGAGGGTGCTCTAGAAGATTCCAAGCCTATGCAAGATGATGGACAAGGCTTAGAACTTGAAGAACAAAACCTGGAGCCCATTATATTAGTCCAAGCTACAAGACCAAGCTTAGGAAAGGCTCAATTTGCATGCCAAGTTGTATTAAAGGGCTTGTTTTTGTTTTAGATTGTTGGTTTTTAAGTTAAGGTCGAATTATATGTAAAAAGGGCTTAATGTCTTTGGTTTATTTGGGCTTGTAGGTTCAATTAAGTCTTGATATAAATTATGCTTTTTACATTGACTTTTATGCCTAGCTATCATTAGTTGTAGTCTTTTTTTAGAATTCCTAATCAAGATAGATTTGCATTCCTTAACTAGAGGGATCTCTTATAATTAAGGTTTTTCCTATATAAGTATGTTAAGAAACACCTTTTCCTTATAGGATTGTAATATTTACATGCCTATATAATGACTATAACTATATAAAAAGGGAATCAATAGGATTGAGGTATTTTCAACAAGTTTTGCTTTGATTTTTTATGTTCTTAGAAGAATACACTGTATTGACTTATTAAAGAAGCGATAAACCTTTATGGTGTCTTAAGATTAGGGCTTTTAGGACATAGTTTCCAAAAGGTTCTAATCTAATCAACTCAACTTGTTTCCTAGCTTTCTAAGGTATGCATAACAAATTGATTCAAGGGTTCTTAGGGCAAGTCACCTAGCAGTTTCTTTATCATTTAGCCTTTACTTATCTACATGTAATGCACTTATCACATCATGATTCATTTTAGGCCAATATAAATGTTCATGCAATATGTCTAGATTTTTTGACACACCAAAATGCCTTATCAACCACCCCCATGAGTTTTCCTAATAAGCAAGTCACAAATAAAACACATAGGTACACATAATTTATCTCTCTTAGATAGAAATTTTTCATGCTTATAAAAATCACCAAATGAAAACTTATCACATGCATTCCATAGTTAGCCAAAATTAGAATCATTAGCACACAAGTCCTTTAACAATTCAAAACCAAGTAACTTAGATTGTAAAAAAGTAATTAATGTGTACCTCCTAGACAATGTATCAGTAACAATATTTTCCTTTCCATGTTTGTACTTGATCACATGAGGAAATGTTTCTATAAACTCTAGCTACTTAATATGACTTTAATTAAGCTTACCTTGGGATTTTAAGAACTTTAAGCTCTTATGATTATAATGAACGGTAAATTTTATGGGCCACAACTAATGTTGCCTTGTTTAGAGAGTTTGTACCAATGCATAAAGTTCCTTATCATAAGTAGGATAATTTGTGACTATCCCACTTAGCTTTTCACTAAAATAAGTAAGTAGTTTGGAATCTTGCATCAAAATAGCCCTTATTCCTATTCTGGATGCATCACATTCTACCTTAAAAGCTTTATCAAACTTAGGCAAGCATAACAAAATCGCATTAGTAAGCTTTTCTTTCAAAGTATTGAAAGATTGATTATATACATCATCACACTTAAAAACAACATTTTTTTTTAACAAGTTTGTTCAAAGTTGCAACAATGGAATCAAAATCCTTAACAAATCTTTGATGAAAACTTGCTAAACCATGAAAACTTCCTATCTCATTTGCATTCTTAGGCATCAGCCAATCCTAATTTTACCTTCTCCCCATCCACACTAATACCTTGTGAACTAGTAACATAGCTAATAAATACAATGGATTTTATGCAAAATATACACTTTTTAGAGATTAGCATATAGTTGATTCTCTCTTAACACACTGAACATAGCATGCAAGTGGTTCACATGTTCATCCAAATTCTTTCAAGTGTTTCCCTATGAAAGTACACAAGACATGGTTCATTAATCTAATGAATGTACTAAGTGCATTAGTTAATTCAAAAGGCATTACTAACCACTCATACAATCTATATTTAGTTTAAAATGCTATCTTTCATTCAACTCCCTCTTTCATGCAAATTTGAAGGTAGCCATTATTTAAATCAATTTTTCAAAACACATGAACCAAGCAACTCACCAATCATATTATCTATTCTATGGATAGGATGTTTATACTTTATATATAGTGAATGAGCAATTCTTAGCCCATGCTTGGTTCTTGTTAACTTGGTCCTAAAGAAAGATGGAACAAGGCACATGTGTGTGGATTGTCAAGCCATTAAGGCTCTCCATCATTCATTAGGAGACCTTACAAATCCCTTTCATACCAACTCACCCACATGCCTTTGTATCTCCTTATTTTCTTTTGAATTAGCACTATAAACAGGTTGGTTTGGTATGGCAACACCAGGTATGAAGTCTATTACGTGCTTAATTCCTCTTAAATGAGGTAATCCATTCAGGAAATAATTTTTCAAACTCCTACAATATTGGAACAACCACACTAGGCGAAGAGGAATTAAGGTCATTAGACAAAAAATAAACATCCTTGTACATAAGTACAAGTAGTTTCTTTGTGATCATAGCAATCTTAACCTCACTTTTCCTAGCAATCACACTCATCCTTTTACTTTTCTCTCCTTTTTTTCACACTTTTATCTTTAGCTTTTCTCTTGGCTTTACCCTTTTAACTGGAACTTTTTCCATTAGCCTTACCCTCTCTCCTTTCCTTTGATTTCTTTCTCTCTTTCTTTTCTTTTTCCTCTTGTTCTCTTATTCTTCACTCTCTTGTTATCTGAATTTGGTCTTCCTATCCTTTAAAAGGTTTGACAGGAGTTAATATAATAGTCTAATTATTAATTACAAAAGAGTATATGTTCTTGTGGCCATCATAAGTAACCTTTAATTAAATTGCCATGGTTGGCCAAGAAGTATATGACCAGCATGCATTAGTGCCACATCACAAAGAACATCATCCTTGTAATTGCCAAATGAAAAGACAACTACAACTTGCTTGGTTACTCTAGTTTCTCCATAATCACCATTGCAACTTATAATGCTTAGGATGCTTGAGGTATCTAGATTTAGCTTTTCTACAATAAAGTATTAGCAACATTAGTACAACTTCCACTATGGATAATTATGCTACATACATTGTTTTAAACATGACATCTTGTATGGAAAATGTGCTCATGTTGCTCCTCATCATTATCTCCTTGTAATAATCCTCTACACTTATGGACCCTTAAACCAGCCCTTGCAACTTTCTATGCAAGTCTCTATAGTAATGGCTAGGTATAAATCTCTTGCACATTACAGATTTCATCTCTTCTTGATATGAATTGGCCTCTCACCATTCCTTCTCCTATTTATGACCAATTGGTCTTACCAAATATTTGCATAATCAATGAATTCTACAGTTTCCAACTTTACTTTCTTCTCCTTAAAATAATTATGGCAATCAAATACATGTTTAACCTTTCTTTTCCATTCTAAATAAAGCTTGAGATCATTCTTCCTTTTAAATGCTGGAATCTTCATCTTTATGCTACCCAAATTACTATCTCTTTTGGAAACAGTCTTCTTGCCTTTTCTAGAGTTTGATTCTTCATAATTTAATTCTTTTTCATCTATTTCCTTAATCACATGCCTTCTAAAGGATTTGGATTTGTTAGGTGATTGTAAATCATTAGCCTTTATCCAAATCTTCATGTTTGAAGTTCTCGACTTTACCCTAGGATTTACTAGTTTGTGATACTGAGAGGAGTGGCAAATCAGTATGACCATAATTTGTAGGTATGTAAACAACTTCAACCTCTTCTTAAAAGCAAACTCTTTCTCAGATTTGACTTAGGTATATCTATTGCTACCTACTAATCACAATAGTCTCCAAAGTCACTGTTGTTCCCACAGCCTTGTATGGGTTGTAATTGTTGTCAACTAGGTTTAAGTGTGCAAGAAAGTAAAGCCACATGAAGGGCAAGAAAGTAAAAGTAAAGCCACATGGAGGGGCAAGAAAGTAAATTTGCCACGTAAGCCCTATTAGGGTTTCATGGAGGAGTATATAAAGGCCATTGAAGACAACAAATGAAGTGGTCGGCAATTGAGCAAAAACAGCAAAACCTAAAGCAAAACCATTCGGCAAACAATCAACCGACCAAAGAGAAGAGACGTTCAAGCAAGGAGACAACCAGCCAAACACAAAGAAGAGACAACCAAACAAGGAGACAACTGGCCAAACACAAAGGAGAAACTATCCAAGCAAGGAGACAACCAGCCAAACAAGGTGAACATCCATACAACCTTAGGCAAAGCACAACCAACAGCAAAGGGGTGGATGGCTAGGCAAGGAGGAGAACGGGCATGGCAAGGGAACGGCAATAAGGAGAAGACACAGCTGGACAGCAATCAAAGGTGAACGGAAAACCTAGTACGACTGGCCAAAAGAGTATACACGATAGAAAACAGGTGCTGGTCAGCCAAAGAGACAAAGCAAAGCAAGAGGAGTCGGCCAAAACCTAGAGCAACCATCCAAAGCCAAAGAGAAAAACCGTCCAAAGAGAAGAAAACCATCCAAAGAGAGGAAAACCTAGTGTGTGACCAGCCAAAGAGAGAAAAACAAGGAAGGAACAGCTGGACAGCAAGTGCTGGACAGCAAGACCACCACCGACTGAAAGGGAGAGGACATCCAACCAACCTACATGGCCAAGCAAAGAGGTGAATAGCCAAATAGGTGTGTACAGCAAGGAAGAGAACAACCAACCAAGAGTGGACAACCAAAGCAAGGTGGACGGCTAGCAGATAGCACAGTAAGGAGACAACACATGGCAAAAGGAGATAACACCAAGGGATACCTTGCACAATAAGAGAAACCGTGTGACGGCTGGAGAAGACCGTGTGACTCACATAAGAGAGAAGACAGCACACCTTCCATAAGGAAAGAGAGGAGAAACCGTGAAAGAGAAGACCATCGGGAGAGCAAACCAAGCTGTTTGGAGGTGTGAAACGGACAAGTGCAAACCAGAAATGGTGGTAAGGCATGTGACCAGCAAGGCGTGCAAACCAGAAATGTACGTGGGACATGAAATGCCAAACCAGAAATGTGTGTGATGCCTGTGACCAGCAAAGGGTGCAAACCAGAAACGTGCACATGAGACATGCAACACCAAACCAGAAACTTGCATGTGAGACATGCAATACCAAACCAGAAACATGAGACAGGCCATGAGATACCACAAATGTGAGGTGAGCCATGAGACAATGAGACAGGTGAGACCATAAGACGATGAAAGCAAGAGCTATGGGAGACAAGCAAGAGGAGGAATTCGGTGAAGCATTGAAAGAACTCAACGTATTTTTAGATTTCTTGAAGAGAGGTTAGAGAGCTTTGCGATGAACTTCTAAGCGGCAGTGGAGTAGCCTTTCAGTTCAACAGAGGCAAGACAAGCTCGAAGAAGGGTAGACATAGTAAGTTACATTCTTTGAATTGTACTTGCTTAGTAATTGCAATATTGAAAGGAGTAGAGGATTAAGACATCCATTGTAACTAGAATTCTCAAGTATAGTGCATAGTCTCGATAAGGGAGAGTCCCTACCACCGTGGATGTACATCACATTGACAGAACCACTTAAATCTCGTGTGTCCTTAATTTGCATTACATTTTTTGTTTTGAATTGAATTATGAGCGCAACTAAAGTATCAGCCAACCCATAATGTAACAAAGATCGAAACAAGAACATCCAAATTGTCTATTAGGCAAGGTATCTGAAAAGCAACTTTGATGACTATTGTGATTAGTAAGCAGCAATAGATCTACCTTAGTCGAGTCTAAGAAAGGGTTTGCTTTTAAGAAAAGGTTGAAGTTGTTCACTTACCTATGAATTTTTTTGGTGATACCGATTCACCCCTCCCTCTCAATATCACAAACTAGTAGATCCTAGGGAGAAGTTAGGAACTTCAATTAGTATTAGAGCTTGGTTCACTAGTTTGAAGTTTAACAGCTTGGTGTACTAGTTTGAAGGGATCTAGAACTTTGACTTGTTCAACATATTAAGAAATGGAAGCTGCTACCAGCACTAACACCACTTATAGTAAGAAGGTTCCAATCTTCAATGGAACCAACTACCATATGTGGAGAGCAAGAATGTAAGTGGTATTTGCAACCATGGACATAAATGTGGTGAAATACATACAGGAGGGTGTTGTGGCTCTAGCAGAAGGTAAAGACCCAACTCCTGAGGAGTTAAGGTAGTTTAAGATAAATGGGAAGACCTCAAACGTCATCATTTTAGCATTGATAGATGTTGAGTATGCTAAAGTTATGGACTGCAAATCTGCCAAGGAGATATGGGATAGATTACAGAAAGTCTATGAAGGTGATGGTAGAAAGAAGGAGGCCAAGCTTCAAGTTTTCAAGGAGAAAATAATAAGACAATCTAAGAATTCACCAAGGTTATTGATGCTATAAATGACCTTAGAAGTCATGGGAAGAACAAGGACTCATCTATTGTGAAGAAAATTATGAGAATTCTGCTTGAGAGGTTTGCCTCAAAGGTGGTAGCTTTCAAAGCCATGAAACACTTAAAGATAAAAGAAGAGGAAGAATTATCCAGTAAGGATGATGATGATGATGAGGAAGAAAGTGAAGGTGAAGTGTTGGCATACTTCATAAGGAAGTTCAAAAAGGGGTATAAGAAGGGAAAAGGACAGTTGTCCTTAAGATGTTATTGGTGTGGGCAAACTGGACAATTTGCTTCTCAATGCAAAGTGACACTTGATGATGAAGATGAGGATGGTGATGATAAGTCGAATTCAAAATGGAGAAGACCATCATTCAATTCAAAGAAGTCTAGCAAAAAGACTGCCAACCCACGAAAGAAGAAGAGAGGCTCACTGAAGTGTTATGTAAGTCAGATAAAAGAAGCTAATAAGGAGGAAGATGAAGAATCATCACATGAGCATGCATTTATGGCATCAACTCAAGGTGGTAGTTCAACCTCTGACGAGGAAGAGGAGGTTGATGAAGAAAAAACTAGCTCTTGAAGCTGAGTTGGAAGCAGCTTCGAAGGAGATAATCAGAAAGGGCAGAACCATAAAAAGGTTGGAGGCTCACATAAAACAAGTTAAAGCAAAGTATGAGGAAGCTGAAAGTCAAAAGGATGAAATAAGGGCTGAACATATTGACTCGAAGAGAAGATTTGAAGAACAAATCGAAATATGTGAAGACCTTACGATAGAGCTTGGCTCATGAGATGTGTAACATGCGTGAGACGTGTAACACCAAACTAGAAACGTGTGACAGGCCATGAGACGTGGAATGGCAAACCAGAAATGTGAGGTGAGCCATGAGCTAAGGAGACAGGTGAGACATCCATTATAATTGGAATTCTCAAGTATAGTGGATTCCCTACCACCATGGACGTATGCCACATTGACGGAACCACGTAAATCTCGTGTGTCCTTAATTTGCTTTGTGTTCTGTGTTTTGAATTGAGTTGTGAACACGACTAAAGTATCAGCCAACCCATAACCTAACGAAGACCTAAACAAGAACATTTGAATTGTCTATTAGGTAAGGTGTTTGAAAGGTGACTTGGGGAACTATTGTGATTAAGAAGAGGTTGAAGTTGTTCACTTTCCTGCAAATTGTGAATTGTAGTGGTACTGATTCACCCCCCCCTCTCAGTATCACAAACTAGTAGATCCTAGGGAGAACTTAGGAACTTCAGTCACCTTTCAGACACCATGCCTATTAGGTCTTCCATGAAACCCTAATAGGGCTTACGTGGTGGATTTACTTTCTTACCCTTTTATGTGGCTTTACTTTCTTACCCTTTTATGTGGCTTTACTTTCTTGCCCTTTCATGTGGCTTTACTTTCTTACACACTTAAATCTAGTTGACAACAATTACAACCCATACAAGGCTATGGGAACAACAATGTCTATATAATGTAGTTCTCCTTCACTACTCATGTTTACAACTTTCAGAAACATGTTAGTAATTTAAAGAAATTTGTGCCTCATACACTCCCTCAAATGTTTGCCCTCTTTTGATGGGTTCAATAACCATTTAATCCATCTCATTTAGGAATTGTTAATAATAATATTCATCCTCGATTCTAAGATGGAAATACATATTGTTAGATATTAAATCTTGCAACCTCATAAGTTTTTAGATGAGTATAGTTATTTTCAATAGGACATAAAAATTCAATAAACTTTAGTATAAAAGCATAAGTTAATCCCTTATTTGTAGCACAATCATAAGCATCTTCTAACAACAGATCCAAGTCTTTAGATTTAGAAGATCCAGTTCCATCCTTTGCTAGTGAAATAACTAACTTTGTTGGGGAACTTATTGGATTAAGGGTTTTGTACTAATCTGTTCTTGCAAAATTTTTGAGTTAATAAACTCAAATATTTTTTTTTACCATCTCAATATTCTGATTTTTATATATTGATCTTTTGTAAGAAATTTAAAGCTAATAAGTTTTCTCTAATTTTTGCATATATTTCATCCTTAGTAATCTTCTAAATTGGATGAAGCATATGCAAAAATGGATTTCCTAGAATAATATCTTAGGAAAGATTTTTAATAAGAACAAAAGAAATCTATAAACAAACTCCTTTGTTGCATATTGTTACATTAGATAACTAGCTAGTATTGAATAGCAAACTTACTTTTATTGGTCATTTTGATACCTTAGTAGTTTTTTCAAAATACTATGAGGGTATCAACCCTTTATTAATAGATACCATTTATGGCTAATAACCCTGTCAATTATAGTGACATGTTAAAGATTATTTAATTATTCTTCTTTCTTTAGAGAAGATTCTGGAATATCTATTTTTCGTTTAGATGTACTAGGAAAATTTAAAGCCAATCCAAGTGAACTTTCAAGAGTAATAACTTTTCTTTTTAGTTTCTTAAGCTCTTGCTTAAGATCTTTATTTTCAAACTTGAGCACTTGGATCAAAGGTTCTGTATTTAGAGATTACCTTCCTTTAATTCTTCTCTATGTAACTATATCAAGGTTATCACCTTGACTAGGTAGGCTTCATTCCTTCTTTTTTTTTTTTCAATTAAATCTGAAATTTTATCAACAAGATGTAATGTCATATTTTAAGACTAATAAGGCTATAATTTTACATAAAACTTTATAAGAATCAATTTCTGCTTTAGAGTCTAATGCTAAATGACACTTGTCAAAATTTGATTTTGAGTGGTAAGTAAACCTATTAATCTCCATATCTTCAACATCTAAGTCATTATGTGCTAACATATGAAGTAATGACCTTTTAAGGCCCTCATCAATAGACAGCTCCTATATTTTTCTTTATAGGTCTAACCTATCTTTGTTCCTTTTTCATTGGGTAAATGACCCAAACTTTTCTTTTTTCTCATGTTTTTGATAAGAGCGTCTAGTAGCCTTTTATGTCTACAATGACCACTAATTTCATTGTGACATGCTTCTGAATACACCTTAGGTTGTCTAATTCAATTAAATTCCATCAAAGAGTCAATAATCTTGATACACCTTCTTACTTGGATAGAATAATTCATTACATGAAAGATGAGGTCATCACTTCATTTCTATCTATTAAGCCTTATCCATTTGTTCCAATTATTCAAACAAAGAAATCATGAAATTAACTAAAATGTTTATATCAACCAATGATTTTATTTCAAGATGGACATTGTTAATCCATCCATAGTCTAAATCTATTGAATTATGGAGCAATTACTCATTATTAGCTTTCTTTACTAGAAGACAATCATTTATGGCTTCAATTTTAAGACATTGACCTAATTTCATAACAATTAGAATTTTCATTTTGGTGCAAGGAATCATTCACATAAAATTATCATGTGATTAATAATAAATTCTATTGACAAAAGAAGTCATTAATCATGATTGGCTTCTATTACAAGCATAGAATGATTCAATGTCTAAAAGTTAACACCATAACTTTATTTCTAACAAAAAATATCTTTACATTTCATAAGGTCATTATCACAAAAAGAACCAAGAAAGTAACCTAAATGTCTACACCAAGCACTTATTTCATTGTGAGATTGATACAAACTTTGATTATATGAAAACAAAACCTAACACCAATATTATTATAGGATCGTTCTAATATAGGTTAAAGAAATAGAGTTCTAACCCAATGATTAAAAATATTCAAGAACCAAAACTAGGATTTAGATGCCACTCCTAACAATAATATTGTTGAAGAAGATAAGTCTATTGAACCAACACATTCAAATATGAAAGTTTAGAATTAGTTCTCAAAGAACTAGAGGAACTTTTGTTCCTACCCTCTAGCCATTCTTTTTCTCTTTTTATATGTTAACCATAAAAAACCCTTACTACTAAGATACACTTATTAATAAAATTCATCTAGCCCATTACATAATAATAAAAACCTATGAAAATAACTTATTTAGATGTAGAAATTCATCCAGTCCACTACATAACAATATAACCCTAAAAATAACCCATTCAAATGCCCAAACATAGGCTGTTAGCTCCAGCTTCCTTTGTAAGACCATGGTTTTCATATTTCTCCATAGATGACACATTTGTAAGTCCCAGTGAAACCTTCATCATCCTTAATTCATACCCAGTAGTTCCTATAAATAAATGTCTCACAACAAGTTGCTTGCTTCCTTTATTTTCTTTGACCTTGCCCTTGTTATTAATGCTCTAAGATTTTGTAAAGCATCAACTCCCTTGTTAAATTAAGCTGGTACAGTATAGATTCCATTAAAGATGCACATCATTATGTTTTAGTTAGTCCAAACATATTTAAAGTCAATGGAATAAAGAAGTTATTGCTCTAAATTAGCTTTCTTTACTAAGAGAGATGCATCAATTGGTTGAAACATAGGATTTTGACCTAATTTCTTGGTTTCATTGCATGGAATCATTCACACAAAATGATCATGCAATTAAAATGCTTGTTTACACCAAACATTAGTTTCATTGCAAGATACACATCAATATCAATATACCCTTTGTAGTGTGAATTCATTGAATTCCATAAAATATGTGAATTATTGTCCTAATTGACTTTTCTTAAATGGATTGAATGAGTCACAACCTAAAAGATCCATTTCTCCTAAGATAATTTTTTGGGAAAAAAATAATGCCCTAACTTTCTCCTTTACTTTAAAATAACATTTTAAAATATATTATACTCTTATTCCATATCTAAAAGAGATGGAGATTGTAATGGAAAAGTAGTATTTATTGGTCCATTAACCACATAAGCTGAAGTAAAAGGAAGAGACTCAACCCTATACTATGGTTGTGTAACTTGTTCTTTCATTCTTTTAATTTAAATTCCCTTAATAGATAAGAAAGAATTGAAGAAGTTGAATATCTATCATTTTCTAGGTTTAGCCTAACAAACCTATTATGTGAAGATTTAATTTCAATATCTTCACCAATGAACTCAATGATCTCTTCTAATCGTTGGGTTTGTTTCTTGATAGGCTCTACTACCTTTTAAAGTACCCAATTTTTAGGTAAGGTAACCTAATACTAGCTGATACTTTATGGAACCATTACATTAGCTTTTAGATTTATCAATAAGAAATAAGACAATTAACTTTTCTCAAATAATCTATCTAGGATTTCTTTAATTCCACAAATAGGGGTATTTATAACCTTATAATGAATTTTGTAAATAAGGATAAAATTTTTTTTATGTTAGCATCATATTAAAACATTATGTTTTCATATCAAGACGCAATGTTTGCATCAAGTTTGGATATGTGAAAGAAAGAGTGATGTTTGAATAACACAAGAAGTGCAGAGGACCATCACTCAAACTTGACTCAATTACTCCTTAGTCATGAAAACAATTATGTCTCTTATCTTTGAGACAAATAATTACAGAGTTATTTAACTCCAATCTTTATAGTTGGTTTAACCACTACTTGTACCATTCCTATATGTAGGAATTTGTACCTTTGTTGATATAAGATAATAATCTTTAGAGAGAAAAGAGTAAAGTTATTGTAACCCTAAGATAAAGGTAACTCCTTTTCCATAGTTTCTGTAATATAATCTGTTTTACTACTACTACTAGCCTGTTTACTGCAAAAAGATAAAATTCTATGCAATCTACTCATCAAAGTTTCATAAGATCATTGTTAATGATTTATGCCAACAGTCCTCAACGCTTTCCTAGCTAAATAGAGATAACAACAACAACATAACTCTAATAACAAAAACTAGGCTCTAATACAATTCCATATAGCTATAATCTTGAATAAAGAAGATCAAAAGAAGAAGATAATTTACAAAATTCAAGCTTTCATTGAAAGGTGTTACTTGCTTACACTAAAGAATAATTTTATAAAGGGTGGAAGAGAAAAGAAAGAAATTTTTTCTTTTATTGATGCCTCCTTTTGCCATTCTTTCAATTTTTTGTAAGAAAGTAGGTCTCCTTGTCATTCATTTGGGTAAATAACCTGTTTAATTTTGAATTTGGCAGAAGCCCAATCTTTAGCTCCTCTTTCTATGGGTTCTACTACCATCGATCCTGTTTCAACTAAAATCTATTGCAACCTCATAAATGTTATCTTTGAATTTGTCATAATGATCTTTCCTAGTGGTATGTAGATAAAGGTTATCTTTAAGATAAAATCTTGCAACCTCATAAGATTTTAAAGAAACATAGTTATTTTCAATCAAACATAAAAAAAATCTATAAATTTAAGAATAAATGTATAAGTTAACCCCTTATCTGTTGACTGCACATAAACATCAGAAGATAATGGATCCAATTTCTTATTTTGTTGGGAGAAACTAGATACTTCTTGGATGGTGAAATAACCATCTTTGATAGAGATGTAACTCTTTGTCTTAAGGGTCTTTTGCTTATTGTTTTCCTTGCAAAAACTCATGAGCAAAGAAGACTTGTAAAGAATTAAACGGTCCTTGGATAAACTTAATATCAAAATCCGGTATAAACAATATAGCTTGCCATCTAGTAAATATCTACTTTAAGGGTAGATTTTTAACATCTTTCATGAAAACATCTTTGACCTCTTTGTAGTCAATCCTTATTAGAAATTTTTTATTTATTAAATAACTTTCAAACTTTTGTATGCACAAAATTATTGAGAGTATTTCTTTTTTAATACTATAGTGATTAATTCTAGGACCTCACCATATTCCTAAGGTGAATCTAACCAAGCTTTCTTGTTCTTGAATTTGTTGTTTAGGAATTCCACCACATCCTTTATTAAATGCATCAATTTCAATAATTCTAAAAGCATATGGATGAGGAATGAATAAACAAGGAATTTTCTTGACTTTATTCTTTATTTTGTGTACTACCTCCGTAAGAGTTATTGTCCATTTAGGAGGATTTTTCCATAATCATTCAAACAATGGCTTAGCATGATAAACTAAGTCTTGGTAGGAACCTAAAACATAATTTAAACTCTCTTAGAATCTCTAAAATTGTTGTTTGTTCTTAATTTCATCAAGAAATTTTGAAACATACTTAATTGTCCTATTACTAGGAAAAATTTTCCCACTTTTATGAGGTGTCTAAGAAATCTAATCTTGGTTTGCAATAACATCAACTTTTTTTTGTTAAAACAATAAGTACTGCTTCTTCAACAATAGACAAGAGCATATTCAAATATTTAAAATGTTGTTCAATAGTACTAGAAAATACTAATACATCATCAATATAATAGTGGTAAATGCTAAATAAATATTGAATATATCATTCATAATCTTCAAAAATTTAGAAAGAGTATTCTTAAGTCCAAAGAGCATCACATTCCATTCATGTGCCCAAATGCGATAATGAATGATGTTTTGTACTTAATATCTATACTTCATATAAAAATTTGAAAATATTTTGACTTCATAAAGTCTAGATAATAAATCTCTTCTATTCAAAATAGGATATCTAATCGATCTCTAAACCTTATTTAAAGGTTTAAAGTTAGTTATTAATCTTGGAACACCTCATTCCAATTCTACTAAATTTTCAACATAAAAATGTTGCGCAACTTCATAGGCTAATGTTTTTTCTAAAAAGTCCCTTTTGTAATAATTCTTTAATTTCCTTTATAAACATTTCCATATGTATGGGCCTCATAGCAATGGGCCTAGCCCTAGTAGGAATGTGACTTTCCTTAAGGGTTGTATCTTAAGGTAACTTAACAATATGTTTTTATTCTATTCCAAAGGGCTATAGCAATTTCAGCACATATTGTAAAAGTTATCTTATCTTGTAATTCTTATATTTTTCTTTTAATAACAAGAATTTCAATTTTTTTTTCCCTTAAGTGCTTATAAACAACCTATCCATTTAAAGAATTTAATTCTTTTTCTTTTAATTCTCTTTCAATAAGATCAATCGCCTTATATTAAGGAGTTGATAAAAATTTAAAACTAATAAGTTTCTCATCTATTTCTGCTTATATCCCTTCTTCTAATGCTTTTTTAATAGGATAAAGTATGTGTAGAAATGAATTTGCACGAATAACATTTTGAGACAACATTTTCACCATAATAAAGCAAATTATAGACATATCCTTTTTTTACAAATATTTGCCTAGGATAGATTATACTTAATAACAAGCTTACTTTTATTAATGGTATTTAACTCCTTTATTATTTTTGAAAAATAAGGTTGATGAACTGAAGATTTTCTATTTCATCTTTCTTTCCAACAAGCATTTCTTTTAGGATAATAATCCTTTCTCTTAAATTTTTTATTTTCTTTTTTAAGTTTTTAATTTATGCTTTTAAATCCTATATAAAGGATTATTATGTAAAATAGAAAAACTTTGTATTTTTCCTTTTATTCTTTGAATAAAAATATTTAAGCTGTATCCTTCCTCAAGAATAGTTAGATCAACTTTAACCCTTTCTTTTCTAAACATATGTAAATATTTTTCCAGTTGTTTTTTTCTTTCATTTGGATCTTGAATTTTATTTGTAGGATCCAATATCGAATTATCTTCTTTTGTGAGTACTAATAAGCCTTAACTCTTACACAGAGCCTTATGATAATCATATTGCCTTTGACAACTTGAATCTAAAACATAATTAGAGCTATTAGAGTTATCTATGTTTATTACATCAATCCCTATATCTTCCTTTTTAGAATCACTTTCTAATAAGAAGATATGAAATATAGACCTATTAAGGCTTTCATTTGTAGATAATTTTTGAATTTTCATTTTGGTTTGGCATTTATTAGATTAATGTTGCACCTTGCCAAATTTGTACTAAACATATTTTTCCTCGATGGCCTTTCAAGCCTGATTATTTATTATTATATTTTTTTTGGCTTCTTATAAGAAGCTTTTGCCGTCCTTTATAAAAGACAAAATCTTTTGCTTTTTCCTATCTAGGAATTTTATGGGTGGATAACCTATTTACTCCTAGAATTCACGTAAGGCCTTTTTACCTTGAGTATTATGTATTTTATCTTAAAGACAAATGTTTAACCCAAATTTGTAGCTCGTTTAACTACAACTTGTACCATTCCAATATAAAGAAATTTGTACTTTTTCTAATGTGAGTTAATAAGCTCAAGTGAAAACAAAGTAAAATCATTATAACTTTGAGATAAGGATAAAGCTTCTTTTGTGGTTTTCATAACATTGTTTGCTTTAAGAAAGTTCTTTCTTAATTGATAAATATGCAAAGCAAAAGAAAAGGGAAGATAATCAAAGTAATGTCTACAAAAAAAAAAAAATTCAAGGTTACTTACCTTATTTGCTAAAAGAGTAAAAATAAAATCTAAAACCTATCATGCTAAAATTATTGGGTATGAAAAGAATACCTATTGATAATTAGCAACTAAATTAGTGGCTTATAGAGTTTAAACTCTACATTGAAATCAAATTACATTGCCAATTGTAGAATGAAAGGATTTAAGGAAAAGAAAAAACTTTAAGAGAATTCTATAAACAAATGGCTTTTCCACTCATGAAGTTCTCAAAATAAAGAAAGAAAAAAGGTCTGTCTTTGATAAACAATGGTTTAAAAGCTCCTTGTAAGAAGCCAAAAAGACGTTAAAATATAAAATAAAAAAGACAAATTGAGAAAAGGAAGTCTATTATGTGCTATAAATGTGAAAAAATAGGGCATTATTCTAACAAAAGCCAAAAGGAAGATGTTCAAAATTTGTCTATTGATCAAGGCCTTAAACAATAATCAGTACATATATACTTATTAGATAGTGATGCTGACAAGGAAGATATAGAAATTGATGTAATAAAGATAGGGAAGCCAAGTAATTCTGATTCTAATTTAGAATCAAGTTGCCAAAGGTAATGTAATTATTACAAAGCCTTAGGTAAAAGTTAGGACTTATTAGTCCTAACAAAAGAAGATGACATGACATTAGATCTTTTAGATAGAATTCAAGATTCAAATGATAAAAACAAGCAATTAGAGAAATATTTGCATATGACTAGAGAATAGAAAATGGTTAAACCAACTCTAGCTATCCTTAAGGAAGGATATAGTCTAGATAAAGTCATTCAAAAAATTAAAGGTTAGATGTGGAGCTCTTTTATTTTTACCTAAAGAATCCTCTTTGTATGATTTAAAAGCTAATATTAGAGAGCTTAAAGGAGAAATAAAAAAATTAAAAGAAAGGGTTATTATCTTAGAAGATATATTTACAATAAAAGAAGTTCTAGAAACTTCCTTAAAGTGAGAAGAAATAGAAAATTTTCAATTTGTTAATCTTATATATAGGATTATTACTTATAAATGGCTTATAAAGATAGAAATTATTGTTAATAAAAAATATATATTCTCAACTTTAATTCTTATTGATTTAAGAGTTGATATGAACTGTATTAATGAAGGATTAGTACTTTCTATATACTTGTTAAAAACAATTGAAGTGTTAAACACTATAAATAAAAGTAAATTTGTTACAACAACTATGTTGTTCCCACAGCCTTGTATGGGTTATAATTGCTATCAACTAGATTTAAGTGTGCAAGCAAAAGTGGCTTATATCTTAGGAACTATCGGATAAGACTAGTATGTCGAATAACCTCGTAAAGTGATCTCCTTTGAGTGAACTTGTAGAGGGAGTTTACCATTGCTTAAGTCTTAGTGTGACATAGCATTGCTTGAGGAAAATAAATTAAGAAGGAGGATAATGCTGAATTTTGAATGGAATAATGTTGTTCCCACAGCCTTGTATATGTTGTAATTGTTGTCAACTAGGTTTAAGTGTACAAGAAAGTAAAGTTACATGGAAGGATAAGAAGGTAAAAGCCATATGGAGGGGCAGGAACATAACAGCCACATGGAAGGGCAAGACAATAAATTTTCCCTATTAGGGTTTCATGGAGAAGTATATAAAGGCTAACATAAGTAAGAGAAAATGTAGTTGTTGACGAAAAGAGAGAGAACCCCGACGGCCAAATTAGAGCAAACCGGCAGAAGGAGAGAGAAACTTAACGGCCAAAACAGACGGTCGGTAAAAATAGAGAAACAACTGAAAGGGGCTAGACGACTGGACAACAAAACAAGTCAATGGCAAAATAGAGTGGATGGTAAAATAGATCCGGCTAGACAAAGAAAGAGAGACTGTCGGCAGAACATGAGTGAAAGAGAGAAAAATTGAGACAGCCATTGGAAGAGAGTGAAAAGAGGTATATAGAGCAAAGGAGTAGATGGGAAGGAGAGAAAAAGAAACCCAATGGACAACCAAGAAAGCACGGTAAAACACACCACCGACGGAAGGAGAGAGAAACTCGATGGCCAAATAAGAAAGGAGAGGAAAACCCAATATGACCATAACAGAGGTGTGGATAGCGAAGGAGATAAAAGGCCAAATAGAGTGACCAACTGAAAGAGAGAAAATGACATACGGTTAAAGAAGAGCAAACATCAGAACGTGCATCGGCGTAAGACCAAAACATGTGATGACATGAGACCAGAACGTGTGTCGACATAAGACCAGAATGTGCGATGGCGTGAGAACAGAAGCAAGCGGCAAGCCATGAGACGGTAAAATAGGAGTTGTGTGAAACAATATAGAGAAGGAATTCGGCGAAGCATTAAAAGAACTTAACGTATTTCCATATTTCTTCAAGAGAGGTTAGAGAGCACTACGGTAAACTTCTAAGCGGCAGTGGAGCAGCCTTTCAATTCAATAGAGATAAGGCAAGCTAGAAGAAGGGTAGACACAGTGAAGGAAACACGAAGACAATCTTTTGAAATATTAACCAACCTATAACCTAACGAAGACCTAAACAACAATATCTGAATTGTCTATTAGGCAAGGTGCCTTAAAAGTGACTTTGGGAACTGTTGTGATTAATAGGTAGCAATAGATCTACCTTAGTCTAGTCTAAGAAAGAGTTTGCTTTTAAGAAAAGGTTGAAGTTGTTCACTTACCTACAAATTACAAATTATGGTGATATTGATTCACCCCTCCTCTCAATATGACAAACTAGTAGATCTTAGGGAGAAGTTAGGAACTTCAATTGGTATCAGAGCACAAGTTCACCAAATTGAAACTTAGTAGCTTGGTGTACTAGTTTGAAGGGATCTAGAAGTTTGACATGTTCAGCATATTGAGAAATGGAAGCTGGCACCAACACTAGCACCATTTAGAGCAAGAAGGTTCCAATGTTCAATGGAAGCAACTACCATATGTGGAGAGCAAGAATGCAAATGATATTTGCAACCATGGGCATAAATGTGGTGAAATGTGTACAAGAGGGTTTTGTGGCTTTGGAAGAAGGTAGAGACCCAACCCTAGAGGAGTTAAGGTAGTTTGAGATAAATGGGAAGGCCTCAAATGTCATCATTTCAGCATTGACAGATGCTGAGTATGCTAAAGTTATGAATTGCAAATCTACCAAGGAGATATGGGACAGATTGTAGAAAGTGTATGAAGGTGATGACAGAATGAATGAGGCTAAGCTTCAAGTGTTCAAGGAGAGATATGAATCTCTCAGAATGTAGAAAAATGAGACAGCTCAAGAGTTCTTCACTAGGGTTATTGACACTGTAAACGACCTAAGAAGTGATACGAAGAACAAGAAAGACTCATCAATTATGAATAAAAATTCTAAGAATTCTACCTAAGAGGTTAGCCTCAAAGGTAGCAACCATAGAGGAGAGTAGAGATCTTAATTCTATGTCTCTACATGATCTCCAATGCAATCTCATTTCATATGAGATGAGAATAAAGTTAGTTGAAAGCTCCACAATAATGAAGGTATCAAAAGAGGTAGCTTTCAAAGCTATGAAGCACTTGAAGATAAAAAAATAAGAAGAATCATCTAGTTAGGATGATGATGATGAGGAGGAAGAAAGTTAAGGTAAAGTGTTGGCTTACTTTAAAAGGAAAGACAAAAAGGGCTCTAAGAAGGGAAAAGGATAGTTGTCCTTGAGATGTTATCGGTGTGGGCAGACTAGACACTTTGCTTCTCAGTGGAAAGTGAAATTTGATGAAGAAGATGAGGATGGTGATGATAAGCCAAATTCAAAATGGAGAAGACCATCATTCAATTCAAAGAAGTCTAGCAAGAAGACTACCAACCCACAAAAGAAGAAGAGAGGCTCACTCAAGAGTTATGTAAGTCAGATAAAAGAAGCTGATGAGGAGGAAGATGAAGAATCATCACATGAGCATGCCTTTATGGCATCAGCTCAAGGTGGTAGTTCAACCTCTGAAGAGGAAGAGGAGGTTAATGAAGAAGAACCAGATCTTGAAGCTATGTTGGAAGTAGCTTCAAAGGAGATAATTAGAAGGGGTTGAACCATAAAAAGGTTAGAGGCTCACATAAAACAAGTTGAAGCAAAGTTTGAGGAAGCTAAAAGTCAAAAGGATGAAACAAAGGCTGAACACATTGACTTGAAGACAAGATTTGAAAAACAAATCAAAATATGTGAAGACCTTACAATAGAGCTTGGCTCAAGGACTTCAACAATTGAAGAAATAGAGATCGAGTTGCTGAGACTTCAGCAACAACTCAAAAAGAGTGAAGGAAACTTGCAGAAGGTTGAAGTGATAGGAGAAACAAACTCTGCAAGAGAAAAGAAGAATGAAGAGAAAGTACAGCAATTTGATGTTGTACTACCTGAAGATAATGAGACTTTGGCACAGAAATTAAAAGAAAAGGTTGTGACTCATGAGAAGGTAACTAAAGAAGAGAAGATAGTTATCAAACCAATGCCAGGGCTAAAAATGATGTATGTTGTTAAAGAGTAGTAGCCCATAGCTGTTACGTCTTAGCAAGAAAAGAAAGTCAACTAGCAGAGGACTACAACTAAATAGAAGAAGGAGAAGAAGGTGACTGAAATGAAAGTCACAGAAGCAAAGAAGCCAGCTACTTTGCCTACATAACAAGTGATGAACAAAAGAAGACAAGCTGTGATCAAATCTAAGAAGAGGCAGTTTCAAGGTCATTGCCTTTATTGTGGAGTTTGGGGTCATAAGGCGAGTAACTGCTAATGGAGAAGGCCAGTATATGTCTTCAACTTGAGAAGATACAACTTTGCATATAGGGGGAGAAAATACAAAACTCAGAGGAGTACACTTATCGTGAGTTCTTGCACATACTGTAAAAGGCAAGGACACACTGACGAGGATTGTTGGTGGAAGCCCAAACCAATAGCTTCAAAAAAATGTTTGCTATATTACCAAACTTGGAACAGTATGAAAGGTGCAAGAAGGATGGCCATAATGTCAAGAGATGCATGACACTTCTCCCTAAGCAAGAGAAGGCACTCAATGGCACAGTGAAAACAAGCGTTGTAATCAAAACTAAGAAAAAGGACAAAGCTATCTTTTAGCCAGTTCAAAAGAAGGAATATAGAGGAAAAAGGGAGGTGGCTAATATAGTTGAAATTGCAATAAAGGCTGATTGTAAGGATGAGTAGTGGATCCTTGATAGTGGATACACTTCACACATGACGGGAGACAAGAGTAAATTGTCAAAGCTAAACAAGTCAAGAGAAGGCAGAGTCAAGTTTGGCAATGATGATTTACTCAACATCACTGGTCAAGGGTTAGTAAACATTAGAAGAGGAAAGCTGAAAGATGTTCTACACATTGAAGGACTTAGATATAATCTATCATTTGTCAGCAAACTATGCAATGAAGACGATAAGGTAATATTCACAAAAACAAGTTGCCAGGTAAAGAGTAAAAAAGGCAATATTGTTGCAGCCGAAAAGCAAACAACTAGAAATTTGTATGTGATTAATGAAGAAAGAGATCCTCTTGTAACTAAGACTGTGCAAGAAAGAAGCCAAAGAAAACATGTAGCAGTGCTCATCAAGAAAATCAGATCATAAGTGACCCATTAGCAGGAGTTATAATAAGAAAAAGAATTGTGGGAGCTACTGCTTTACTATCATAAGTTGAACCTAAATCTGTTGAAGAGGCTGCACAAGATCTAACTAAATCTCTGTATACAAAGCTATTTGAAATGCACAGAATGAGTCTGTCTGTGCGAATGCCTCCTTAAGCATAAAAATTAGGTGAATTCTCCATATCTACTTTGCGAGTTTTTTAAATTTGTAATTGGTTGGCAAAGGAGGAGAGAAGCAACAGTGCATGGGGTGCTGTTAAGGAATGGGGAGTCGAAACTACTGCATAGTGGCTTTTGTTGTGAGTGGTGTGAACAATTACAAAGGGAGAGATTGTTGTTCCCACAACCTTGTATGGGTTGTAATTGTTGTCAACTAAGTTTAAGTGTGCAAGAAAGTAAAGCCACATGGAAGGGCAAAAAGGTAAAAGCCACATGGAGGTGCAAGAACGTAAAAGCTACATGGAAGGGCAAGGCAATAAATTCACCTTATTAAGGTTTCATGGAGGAGTATATAAAAGCCAACATAAGGGAGAGAAAACGTAGCCGTTGACAGAAAGAGAGAGAAACCCAATGACCAAATTGAAGCAGACTGGCAAAAGGAGAGAGAAACCTAACGGCCAAAACAGACAATCGGCAAAAATAGAGAAACAGTTGAAAGGGGTTGGATGACTAGATGACAAAACGAGTCAACAGCAAAACAAAGTGGATGAGATAGATTCAGTTGGATGGTGAGAGAGATTTGGCTGGACGAAGAGAGAGAGACAGTCGGTGGAACACAATAGAAAGAGAGAAAATTTAAGACAACCGTTGGAAGAGAGAGAAAAGAGATATATGACCAGAACAGAGGAGTCGATAAGAAGGAGAGAAAAAGAAACCCGACAGACAACCAAGTGAGCACGACAAAACACACCACTAATGGACGGAGAGAGGAACCCAACGGCCAAACAGGGAAGGAGAGAAAACCCCGATATGGCCAGAATAGAATGTGGATGGTGAAGAAGAGGAAAGGCCAAATAGAGTGACCGGCCGAAAGAGAGAAAATGACATACGGCTGAAGAAGAACAGATAGCAGATCGTGTGTCGACATGAGACCAAAACATGCGATGACATAAGACTAGAATGTGTGACAGCATGAGACCAAAACATGTGATGGCATGAGACCAGAAGCAAGGGGTAGGCCGTGAGACGGTGAAAGTAGGAGTTGTGTGAAACAATGTAGAGAAGGAATTTGATTAAGCATTGAAGGAACTCAACGTATTTCCATATTTCTTCAAGAGAGGTTAGAGAGCACTGCAGTGAACTTCTAAGTGGTAATGGAGCAGTCTTTCAATTCAACAAAGGGAAGATAAGCTAGAAGAAGGGTAGACACAGCAAGTGACACTCTTTGTATTGTACTTGCTTAGTAATTGCAATATTGAAAGGAGCAGAGAATTAAGACATCCATTATAACTAGAATTCTCAAGTATAGTGATAGTCTCGATAAGGGAGAGTCCCTACCACCGTGGATGTACGTCATGCTGACAAAACTACGTAAATCTCATGTGTCCTTAATTTGCTTTACATTCTGTGTTTTGAATTGAATCTTGAACGAAGCTAAAGTATCAACCAACCCATAACCTAACGAAGACCTAAACAAGAACATCTGAATTATCTATTAGGCAAGGTGTTTGAAAGCTGACTTTGGGGACTATTATGATTAGTAGGTAGCAATAGATCTACCTTAGTCGAGTATGAGAAAGAGTTTGCTTTTAAGAAACGGTTGAAGTTGTTCAATTACATGCAAATTATGAATTGTGGTGACACTGATTCACCCCCCCTTTCTCAATATCACAAACTAGTAGATTGTAGGGAAAAGTCGAGAACTTCAAATAGTAATATAAAGCCACATGGAGGGGCAAGAAAGGAAATTTGCCAAAGCTACAGTAAACCCTATTAGGGTTTTCATAGAAGGGAGTATATAAACCAAGACTTATCTCTTTTTAGGGCAGCACACACACACCAGAAAAGGTGGACATGAATACAAACCAGAAAAAGGATAAACAAGACACTGGTGAGACTAGAAATGTTGGAGATACAAATCGGAAACATTGGGGATACAGACTAGAAACGTTAGAGTAGACCAGAGGTGAGACCTAGAAATGTGCGACCTAGAGAAGGAAAGACGTGAGGGTAGGCTAGACCTAGAGAAAGAGAGGACGTGAGACCTAGAGAAGGTGAGACGTTAGAGCAGACCAAATCTGGAGAAGGAGAGGATGTGAGACCTGGAGAAGGTGAGATGTTAGAGCAAACCAGACCTAGAAACCATACCAAGTGAGACCAGACCAGAATCCGTGAGACCAGAAAAGGGTGACTAAGTGAGACATGAGACTAGGTGAGGCGTGAGACCAGGTGAGGCATGAGAACAAGTGACACCAAAACACATCGAAAAACCAGAATTGGTAAGACTAGAAAAGAGGAAAACATGTGACACCAAAACACACCTGCAGACCAAGATTGGTGAGACAAGAAAAGGGTGAAATGAGTGAGACCAGAGGAGACGTGAGACCAAAAACAGTTGAGACTAGAAAAGGGTGAAACGTGTGAGACCAGAAATGGCTGAGACGAGAAAAGGATGAAATGCATGAGACTAGAAATGGTGAGATGTGAGACCTGAAGATGGTGTGATGATAAGAAGAAAAAGGAGTGAGACCGTGAGATGGTGAGATAGTAAGATGGTGAGATTAGGAGACATATGAGACAACCTAGAGAAGAAATTTAGTGAAGCATTTTAGAGAACTCAACATATTTTCAGATTTCTTCAGGAGAGGTTAGAGAGTATTTTGGTGATCTTCCAAGCAGTAGTGAAGTAGCCTATTCAAATCAAACAGAGGCAACACAAGGTAGAAGAAGGGTAAACACAGTAAGTGACACTCTTTGTATTATGATTGCTTTGTATTTGTAATAGTGAAAGGAATAGAAGATTAAGACATCCATTGTAATCATAGGGGATACCACACTGGTGTTCTCAAGTATAGTGGATTGTCTTGGTAGAGGAAGAATCCCTACCACTGTGGAGTACATCACATTGATGAAACCATATAAATCTCTCATATCCTTACTTTGAATTTACATTCTGTGTTTTGAATTAAGCTGTGAACATAGCTAAAGAATCATCAAACCCATAACCTAAAAGAAGACCTAGTCAAGAACAACCAATTCGTCTAATAGGCAAGGTGTCTAAAAGGTAACTTTGGGGACTATTGTGATCAGTAGGTAACAATAGATCTACATTAGTTGAATCTAGGAAAGAGTTCATTTTTGGCATAAATTATCAGAGGGCTTTTTAAGAGGTATGATACTAATTCACCCCCCATTTCAATATCACAGACTAGTAGATCCTAGGGTGAAGTTGAGAACTTCAAACTAAATTGTATTAATAATGGGTCATTGCTCTTGACTTCCTTTTTTACTAGGTGTTAATCATTTATTCCTTTAAACTTAAGACTGTCACTTGATGTCATGCCAATAAAGGCTTCTTATTTTTGTTAAAAGTAATTTTTCACACAAAATGATCATGTAATTAATATGTACATTTACATTGAACATTAATTTTATTTCAAGGTGCTCGTCAATACAACTTTGGTAGTCTAAATATATTAATTCCATCAAACAAAAGAGTCATTTCTCTTGATGAACTTTTCCTACATGAATTGAATGGTTCAATGCCTAAAAGATGAGACTGTCATTACATTTCTAGCTAATACGGCTTATCCTTTTATTCCAAAGAATCCCTTATGTGAGGGAATTGAGAAATTAACTTAATTGTCACACAAATTGTTGATTTCATTATGAGATGAGCATCATAAATTCTTGAGTATTCTAAATCCATTTGAAGTGCATTGGATAAATAGTTATTGCTCTTAATTAGCTTTCATTACTAGGATTGTATCCTTCATTCCTTGAAACTTGACATTGTCATCTAATTCCTTGGCAACAAGGTTCTCTTTTTGCTACAAGGAATTATTCACAAAAAAATGTTCATGAAATTAACATTCATGTCCACATAAAAAATTAATTTCAAAGCCCTATCTTAGTTAGTTTGAATCCATTGAAATAAAACAGTTATTTATCTTGATTAGCTTTTCTTATATGGATAGAAGGGTTCATTGCCTAAAAGATGAGGTTGTCACTTTATGAAATTAACATAAATGTCTACCTTAATCACTATTTTTGTGGTAAGATGCATATTATTATGTTTTTGGTAGTTTGAATCCATTGGGTTATTGCTCTTAATTAATTTTTAGGAGACCAATGTTCATTACTAATTTAACATCATCACCTAATTCAATAGCAATAAGGCTTCTTCTTTTGTTGTAAGGACTCATTCACAAGAAAAAAAAAAAGTTCATGCAACTAACTTCCAAGTCTACATTGACATTAATTTTATTATGACTTGTAAATCTACCTTGGGTAGTTTGAATCCATTATATTATATTAAAAAAGGAGTCATTTATCTTTTTCTACATAAAAAGAATGAATTACTACCTAAAAGATGAGGTTGTCATTTCAATTCTACTTAATCCATATCTTTCCTTTGTAAGGAAACATTTGTAGAAATGAATCATGTGATTGATTGAAGTGTCTATATTGATCACTGATTTCCTTGCAAAATGACATATTATTACATCTTAGGTAGTTTGAATTCATTAAAATCCATCAAATAATGAAGTTATTACTATTTATAGGGTTTATCTATTGGGAAAGAAATGTCTATTGCTTAAATTCATTGTGTTCTATGAAGAAAGGAGTCTTTTACCTTGATTATCTTTTTTTCCTCATGGTTAGAATGGTTTAGTATATTAAAGATATGATTGTCACTTATTTCTAGCTAATATGGCTTATCCTTTTATTACAAAGAGTCTTTCGCACAAAAGAATCATAAATTTAGCTAAAATGTTTGCAATAATCATTGTTTTTTTTTTTTTTTTGCAAGATAGATGTTATTGTGTCCAAATAGTTTAAATCCATAGAATTTGATCATATAAGCAGCTATTGCCCTTAATTAGCTTTATTTACTAGGAAAGAATCATTCAGTGATTAAATTTAAGACCATCACCTAAATTCTTAGCAATAAGACTTTGCCCTTCGTTACAAGGAACTATTCACACAAAATGATTATGTAATTATTAAAATTGGGTAGTCTAAATCCATGAAATTCTTTCAAAGAATGGAGTTACTTAACTTGGTTAGCTTTTCTTACATTTATAGAATGCTTCATTGCCTTAAAAGTGAGGATGTCACTTTATTTCTCTCTAATAAGGCATATACTTTTGTTCCAAAGAGGCATTTACACAAAGGAATCATGGAATTATCTTAAATGTCTACATTGATTATTGATTTCATTGTAAGATGAATTTTATTAAGTATTAAGGAGTTTAATGTTTGCCCCCATCTTCTTACAAGAAGATCTTAGTTGCCTTTTAACAAAAGGCTAAGTATTGTTTATGTGCAAGATGATGAACAAGGCCTAGAAATTAAAGAACAAATCTTAGAGCCCATGATATAAGTACAAGCCACAAGACCAAGTTAAGGAGAGGCTTGACCTACATACTAAATTTAAGGGCTTTTTTTTTTTTTTTTTGGTTGCTAGATTTTAAGTTAAAGCCAAATATACATGTAGAAAGGCTTAATTTCAACATCTTGGGAAGAAGGATAAATTCTATTATGAACATATCCTAAATGAGATAAAATCAGTGGTTATTGAACCCATTGAAAGAGGTGAGGGTTATTTTGGTATGTGTGACTGGATTTATTCTAAATTCAAAATTAAAAGGGTTATTTACCCTATTGAATGGAAAGGACACTTATTAGCCTCAAATGAATTAAAAGAATGATGGAAGGTTAAATATTTTGATTATTTCAACTATATTAAAGCTTGGGACAAAGCTCTATTTTATGACAATAAACGAAGAATGTTTAGCTAGTTCATCCAAATTTGCTTTCCGCATGACATAACCAAAATTTCAAACTAGTTTAAGGTCTAGTTCTTTGTTGTTCCCACAGCCTTGTATGGGTTGTAATTGTTGTCAACTTGATTTAAGTGTACAAACAGAAGTGGCTCATATATCAAGAATTACAAGATAAGACTAATATGTCAAATAACCTCGTAAAGTGATCTCCTTGGAGTGAACTTGTAGAGGGAGTTTAGCATTGCTTTAGTCTTAGTGTGACATAGCATTGCTTGAGAAAAATAAATTAAGAAGGAGGATAATGCTGAATTTTGAATGAAAAAGTAATATGAAGCCATATGGAGGGGAAAGAAAAGAAATTTGTCGTAGCTACAGTAAACATTACTGGGGTTTTCATGGAAGGGAGTATATAAACCAAGACATATCTCTTTTGGGGAGCTATCGTAAGATAAAGTAGACCAAACCTAAAAATGTGAGACCAGGAGTTGGGTGAGACAACCTAGAGAAGAAATTCATTGAAGCATTTGAGAGAACTTAATGTATTTTCAGATTTCTTCAAGAGAGGTTAGAAAGTGTTTTGGAGATCTTCCAAGTGGTAGTGAAATAACCTATTCAAATCAAATAGAGGCAACCCAAGGTAGAAGAAGGGTAGACACAGTAAGTGACACTCTTTGTATTGTGATTACTTTGTATTTGTAATAGTGAAAGGAGTAGAAGATTAAGACATCTATTATAATCATAGTGATTGCATAGTGTTCTTAAGTATAGTAGATTGTCTTGGTAGAGGAAGAATCCTTACCACTATGGAGTATGTCATATTGATGGAACCAGGTAAATCTCTCGTGTCCTTGCTTGGAATTTACATTCTCTGTTTTGGATTGAGCTGTGAACATAACTAAAGAATCATCAAACCCATAACCTAAAAGAAGACCTAGTCAAGAATAACTGAGTTGTCTAATAAGAAAGGTGTTTGAAAGGTAACTTTGGGGACTATTGTGATTAGTAGGTACCAATAGATCCACCTTAGTTGAATCTAGGAAAAAGTTCATTTTTGGCTTAAATTATCAAAGTTTTTTTTTAAGGGGTATGATACTGATTCACCTTCCCTCAGTATCACAGACTAATAGATCCTTGGGTGAAGTTGTGAAGCTTTCTGCATGACATAACCAAATTTTTAAACTAGTTTAAGGACTAGTTCTTCAAGTGGGATTGCATCCATTTACTTTATCAAAGAAGGTCAAAATTATGTATGAATAGCTTAGTAAGAAAAATGAAGAGGCTAAGGATAAGGAATTACTTTTTTCATGATTATATCATGTCCCTTGAATTGTTAGATGGGACAATGCTATCTTGGTTAGATAAACAAAACTAGTGGGAGTAAAATTAACCCATGTACCGTGGTTGGCCAAGTAGAGTTATATTTATTAACTTTATGACAAAAACTTGCAAACTGATCTATCCTATGAACCGTTGAATCAAATTATTATGCACATCCTAGAAAATTAAGAAATAAGTTAGATTCATCAAATCATAACTTTAAGGAAACTAAGTTCTAAAAAGCTCATTCTTAAGATGCTACAAAGGTTGATCACTCATTTTGATTAGTCAATATAATATATTCTTCCAAGAATACATGAAAGCAAAGTAAAGCTTGCTGAAAATACCTCAATAATATTCATTATCTTCATTTAACATAGTTATAATCTTTAAATATGTTGTTCCCACAGCCTTGTACAGGTTGTAATTGCTGTCAACCAGATTTAAGTGTGCAAGCAAAGTAGCTCATATCTCAGAAATTACAGGATAAGACTAGCATGTCAAACAACTTTATAAAGTAATCTCCTTGTAGTAAACTTGTAGAGGGAGTTTAGCATTGCTTAAGTCTTAGTGTGACAGGGTGACAGGGTTGTAGACGAATAATAAATTCATAAGATGTTAAATTTGCAAGTCTGTAATCCTATCTTGAGACTAAGTCCAAGAGCGATTCCGGAGGAGTGGAATAATTTTGAGGTTATGATAGACAAGGAGTCTGGAAGAAGGGAAGGTTATGGAGGCTGTTTAGAAGGCAGTTTCTTTTGTACATTTTTAACTATTCATGGGCAATCCTAGCCATTCATTCAAGCATTCAAAGGATGAGATTTCAATAGAAAGAAAAGAGCAAGAAAAATAAATTAAGAAGTAGGATAATGCTGAATTTTGAATGGAATAGTAATATGAAGCCATGTAGAGGGGCAAGAAAGGAAATCCGCCGTACCTATAGTAAGCCCTACTTGGGTTTCCATAAAGGGCAGTATATAAACCAAGACTTTTGAGAAGAAATTCGGTGAAGCATTTGAGAGAACTCAATGAATTTTCAGATTTTTGCAAGAGAGTGCTTTGGTGATCTTCCAAGCGATAGTGAAGTAGCTTATTCAAATCAAATAGAGGCAAGACAAGATAGAAGAAGGGTAGTCACAGTAAGTGACACTCTTTGCATTGTAATTGCTTTATATTTGTAATAGTGAAAGGAGTAGAAGATTAAGACATCCATTGTAATCATAGGGGATACCACACTAGTATTCTCAAGTATAATGGATTGTCTCGGTAGAGGAAGAATCCCTACCACCGTGGAGTATGTCTCTTGGGCACGTCAATCTCTTGTGTCCTTACTTTGAATTTACATTCTGTGTTTTAAATTGAGTTGTGAACAAAGCTAAAGAATCATCAAACCCATAACCTAAAAGAAGACCTAATACCAATCCATTTAATAGGCAAGGGGTCTGAAAGGTAGCTTTGGGGACTATTGTAATTAGTGGGTAACAATAGATCTACCTTACTTGAATCTATGAAAGAGTTCATTTCTGAGAATAGTTTGAAGTTGTTCACCTACCAATTGAAAGGGGGTAATACTGATTCACCCTTCCTCTCAATATTACAGACTAGTAGATCCTGAAATGAAGTTAGGAACTTCAATTGGTATCAGAGCACAAGTTCACCAGTTTGAAGCTTAACAACTTGGTGTACTAATTTGAAGGGTTTTAGAAGTTTTAACTTGTTCAGCATATTGAGAAATGGATGCCAGTACCAGCACCAGCACTATTTACAGCAAGAAGGTTTTGATCTGTAATGGAACCAACTACAATATGTGGAGAGCGAGAATGCAGGTGGTATTTGCCACCATTTGCATGGATATGGTGAAATCTGTACATGAGGGTTTTGTGCCTCCAAAACAAGGTAAAGATCCAACCTTAGAGAAATTAAGGCAATTTGAGATCAATGAGAAGGCCTCAATTATCATCATTTCAACATTGACAGATGTTGAATATGCTAAAGTTATGGATTGCAAATCTACTAAGGAGATGTGGGACAGATTATAGGAGGTCTATAAAGGTGATGGTAGAATGAAGAAGGCCAAGCTTCAAGTTTTTTAGGAGAGATATGAATCTCTTAGAATACAGAAAAATGAGACAGTCCAAGAGTTCTTCACTAGGGTTATTAATGTTGTAAACGACCTTAGAAGTCATGGGAAGAACAAGAAGGACTCATCTATTGTGAAGAAAATTTTGAGAGTTTTGCCTGAGAGGTTTTGCTTAAAGTGGCAGCCATAGTGGAGAGTAAAGATCTCAATTCTATGTCATTGCATGATATCCAATGCAATCTCATTGTATGTGAGATGAGAATAAAGTCAAATTAAAGATCCTCATTATCAAAGCCATCAAATGAGGTAACTTTCAAAGCTATGAGACACTTGAATATAATAGAAGAGGAAGAATCATCCAAAGAGGATGATGATGATGATAAGGAAGAAAGTGAAGGTGAAGTGTTCGCTTACTTCACAAGGAAATTCAAAATGGGGTTTAAGAAGGGAAAATGACAGTTGTCCTTAAAATATTATCGTTGTGGGTAGACTAGACAATTTGCTTCTCAATGCAAAGTGAAACTTGATGATGAAGATGAGGATGGTGATGATGAGTAGAATTCAAAATGGAGAAGACCATCATCAAAATCAAAAAAGTCCAGCAAGAAGATTGCTAATCCATAAAAGAAGAGAGGCTCATTCAAGAGTTATATGAGCCAAACAAAAGAAGATAATGAGGAGGAAGATGTAGACTCATCAGATGAGCATGCCTTTATGGCATCAACTCAATGTGGTAGTTCAAATTCTGAAGAGGAAGAGGAGGTTGATGAAGAAGAACCAGATCTTAAAGCTGAATTAGAAGCAGCTTCAAAGGAGATAATCAGAAGGGGTAGAACCATAAGAAGGTTGCAGGCCTATATAAAACAAGTTGAAGCAAAGATTGATGAAGTAAAAAGTCAAAAAGTTGAAATAAGGGTTGAACATATTGACTTGAAGAGAAGATTTGAATAACAGATTAAAATATGTGAAGACCTTACAATAGAGCTTGCCTCAAGGACTTTAAAAATTGAAAAAATGGAGATAGAGTTGTTGTGACTCCAGCAACAACTCAAAAAGAGTGAAGAGAACTTGTAAAACCTTGAAGTGGTAAGAGAAACGAGCTCTACAAGAAAAAAATAAGAATGAAGAGAAAGTGTAGCAATCAGAGGATACACTACCTAAAGGGAATGAAACTTTGCCACAGAAGTTAAAAGAGAAGGCTGTGACTCAAGAGAAGATAACTAAAGAAGAGAAGACAGTTATCAAACAAAAGCTAGGGCAAAAAATGATGTATGTGGTTAAAGAGCAACAGTCAATAGCTACTATGTCTCAGAAAGAAAAGATTGATTAGCCAAGAATAGTGATGGTTGAAAATAAAGAAGATTTGAAAAAGCAACATAAGGTTGCAAACAAAAATAAAGAAGAGAAAGTCAACTAGCCAAGGGCAATGGCTGAATAGAAGGAGGAGAAGAAGGTGGCTGAAATGAAAGCCACACAAGCAAATAAGCCAACAACCTTACCTACACAATAATTAATAAACAAAAGAAAACAAGCTGTGATTAGACCCAAGAAGAGGTAGTTTCAAGGTCACTGCTTTTTTTGTGAAGTTTGAGGTCATAAGGCAAGCAAATGCTGGTAAAGAAGGCCAGTATATGTCTCCAACTTGAGAAGATCCAATGCTACATACAAGGGGAGACAATCAAAATTTAGAGGAGAATACCTGTAGTGAGTTCTTGCACATATTGTAAAATGCAAGGACACATTGACAAGGATTATTGGTGGAAGTCCAAACTAGTGGTTTCAAAGAAAGTTTGCTATATTGGTAGACTTAGAACAGTGTGAAAGGTGTAGGCAGGATGGCCACAATGTCAAGAGATGCATGACATTTCTCCCTGAGCAAGAGAAGGCACTTGATAGCACAGTGAAAATAATTGGTACTGTCAAAGTTAAGAAAAAGGAGAAAGCTATCTTCAAGCCAGTTTAAAATAAGGAATATAAAGCTAAAAAGGAGGTGGCTAATATAGCTGAAATTGCACTAAAGGCTGACTAGAAGGACAAGCAGTGGATCCTTGATAGTGGATACACTTCACACATGACAGGAGACAAGTATAAATTGTCAAAGCTGAACAAGTCAAGAGAAGGCAGAGTCAAGTTTGGTAATGATGATTCACTCAACATTAGTGGTCAAGAGTCAGTAAATATTGGAAAAAGAAAGTTGAAAGATGTTCTGCATATTGAAGGACTCATATATAATCTAGCATCTATCAGCCAACTATGCAACGAAGACCATGAAGTGATATTCACAAAAATAGGTTGCCAAGTAAAGAGTAAAGAAGGCAATAATGTTGCAACCGGGAAGAGAATGGCTAGAAATTTATATGTGATTGATGAGGACAAGAGAAATAGCTAGTACTTCCAAAAGAAGAAGAAAATCAAATCTGTGATAGGAGATTGGGACACTGAACATAAAAGAACATGAGGAAGCTAACTACTATTGATGTAATCAAAGACATTCTTGACCTCAAGAGAGAGAGCGAGAGAGTATGTCTGCTTAGCATGCTCTAAAGGAAAACATGCCATAAAGTAGTATTACTTGAACACTTAAATCTAGTTGACAACAATTACAATCCATACAAGGTTGTGGGAACAATAATCATGCACCTCAAACACAAGTCAGAAGTTTTGAAATGCTTCAAGAGATATAGAAGATTGTCTAAAAATAAGAGTGGAAGGAAGATCAAAGTATTAAGGTTAGATCAAGGCACTGAATTCACAAATGGAGCTTTTGAAGATTATCTTGAGTAGCATGAAATTCACCATCAAATGGCAGCAGCAAGAACACCTCAACAGAATGGGGTAGTAGAGAGAAAAAATAGAGCTGTGGTTGAAATGGCAAGAACTCTACTGCTGAAATCCAAGCTTTACACAAGATTTTGGACAGAAGCAACATTTATAGCCGTACACCTACTGAACAGAGTTTTACTATGGCCCAATACTGATAAGACTCCATATGAACTATAGAGTGGGAAGAAGACAATAGCCAAGTATCTTAGAATCTTTGGCAGCCCATATTTTGTGTAGAACAAGGAGCAAAACTTGGGAAAATTCAATGCTAGGTTAGATGAAGGCATCTTTATGGGATACTCAGCAAAGACAAAAGCTTATAGAGTTTTCCTGCATAAACTAGGAAAAATGGTCACTTCAATGATGTGAGAATAGATGAAAATTGGAAAACAATGCAAATGGAGAAGCTAAGGACAGTGAAGAAGATGATTTCAATATAGATGAAGAATCAGACAAGCATAAAGAAAAGGGGAAAGAAGTAAGTTCAAACTTAAAGAAGAGTGGGTTTGAAGTTGAAGAAAGAAATCCTTTTGCAACTAAGACTATGCAAGAGAGAAAGATAAAGAAAACTTGGACCAGTGCTCATCAAGGAAATCAAATCATAGGTGACCCATTAGCAGGAGTTACAACAAGAAGAAGAATTGTGGGAGCCATTGTTTTACTCTTATAAGTTGAACTTCAATCTGTTGAAGAGGTTGCACAAGACAAAGCCTAGGTCAAAGCTATCAATGAGGAGTTGGATCAAATCAAGAAGAATGATACATAGGAGTTGGTTCCAAGACCCATTAACAAGAATGTCATAGGAACAAAATGGTTGTTTAGAAATAAACATAATAAAGATGGCAAGGTGGTGAGGAACAAGGCTCAGCTAGTTTAAAAGGCTACAAACAGATAGGAGTAGATGTTGATAAAAATTTTGCACTAGTAGCAAGGCTAGAAACTATTAGAATGTTCATAGCTTTGGAAGCATATAAGAGATATAAAGTTTACCAATTAGATGTAAAATCAGCCTTTTTGAATGGGCTTCTGAAAGAAGAAGTGTATATTGAACAACCCGATGGAGTACAAATTAGTGAGGATGAGACACACGTGTACAAGCTGAAGAAAGCCTTGTATGGCCTCAAACAAGCCTCAAAAGCATGGTGCAGCAGGTTGGATGCATACTTGAAAAAGTTGAACTTCAAAAGAGGAATAGTTGATAATAACCTATATGTGTTCAACTCAGAGAAAGGTCAGCTAATAATCATAGTATATATAGATGATATTATCTTTGGAGGGGATCACTCTGAGTTATGCCAAGAATCTGTACAGAAGATGAGTGAGGAATTTGAGATGTCATTGATTGGAGAAATGACTTGCTTTCTTGGATTATAGATAAAACAGTGTGAAGAAGGTATTTTTATTGCTCAGACAAAATATGCCAAAAAGATGCTAAAAAAGTTTGGCATGGAGGATAGCAAACCTATCAATACCCCTATGTCAGTGGGCTACAAGTTAACAAAAGATTAGTAAGGAAGGAGTACAAGCCCTACAGAATACAAGAAGATGATAGGGAGCCTTCTGTGCCTTACAACATCAAGGCCTGTTTTCATGCAAGCTATGTGCATTACCAGTAGATTCCAAGCTAATCCTAAGGAAACTTATGTGTTGGTTGTGAAAAGAATCTTAAGATACCTCAAAGGGACACTAGAAATGGGTTTTTGGTATCTTGCCATGGATTTTGTAAAACTACAAGCATACATTGATATAGACTATGCAGAAAGTACGGATGACAAAAAATCAACCAGTGGCTACAGCTTCTACTTGGGTTCAAAGTGTGTTGCATGGTAATGTAGAAAGCAAAACAGTGTTGCTTTGAGCATAGTTAAGGCTGAGTATATGGTTACTAGTGTAGCATGTACTCAAGTGCTATAAATGCAAAGAAAATTGGCCGATTTGGGAGTTGAAGTGAAGTTACCAGTGAGTGTATTTTGTGATAATCAAAGTGCAATTGATCTCAGCAAGAATCTAGTTCAACATTCAAGGAGCAAACATATTGACATCCAGTATCATTTTATCAAGGATCAAGTGGAAGAGGGCATAATTCAGTTGGAGTATATTGGCACTGAAGATCAAATCTCAGATATTCTAACTAAACCTTTGTCCATAGAGCTGTTTGAAAAGCATAAAAAGAGTTTATCTGTGTAAATGCCTCCTCAAGCCTAAAGTTCAGGTGAATCCTCCATCTCTACTTTGTGAGTTTTTTCAAATTTGTAATTGGTTGGAAAAGGGGGAGAGAAGTAATAGTGTAGGGGCAGCTGTTAAGGAAGGGTTAAGGTGAAGTTGAGAACTTCAAGATAAGCATGTAAACATCATACTCCATTAAGGAAAAGATATTTCTTATCATACCTATATAAAAAAAGACATTAATTATAGGAGATCCCTTTTAATTAAGGAATATAAAAGGCTACAACTAATGATAACTAGACATAAAAGTCAAAGTATAAACCCTAGCTAATGTATGAAGATTCAACTAAACTTCCAAGCCTAATAAACCCAAGACATTAAGCCTTTTTACATGTATATTCAGCCTTAACTTAAAATCTAGCAACCCAAAACAAAAAACAAGTCCTTTAATATAACTTACCATATAAATCAAGCCATAGTTTGATCATGTGACTTATATCATGGGCTCCAAGCTATGTTCTTTAAATTCTAAGCCTTGTCCATCATCTTTCACATTGTCGCTTGCTTAAGTCTATTAAGAGAAAATCTAAAGATTTTATAGATTTTCTAACTTCAATATTTTACATGGACAAATGAGCAAAAGACCCTACTTTAAGGGACAATGTCCTCAACTAAGATGGTTATTTCACCATAGAAAGATGCAGATGGATCACTTAAATCCAAACACTTTGATCCATTGTCAAAAGATGCTTATAAGTGAGCAACAAATAAGGGCCTAACTCACCAATTTATCACAAAATTTATGGAATTTTTATTTCTTGTTGAAAATAATTATAATAATCTTAAACCTTATGACATTGCAGAATTTATATGCGAAAATAAAATATGTATCCCCATCTTAAGACGAATGATCAATTTTATTATCAATAGATCCTAATCGAGATGAAATCAATGATTATTGAACCCATCAAAAGACATTAGTGTTATTTTATGTACCAATGACTAGGTTTATGCCAAATTAAAAATTAAAAGGATTATTTACTCTAATGAATGGCAAGAAGGCATATAAGCCTTTAAAGGACCTAAAGAATGGTGAAAGTTTAAATCTTTCAATTATTTCAATCACATTGAAGCTTATGATAGAGTTCTATTTTATGAAAATAGACAAAGAAAGTTTAGTTGGTTTATTCAAATCCACTTTATCCATCATATTACAAAATTCCCAAACTAGTTTAAAGTTAGGTTTCTTAAATGGTGACCACATTCCATTACTCTACCCATGAAGATAAAAACTATTTATGAATAATTCAATAGGAAGAACAAAGAAGTCAAAGACAAAATGCTACTCTTTGTGGCATTATACCATGTGCCTTGGAGAGTTAAATTACACTATTCCACTTAATAGGAGAAAAATTAACCCATATCCCTTGGCTAGCTTAGCAAACCCATATTCGTTGGTGGGAGAAATTTCATTTTTCTAGCAAAAGGGTGATACTATTAAAGGAGTTATTGACTTAGGTCTTAGACCATCAAAGCTGGCCCCTTGGGCTCCCAAGACTCCAAAACAATTATTTAAAGAATTATTTGATTTTATACCAAAAGCAAAATTGCTAGAAATGATGACTATAACCCTACGAGAAGATAGTGATAAACCAAAAAATTATTATACTAAAGAATTTAATGACTATATAATGTAGGTTTCATGGAACCCATATGACCTATGAAGATTTTAAACAAGGGCTTTTATTAAAAGCAATAAAAGAGCTTCAATTGAAGTTAAAGTAGGTTTTCAGAAGCAAAAGAAATCTACTTTTGGGGCCACTTCAAGACAAGCTTTATTAAACTAAAGGAATTTGCTTTTGCATTGATTATTCATCACTTTTGTAAAAGTAGATTTTTTTCATTTTCCCTTATTATGAAAAGCCTTTATTACAAATAAGGTGCTTCTCTTATGTAGAAGACATGACTTAATTTATGATCTTTTTTCTCTCACTTGTAAAATATTTTCTCTTTTCTTTTAACCAATAATGCCTATTAACAAAGAGTGTTTTTCTATAAGTTTCTTATTTTGATAAAGAACCCACTAGGTGATCTACCCTATGAACCCTTCAATCTAGTAGCCTAACACAAAATCAAGTCCATTAATACAACTTAGTATGCAATTGAGCCTTTCCTTAGCTTGGTCATGCAACTTAGACTTATATCATGGGCTCCAAGTTTTGTTCTTTAAGTTTTAAGTTTTGTACATCATCTTGTATGTAAAGATAAGTGATTATCCTTGGTATAGTACTGAAAACTTTTAAAACAGCCTTGGAATTGTCTAAAGCACCCTCTTTGTCATGCAGCTTCATGATTGAGCCATGTAAAGCCTCTTTCATTCACTTTGTCCTTGCCCTTGACATTAGACCACCGATTCCTTCCAAAGGATCTAAGGAATACTTGTAATGTTGCACTTGAATAGCACCTTGTTCTCTATCCTATGTTCTTTTAAATTTCCTTATTTATTTCTCCTTTACTATGCTTGGTGTGTTTTGCTTGGCATGTTTGTTTTTATATCTTCCTATAGTATTGAAGAGGAGGCATGTCAGAGGGGTATCAGAGTCTCATTTCTATCTTTGTGGGGGGAGAGATAGGGTATCTCATGAATTTTTACTTACAATGAGTCCTTTTGTTTGTACAACTTTGGCACTTCAAATTTCTTGAATTAAATTAAATAAATAAGTCATTGATCTTGATTATGATTTCTTATTAGTGTTAAATGGTTTAATTCTTGACTAATATGACTACCTTTTCATTTCTAACCAATAAGGCTCATCCTTTCGTTGCTTTAACTCATTCACGAAAATGATGCTCAAATCAATTTTTGTCTATATGCCTAACATCATATTCATTGTAACTATCTTGTTTATATGGCTTTGAAACTCTTATATTTATTGAATTCCATCAAGAAAAAGAGTTAATAATGTTTATTAACATTTTTAAATTGTAAATAATGATTTAATTCATGAATAATGGTCCATCCCTTTATATCTTCATTCACCCAAGCTATTAGATGTAGCTATATGTAACGAAGGAGGTTATTTACAGATTCCTTTTATTAAAAATGTTTCACAAGAAGTTTTCTTGGAAAATCCATTTTGGCATATGCTTTGTCTTATTCAAAAAGTATCTGAAGCAGCATATTTCTAAAAAGTAGATGGAAAGCTTATTAGCTTAAAATTTATATTGAAGAACACCATATCAAAATGAGAATACTCCAAAAAAGGAAGAGAAATATTTAGGTATTCTCTAAAAGGGAAAGTACTTATAAGTACTTAAGAAAGAAGTCATTATTGTTAGTTGAGTTTATTAAAGAATAATCTAAAGATTTTATAGATTTTTTTATTCAAATATTTTACATGGACAAATAAGCAAAAGACCCTTACACCAAGAGATGATGTTCTTAGCCATGATGGCTATTTCACCATCAAAAGATAGAGTAAGATCCCTTAAATCCAAAAACTTATGAGTGAGCAATAGATAAGGGGCTAACTTATCGATTTATTTTAAAATTTATGAAATTTTTATGTCTTGTTGAAAATAATTATACTAACCTTAAACCTCATGACTTTAGAAGATTTTATGTGAAAATATAACATATATCCCCTTCTTAAGATGAATGATCAATTTTATTATCAATAAATCCTAATTAAGATGAGATCAGTGGTTATTAAACCCATCAAAAAAGGTGAGAGTTATTTGTGTACCCATGACTAGGCTTATGCCAAATTCAAAATTAAAAGGATTATTTACCTTAATGAATGGCAAGGAGACTTCTAAGCCTCTAAAGAACTTAAAGAATGGTGAAAGTTTAAATTCTTCAATTATCTTGATTACATTAAAGCTTAAGATAAAGTTCTGTTTTATGAAAATATATAAAGAAAATTTAGTTTGTTTATTCAAATTCACTTTCCATATGATATTATAAAATTCCCAAATTTGTTTAAAATTATTTTTTTTAAATGGTGACAACATTCCATTACTCTATCCAAAAGATAAAAACTGTTTATGAATAGTTCAGTAAGAACAATGAAGAGGTCACAAACCAAATGCTACTCTTTGTGGCATTATATCATGTGACTGGGATCGTTAGATAAGACTATTCCATTGCAACTATACAAGTGGACATAATAAGAGAAAAATTAACCCATGTCCCTTGGCTAGCTCAACAAACCCATATTCGTTGGTGGGAGAAATTTGATTTCTTTAGCAAAAGGGTGTATACTATTAAAGAAGTTATCAACTTGGGTCTTAGACCACCAAAGCTGACCCTTTGGGCTCCCAAGATTCCAGAGCAATTATTTGAATAATTATTGGATTTTTCACCAAAAGCAAAATTGTTGGAAAATGATGACCGCAACCCTACGAAAAGATAGTGATAAACCAAAAAATTATTAGATTAGAGAATCTAATGATGATATAATGTAGGTCTCATGGTACCCTAGCCTATGAAGATTGTAAACAAAGGCTTTTATTAAAAGAAATAAAAGGAACATCAGTGGAAGTTAAAGTAGCTTTTACAAAACTAAAAGGAATATACTTTTGGTGCCACTTCTAAACAAGCTTTACCAAAGCTAAAGGAATTTTCATTTGCTTTTATTATTCATCAATTTTATAAATGTAGCTTTTTTCCTATTGCCCTATTATGGCAAGCATTTCTTACAAATAAGTGCTTCTCTAAGGCAAAAGTCATGACTCAATTTATGATCTTTTTCTCACATGTAAAGTATTTTCTCTTTTCTTGCAACTAGTAGCACTTATTAACAAAGAGTGTTTTCTATAAGTTTCTTATTTTCTCTCTCTTAAATTTCCTTATTTGTTTCTCCTCTATAATGTGTCCTTTTGTTTGTACCTTTGGCACTTCAAATTCATTAAATTGAATGAAATAAGTAAGTCATTAATCTTGATTATCATTTCTTATTAGTGTTAAATGGTTTAATTCTTGAATAATATGACTACCTTTTCATTTCTTGCCAACAAGGCTCATTGTTTTGTTACTATGACTCATTCACAAAAAATGAAGTAAAAATTAAACCTAACATTTATATTCATTGTAACTATCCCATTTATATACCTTTAGAGCTCTACATCTATTCAATTTCATTGAGCAAAAGATTCATTAATGTTTATTAGCTTTTTTAATTGTAAATAATGATTCAATACATGAATAATGAGTCCATCCCTTTATATCCTCATTCACCCAGAATGAACTTGTAACATACTTTATGTATACACCTAGCATTATTTTCATTGCACACGTGTTAATGTACCTTTAGTGCTCTTAATCTATTAAATTATGATAAAGAACTTGCTAGGCGACCTGCCCTAAGAAGCTTTGAATCAATTTGTTATGCACACCCTAGAAAGCTAGGAAACAAGTTGGGTTGATCAAATTAGAACACTAAGGAAACTAAGTCCTAAAAGCCCCAATTTGAAGGCACCACAAAGGTTGATCACTCCTTTGATAAGTCAAGACAATGTATTTTCCAAGAACCCAAAAAAGCATAGCAAAACTTGCTGAAAAAAAAATAGCTCAATCTTATTTATTCCGTTTACATAGTTGTACCTTTTATATAGGCATCTAAATATTACAATCCTATAAGGAAAAGGTGTTTCTTAACATACCTATATAGGAAAACCTTACTTAAAAGTGATTCCTCTAATTGAGGAATACAATTGTACCTTGATTAGGAATACTAAATCAGCTTTGATTAGGAATCCTTAAAAAGACTACCACTAATGATATAAAGTCAAAGTAAAGACCTAATTAAGGTATCAAGACTTAGTTGAACCTATAAGCCAAAATAAGTCTAAGAAGTTAAGCCTTTTCTACATATAATTCGGCCTTAACTTAAAATCTAGCAACCCAACACAAAATTAGGGCCTTTAATACAACTTAGCATGCAAATGAGTCTTTCCTTAACTTGGTCATGCAATTTGGACTTATATCATGGGCTCTAAGTTTTGTTCTTCAAGTTCTAAGCCTTGTCCATTATTTTACAGATAAAGATAAGTGATTATTCCTGGTGTAGCATCGAAAACTTTTAGAACAATCTTGGAATCCTCTAGAGCACCCTTTTTGCCATGCAGCTTCATGATTAAGCTTTGTAAAGCCTCTTTCATCCTTTTTATCCTTGCCCTAATTATTGGACCACCAATTCCTTGCAAAGGATCTGGGGAACACTTGCTTTGTTGAACTTTAATAGTACCTTGATCTACATCATTCCTCCCCTCCTTGAAAGGATTCGTCCTCGAATCACCTACATCAAACAAAGATAAGTTAGCAACATTAAAAGTAGCACTAATATTACCATAGTTGCTTGGTATATCCTAGCTTGTACACATTGTTATTAATCTTCTCCAAGACTTAAAAAGGTCCACTTCTCAAGGCTACAATTTGGACTTTCTTTATGGGGGAAATCATTCCTTATATGGACCCACACTTAATCACTAGGTTTAAAGACAAACTTCACATGCCCCTTATTAACTTACTTAACATATTGCTCATTCTTCCTTTTAACGTTAGTCTGAACCTTAGCATGTAAATCCTTTACAAAGATAAAATCTCCAAAGGAGTTAAAGGATTAAAACCATAAGTAACTTTAAAAAGTGACAAGGAAGTAATAGAATAAACAAATTTGTTATAAGCAAACACCATTCCTATTACCTCAAGTTCTTTTGAATTATAGAATGTAAAAAAGCAGTGAGTGTCATATTAACTACAATTTTTTCATCTATTTGAGGATGTGCAATAGTAGAAAATAAGAGTTTAGTTCCCAATTTATTCCATAAAGTGCACTAAAAATGACTTAAGAACATAACATCCCTATCACTAACAATAGATTTTTGTAATCCATGCAAACACACCATTTCCTTAAAGAATAACTTAGTAATATCTGTTGCATCATTGGTTTTAGAAATGCAACAAAATGAGTCATTTTGCTAAACCTATAAAAAATGACAAATATGCTATCTTTACCACTTTAAGACCAGAAAAAGTCCATAGAAATATCAGTCCAAGGTTGGTTAGGCACAAGTAAAGGTGTATAATAAAAGCCATATAGTTTAACTCTAACCTTTGCTTGCCTACATGTAATGCACTTATCACAAATGGAATGCACATCATGCTTTATATTAGGCCAATAAAAATGCTCATGCAATATATCCAAAGTCTTTTGCAAACCAAAGTGCCCCTTTAAACAACCCTTGTGAAATTCCCTAACAAGCAACTCACGAATAGAACAAATAGGCACACATAAGTTATCCCTCTTAAACAAAAACCCTTCATGCCTATAAAAGTCATCAAACACACACTTATCACAAGCATTCCATACTTGGCCAAAATCAAAATCGTTTGCATATAAGCCCTTGAGCAATTCAAAATTAAATAACTTAGTTTGCAAAGAAGTAAGTAATGTGTACCTCCTGGACAATGCATCAGTAACAACATTCACCTCTTTACTTGGCTGTGTAGGTTGGTTGGACGTCCTCTCTCTTTCAGCCGGTGGTGGTTTTGCCATCCAGCACTTGCTATCCAGCTGTTCCTCCCTTGTTTTTCTCTCTTTGGCCGGTCACACACTAGGTTTTCCTCTCTTTGGATGGTTTTCCTCTTTAGCTTTGGATAGTTGCTCTAGATTTTGGTCGACTCCTCTTGCTTTGCTTTGTCTCTTTGGTGGACCAGCACCTGTCTTCTGCCATGTATACTTTTTTGGCCAGTCACACTAGGTTTTCTGTTCACCTTTGGTTGCTGTCCAGCCGTGCCTTCTCCTTATTGCCATTCACCTTGCCTTGGCCATTCTCCTCCTTGTCTGGTCGTCCACCCCTTTGCCGTTTGTTGTGCTTTGCCATGTGGGGTTGTATGTATGCTCACCTTGTTTGGCCGGTTGTCTCCTTGCTTCGACAGTTTCTCCTTTGTGTTTGGCCAATTGTCTCCTTTCTTGGACCGTTCCTCCTTTGTGTTTGGCTGGTTGTCTCCTTGCTTGGACGTCTCTTCTTTTTGGTTAGCTGGTTTTGTTGTTTTTGCTCAATTGCCAACCTCCTCATTTGTTGTCTTCCAATTGCCTTTATATACTCCTCCATGAAACCCTAATAGGGCTTACATGATGAATTTATGTTCTTGCCCTTCTATGTGGCTTTACTTTCTTGCCCCTACTTGTGCTTTTACTTTTACTTTCTTGCCCTTCCATGTGGCTTTACTTTCTCGCACACTTAAACTAAGTTGACAACAATTACAACCCATACAAGGCTATGGGAACAACATTTTTACCTTTAGAAATAGTAACTAATTCCTTTGGCCTTACATCTTCTTTTGACTTTAAGGCTACTTTGGCGTCTTTCCAAGTTGCCTTCCATGTAGAACTAGAAGCTGACCCCAACTTGAATCCTTTAGACTTGATTTGTTTCTTCACCTTGATAGCCTTATGCAACAATTCCTCCATCTCCAAATAGTGTTGCAAATCCACTACATTTGCAATTTCCATGTTCAAACCACTAATAAACCTTGCCATGGTAGCCTCTTAGTCTCCTCTACATTAGTTCTAACATTGCTATCTCCATCTCCATGTAATAGTTCCTCATGGACCCTTGCAACTTTCTAATGTAAGTCTTTATGATAGTGGCTAGGTATAAATCTCTTATGCATTATTGATTTCATCACTTCCTATGATTGAATTGGCCTATCACCATTCCTCCTTCTACTTATCACTAATTGGTCCCACCAAATACTTGTATAATCAGTGAATTATATAGCTACCAATTTTACTTCTCCTCAAAATAATTATGGCAATCAAATACATTCTCAACCTTTTTCTCCCACTCAAAATAATTTTTAAGATCATTCTTCTCTTGAAATGCTAGAATATTCATCTTTATGTTGCCCAAATTGCTATCTTTTGGAAAAAGCCTTCCTTCCTTTTCTTCAACTTGATGCATCATAGTCTAACTCTTCCTCCTATTCTTCCTCAATCACATGCCTTCTAGAGGATTTGGATTTGATAGGTGATTGTAACTCATCTATCCTTGCATTTATCATCTTAAATTGCTCAGTGACAACCTTCATCCAAATCTTCACATCTATATCATGCACTTTTCCTTCATTACTCACATCTCTAGAAAAATGATAGTAATTAAAAGAAATTTGTTCCTCACACACTCCCTTATGTGTTTGTCCTATAATCCGATTGTTATCACTCTTGTTTCACTCTATTTTGGCTTTTCTTAATGATAATCTCACCATTCTTGCCTTTTTTCCACTCAATATGTTCTTGAAAGTGTTAAATTAACAAATCACAAGGAGCAATATGTTAGATAGTAGCAAATCTCAAAATCAAAACTTTTAAAAAAGATTCAAGATATCCTTTTTTTAACTTGAAAAGAAACAAAAAGAAAAATCAGCTTTAAAACCTTATTCATAATATGTTGAAAGAATCAAGATGCATTACTCAACTCAAGCACAACTTCTTCTTCTTCATTTTTTATTTCTTTTCATTATTTTTCTTTTTTATGTCAATGTTTTTTTTAATCAAAATACCCACAAAATTAACACAACTTTAAGAGTAATAAGTTGATTAGAACAAGCATGAAGAACTAAGCAAAGAAACACAAAGAATGAATAAAGTATAAAAAAAGTACTAAACAACGATGGAAAGAGATATGTAATTTATTTCTAGAATCAAGGCTTTGATACCAATTGATAAAGAACCTGCTAGGTGACCTGTCTTAGGAACCCATGAATCAATTTGTTATGCATGCCCCAGAAAGCTAGGAAACAAATTAGGTTGATTAGATCAAAACCTCAAGGAAACTAAGTCCTAAAAGCTCCAATCTTAAGAGGCCATAAAGGTTGATCACTCCTTTGATAAGTCAAGACAATGTATTCCTTCAAGAACACAAGAAAGCAAAGCCAAACTTGTTGAAAAAAATACCTCAATCTTGTTCATTCCATTTTACATAGCTATAGCCTTTATATAGGCATGTAAATATTACAATCCTATAAGGAAAAGGTGTTTCTTAACATACTTATATAGGAAAGCCTTAATTATAGGTGATCTTTCTAATTAAGGAATACAATCTACCTTGATTAGCAATCCTAAATCTATCTTGATTGGGAATCCTATATCGGCCTTGATTAGGAATCCTATATCTACCTTGATTATGAATTCTTAAAAAGATTACCACTAATGATATAGAGTAATAGTAAAGGCCTAACTAATGTATCAAGACTCAGTTAAATAGCCCAAATAAACCCAAATTTAATTGCATTCAATCAAACAAATGAGTCATTGATCTTGATTATCATCTTTTATAGGTATTAAATGGCTTAAGTTTTGAATAATATGACTGTCCCTTCATTTATTGCCAATAAAGCTCGTCCTTTTGTTGCTACGTCTCATTCACAAAAAATAATGCTGAAATCAACTTTTATGTATACACTTAACATAATATTCATTGCAATTAGCCTATTTATACACCTTTAAAACTCTAAATCTATTGAATTTCATCAAGCAAAAGTGTCATTAATGTTTATTTGCTTTTCTAAATTGTAAATAATGGTTTAATTCCAAAATAATGAGATTGTCTCATTAATTTTTGCATACAATGTGTCATTTTGTTTGTACACCTTTAGCTCCCCAAATGCTTTGAATTCAATCAAACAAATGAGTCATTGTTCTTAATTATGATTTCTTATAAGTATTAAATGTTTAATTCTTGAATAACATGATTGTCTCTTCATTTCTTATAGGTATTAAATGTAGAATGAGCTATTTTCTCTAGTTCTTTGAGAACTAATTTTGAACTTTTATACTTAAGTGTGTTGGTTCAATAGACTTATCTTCTTCAATGTTGTTGTTAGGAGTGGCATCCAAATCTTATAGTTCTAGCTATTGGTTGTTTTATAACTATTGGATTAGAACTTCAATCCTTTAACTTATATCAGAACAATCCTATACCAATATTGGTATTGGGTTCCATTTGAGTATAATTAGAGTCTGTATCAATGTTAAACTTTTAGGTTAAGATAAGGCATTGCTCTTTGGTTCCCTCAAAATTTCCTTGGGAATTTAAAGGAACTAGAAGGAAAAAAGAGTAGGTCATTGACCTATAATACAAGGTTGAATTTCCTTCATCTACTTTAGCCTCTATGGTTAATGAACTAATTGGTCCACCATCTCTTCATTCTTCTTATTTCTTGGATAGAAGGTATAAAGATGAAGATAAGAGTATTAATACTCTTACTAGTAAGACTAATGATTATAGAGTGGCAAGAGCATTATTTTACTCTCTAGAAAATTAAGTTAAAATGAAAATAATTTTATATGACTTCTTCAAAAAGAACAATAAGAAAATTGGTTTAATGGTGTCATAGGATGGTTTGAGAACTTGGACCTTCTAGCATATTTTGTTTCATTAAAAACATTTATAAACTTCAAAAGAAAAGATTTCTTAATTTTTCAAATGAAAGACTAGTTCTTTTTTAGAAAATTCTTTGACAAAATAAGAAAAAAAGGGGTAACTTTATTCACACTCTTAAGTTAAATCTTCGAGATAAACTTAAAGAAGGTGAAGTAATCACCACATCTTGTAAAGTGGAGACATTTAAATTGGAGTCCAATGTTAGCACTATTATATAACAAAACAACTATATCAACTAAAGTTTTCTATTAGTAGATAAAATAATTGACTAGAATGAAGACTAAGCTTGATGAATCAAGGCTAATGGTTATTCACTTGACACCTCAAATTTTGGTTAAACCAAATATTGAAAACATGATTTTCTTTGAACTCATATCATTTGAAAAGATTGATTGCAAGATGATAGATGAAAAAACTAAGCTTGTAAAGGAGATTACCATAAGGGTAAAGAAACTTGGATTAAAAGAATAGGTAGTTTTTGTAATTATAGAAAATGAAAGTCAGAGTGATATACAAATTAAAGATTAAATTGATTCTCTATCTAATTTTGATAACAAAAATAATATTGATAAAATACAAAATATATTTTTATTAGAACAAGGAGGTAATTCTACCTTTATACAAAAGGAGTTAACATCAACAAAACAAGTTAATATCTATATAAGACCTTATCAAGTCAATAAGATACCTTCTAAGAAAGCCCTAACAAAATTATACTACTTTGGACCTACACTAGTTCACCTCTTAAGTAGAGGAATCAAATTTCAAAGAAAAATTTAAGAGCTTATTAGACCTTACAAAAGAGGAAGAAATGATTTTTGACCTTATTGATAAACTTTTAAATCCAAATAATAAAAGGTAGCAACTTGAAACCTACTTATACTCCTTTAAGTGTTGTCAAGTTAGGAAAGAAGTAGTAGAGCCATAGGAAGGTTATAGCCTTGAAAATATTATTCACTGGATGAAAAGAAAATAATCTCAAAACAAGGAACCTTTAATACAAGAATTAAAAAGAGAAATAAAAGGTTATAGACTTTACTTTTATATCTACACCAAATATTATATTTATTATAACTTGCACTTCTTGTAATCCATTGAATTTCTTCAAAGAAAGGAATCCTCGATCTTCATTAGCATTTTCTTATAGGTATTATATATGGTGAAATTCCTAAATAATAAGACTATCTCTTTAGCTCTTGCTGGCAAATCCCCTCCCTTCATTTCAAGGACTCATTCATTAAAATGATCTTGTGATGTGGACAACCCCAAAAAGACATGCCTTAAGGACCCAACGCATACAAGGAATCAAAGAACAACTAGGAAAGTTAAACCAAAATTTAATAACACAAACCCTAGACCCATCATTCCAAGGAAAATGAACCTAGGGTATTTAAGAAAGAAATGGATGCCACACTTCAAAAAAAAAAAAAAAAGGAATTGGGAGTAATGAGTTGATTGGAATTCCATAAAAAGAAGTAACTCTTGATAAGTTCTTTAGTCCTTAAAAGAACTGAGGGAGAAAAATCTTTGCTTTCTATTTCACTCAAAGTTGTCTGATTTTTTAGAACTTACAAGGAGTGCCTATTTATCGTCTAAGATAGCAATCCTAAAGATGCACAAATTTCTACTTAGGACAAATCCTTTTTTTGGAGGAATTCTTAACTATGGACAAATTCTAACACAGACAATAAACTCTTATTTAGGAGTGAATGCTATTACTTAGTCTGACCATTAAGTATTCCAATTATATTAATTAGGTCTGGACTCTTTGTCAAACTTAAATTTGCACCATTTGAAACTTGGTTGGCCTGAATGTCCTCAATTAGCCTATTTAGTGCTTCTTTAATCTTTTTGGCTCTAGCTCGTGTTATTGGGCCTTCTAGAATGTGCCATGGACCTCTTCCATCGATTAAAGCCTTCCACCTATCATTGCTATGGTTCTCATCATCTTGGAAATTATTTTTATGTCTATAACTAACATTGTATTCCTTGTAACAAGCACGTTTGTACATCTTTAGTATTTTGAATCCATTAATTCCTGAAAAAATGAAGTCATTAATCTTGATTAGGTGTTATTATAGATATGGAATAATTAAATACATGAACATTAAGATTAACTCTTTATTTTCTTTATTAAAAAGGCTTCTCCTTCCACTGTAAGCATTCATGCACACAAAATGGTCTTCTAATTAAGTTTTATGCCAACACTAAACATTATATTCATTGCAACAAGCACATTGTACACTTGAGGTACTTTGAATCCATTAAATTTCAATAAACAAAGGAGTCATTGATCTTGATTATCTCTTTTTTTACATGCCTTGAATGATTCAATTCCTTAATTTATAGTCTTTGGTCTATATAGCATTGGTGTTTAAAATCTTTTAAATTTGATTGAACAAAGGAGTGATTGATCAAGCTTAGCTTTCCTTACAAGTATTAAATGATTTAATTTATGAACAATGTGATTGTCTCTTCATTTTTTGCTATCAAACTTTTTGATGAAGAACAAGGTGCTATTCAAGTGCAACATAGCAAGTATTCCCTATATCCTTTGGAAGGAATTAATGGTCAAATGACTAGGGCAAGGATAGAGAATGAAAGAGGCTTTACAAGGCTTAATCATGAAACTATATGACGAAGAGGGTGCTCCCTCCAAACAATTCCAAGGCTGTTCTAAAAGTTTTCAATGTTACACCAAGGATAATCACTTATCTTTATGTGCAAGATGATGGACAAGGCTTAAAACTTGAAGAACAAAACTTGAGCCCATGATATAAGTCCAAGCTGCATGACCAAACTGAGGAAAGACTCAATTGCATGCTAAGTTGTATTAATGGGCTTGATTTTGTGTTGGGTTATTGGATTTGAGGTTAAGGCCGACTTACATATAAAAAAAGGCTTAACATCTTGGGTTTATTTGGGCTTGTAGGTTCAACTAAGTCTTGATATATTAGTTAGGTCTTTACTTTGACTTTTATATCATTAGTGGTAGTCTTTCTAAGGATTCCTAATCAAGGCCGATTTAGGATTCCTATTTAAGAAAGATTCCTAGTCAAGGTAGAATTGTATTCCCTAATTAAAGGGATCACCTGTAATTAAGATTTTCCTATATAGGTATGTTAAGAAACACCTTTCCCTGCTAGGATTGTAATATTTACATGCTTATATAAAGGCTACAACTATGTAAAATGGGATAATGAAGATTGAGGTATTTTTGAGCAAGCTTTGCTTTGCTTTATTGTGTTTTTAGAAGAATACATTGTTTGACTTATCAAAGGAGTGATCGACCTTTGTGGCATCTTAAGATTGGGGCTTTTAGGACTTAGTTCCCTTAAGGTTTTGATTTGATCAACCCATCTTGTTTCTTAACTTTTTGGGGCGTGCATAACAAATTGATTCAAGGGTTCTTAGGGTAAATTGCCTAATGAACCACTTTTCCTTTTGTTGTAAAAACTATTTCAAACAATATGATCGTGCAATTAAATTTTTTGTTCATACCAAACATTATATGCATTGCAACAAGCACATCTATACCCTTTTAATACTCTAAATCTATTAAATTCAATCAAATAAAGGAGTCATATGTCATAATTAGTATTATTTTTATAGGTATTGTATTGTTTATTTTCTAAAGAATTAGGCCATCTAATGGAAGCATTATTATACCAACTCAAATCAACAAGGGAGTTGATGCTTTGCAAAACCTTGGAGGATCAATGACAAGGGCAAGATCAAAGAAAATAAAGGAAACTGTCAATAACTTGTGCGACATTTACTATCAAGAAGTTCCTAGGTACAAGTTAAGGATGATGGAGGCTTTATCAGGGCTTACAAATGTGTCATTTGTGCAGGAATTTGAGAACCATGGCCGTGGGAAGGAATTTGGCTTTGGGAGCTCATGCTTGGGCATTTAAATGGATTATTTTCATGAGTTATATTGTTATGTAGTGGGTTGAACGAATTTCAGCATCTTAATGGTTATTTTTATGGGTTTTTATTATTATTTAATGGGTTGGACGAATTTCCTTAATAAACCCATCTAATAGCTAGGGTCTTTGGGTTTAGCATATAAAAAGGGAAAAAAGGGTAGCTTAAGGAGGAAGACCCATTTTCATCAGTGTATGAGCTATTTTCTCTGGTTCTTTGAGAACTAATTTTGAACTTTCATACTTTAGTGTGTTGGCTCAATAGACTTATCTTCTACAACATTGTTATTGTTAGGAGTGGCATCTAAACCTTATAGTTTTTATTCTTGGTTGTTTATAATCATTGGGTTAGAACTCCAAATCCTTTAACCTTTGTTAAAATGATCTTATACCAATATTGGTGTTGGGTTCTGTTTACATATAATCGGAGTTCGTATCATTTGGTATCAGAGCCTTGGCTCTAACTCAGGTTAGTTATACTTTTGTTATCATCTCCTTCGTGCATTCTTCATTGTTGGTTGAATAATAAAAAAAAAAGAAAACAAAAGAAAAAAGAAATTTGTGTGTTCTTATGTTTGGCCGCTATTGTCATTCATTTTGTAGAAATACCATTAGTTAACCAAAAAAAAAAAAATGTATTTCTTGGGTTTTTGGCTCTAGCTCATGTTATTGGGTCTTTTGGAATGTGCAATAGACCTCTTGCATCGATTGAACCTTTAGCTTGTGTTATTGGGCCTTCTAAAATGTGCGATAGACCTCTTGTATCCATTGAACTCTAACATATGTTATTGGGCCTTTTGGAATGTGCAATGGACCTCTTGCATCCATTGAAGCCTTCCACCCATTATCTCTATAGTTCTCATCAATTTTATGGCCCTATCAACAAGGAATAAGAAATTAACCCTTTGTGGATAAATAAGTGACTTGGAATTTCATTCATACTTGACAAGGTAGTATTCATAACCTTGTAGTGGATTCTGCAAATAAGAATTAAGTTTTCTAACTCAAACATCATGTTAAATCTTTCTATTTTTATATTAAGAGTGCATGAATCAAATTTGGGTTAGTTAAAGAAAGATTGATATAACATGAAAAATAAACTGGTCTATCACTCAAACATGATTCAAAAATTCCCAATAAGGAATCATGAAATTTGTTATGTCTCTTGTCTTTAAGATAGAGAATAATAGAACTATTAAGTTCCAATTTGTAGTTGGTTTAACTGCCACTTGCATCATCCTTAAGTGTAAATATCATATGAAGTTTCTAACTTCACCTTAGGATCTACTAGTCTGTAATACTGAGAGGGGGGTGAATCAGTATTACTCCCTTTTTAATTGGTTGGTGAACAACTTCAATATCTTCTAAAAAATGAACTCTTTCTCATATTCAACTAAGGTAGATCTATTGTTACCTACTAATCACAATAGTCCCTAAAGTTACCTTTCAGACACCTTGCCTATTAAATGGATTGGTTGTTCTTGATTAGGTCTTCTTTTAAGATATAGGTTTGATGATTCTTTAGCTTTGTTCATAGCTCAATTCAAAACACATAATGTAAATTCAAAGTAAGGACACAAGAGATTTACGTGGTTTTGCCCATGAGACATTCTCCATGGTGGTAGGGATTCTTCCTCTACCAAGACAATCCACTATACTTAAGAATACTAGTATGGTATATTACAATGGATGTCTTAATCTTCTACTCCTTTCACTATTACAAACACAAAGCAATCACAATACAAAGAGTATCACTTACTATGTCTACCCTTCTTTTAGCTTGTCTTGCCTCTATTTGATTTGAATAGGTTACTTTACTACCACTTGGAAGATCACCAAAACACTGTCTAACCTCTCTTGAGGAAATCTGAAAATTCATTGAGTTCTCTCAAAATTTTCACCAAATTTCTTCTCTAGGTTGTCTCACGTAACTCTTGGTCTCATTGTCTTATCCTTTTCTGGTCTCACCGATTCTAGGTCTCACATCTCCTCTAGTCTCACCTATATCGCCCTTTTCTGGTCTCACTGATTCTGGTCTTCTGGGTCTCATCTGGTCTCACCTGTTTCACTCTTTTCTGGTCTCACCGATTATGGTATATTGGGTGTCCTTTGGTCTCACTCATTTTGCCCTTTTCTGGTCTCACCAATTCTGGTCTTCTAGTGTGTTCTGATGTCACCCGTTCCCCTCTTTTTTGGTCTCACCAATTCTAGTCTTTCGGTGTGTTCTGGTGTCACCTGTTTCCCTCTTTTCTGGTCTCATCGTCTCAGGTCTACTCTCATCCGTTTCACTATCTTACAGTGTTACCCCAAAAAAGATTAGTCTTGGTTTATCTATTGCTTTCTATGAAAGCCCTAGCAGGGCTTACTATAGTTGCAACAGATTTCCTTTCTTGCCCTCCATGTGGCTTCATATTACTGTTCCATTCAAAATTCAGCATTATCCTCCTCCTTAATTTATTTTTCTTGCTCTTTTCTTTCTACAAAAATCTCATCCTTTTAATGCTTGAATGAACGACTAGGATTCTCTATGAATAGTTAAAAATGTACAAAAGAAATTGCCCCCGTAACTGCCCATCTTCTAGAAATGCTAAACTCCTTTTACAAGTTCACTTCAAGGAGATCACTTTACGAGGTTATTTGACATTCTAGTCTTATCTTGTAATTCTTGAGATATGACCCACTTCTGTTTGCACACTTAAATCTGGTTGAGAACAATTATAACCTATACAAGGTTGTGGGAACAACAATCTCTCCCTTTGTAATTGTTGGCAACACTCAAAACAAAAGCCATTTTGCAGCATTTACAACTCCTCCTAAATATGCACTCCCCCTTCCTTAATAGTTCCCCCTGCACTATTGCTTCTCTCCCCTTTTGCCAACTAATTACAAATCTAATATACCCACAAAGTAAAGATAGAGGATTCACTTGACCTTCAAGCTTGAGGGGGGCATTTGCATAGACAGACTCATTTTGTGCTTTTGAAACAGCTCTGTGGATAAAGGTTTAGTTAGAATATCTGAAATTTGATCTTTAGTGCCAACATACTCCAATTGAATTGTGCCATGTTCCACTTGATCCTTGATAAAGTGATACCACATGTCAATATGCTTGCTCCTTAAATGTTGAATTGGATTCTTGCTGCTGAGATCAATTGCACTTTGATTATCACAAAGTACACTCACTGGTAATTTTACCTTAACACCCAAATTTGTTAATTGTCTTTGCATCCATATCACCTGAGTACATGCTACACAAGTAGCCATATATTCAGCCTCAACTGTGCTTAAAGCAACACTGTTTTGCTTTCTACTTAACTATGCAACACACATTGAACCCAGGTAAAAGCTATAGCCACTGGTTGATTTTCTGTCATCTATACTTCCTGCCCAGTCTGCATCATTGTGTATGCTCGTAGTTTTACAAAATCCATGGCAGGATACCCCAAACCCATTTCTAGTGTCCCTTTGAGGTATCTTAGGATTCTTTTTATTGCCAACACATGAGATTCCTTAGGATCAACTTGGAATCTGCTAGCAATGCACACAGCTTGCATGAGATCAAGCCTTGGTGCTATAAGGTACAGAAGGCTTCCTATCATCTTCCTATATTCTGTAGGGCTTGTACTCCTTCCTTTTTGATCTTTTGTTAACTTGCAACCCACTAACATAGGGGTACTAACAAGTCTGCTATCCTCCATGCCAAACATTTTCAACATCTCTTTGGCATATTTTGTCTAAGAAATAAAAATATCTTCTTCACACTATTTTATCTGTAATCCAAGAAAGTAAGTCATTTCTCCAATCAATGACATCTCAAATTCCTCACTCATCTTCTATGCAAATTCTTGGCACAGCTCAGAGTGATCCCCTTAAAGATGATGTCATCTACATATACTATAGTTATCAACTGGCATTTCTCTGAGTTGAACACATATAGGTTATTATCAAATGTTCCTCTTCTGAAGTTCAACCTTCTCAAATATGCATCCAGCCTGCTGTACCATGCTCTTGGAACTTGTTTAAGGTCATACAAGGCTTTCTTCAACTTGCACACGTGTCTTATCCTCACTAATTTGTACTCCATTGGGTTGTTCAATATACACTTCTTTTTCTAGGAGCCCATTCAAAAAGACTGATTTCACATCCATCTGATAAACTTCATACCTCTTATGTGATGCCAAAGCTAAGAACATTCTAATATTTTCTAGCCTTGCTATTGGTGCAAAAGTTTCATCAACATCTACTCCTTCTATCTGACAGTAGCCTTTGCAAACCAGCCTAGCCTTATTCCTCACCACCTTGCCATCTTCATTGTGTTTATTTCTAAACACCCATTTTGTTCTTATGACATTCTTGTTAGTGGGTCTTGGAACCAGCTCACATGTATCATTATTCTTAATTTAATCCAACTTCTTATTGATAGCTTTGACCTAGGCTTTGTCTTGTGTAGCCTCTTCAACAAATTTAGGTTCAACTTGTAAGAGTAAAGCTGTGACTCTCACAATTATTCTTCTTGTTATAACTCTTGCTGATGGGTCACCTATGATCTGATTTTCTTGATGAGCACTAGTCCAAGTTTTCTTTGTCTTTCTCTCTTACGCAGTCTTAGTTACAAGAGGATCACTTTCTTCATCTTCAGACCCACTCTTCTTTGAGTCTAAACTTACTTCTTTCCTCTTTCCTTCATGTTTCTCTGATTATTCATCTATCTTGAAGTCATCTTCTACATTGTCCTTAGCTTCTCCATTTGGCATTATTTTCCAGTTTTCGTCTATTCTCACATCACTGGAAGTGACCACTTTTCCCAGTTTATAACCTTTTGTCTTTACTGAGTATCCCACAAATATGCCTTCATCTGACCTAACATGGAATTTTCCCAAGCTTTACACCTTGTTCTTCACAAAATACGGGTTGCCAAAGATTCTGAGATACTTAGCTGTTGTCTTCTTCCCACTCCATAGCTCATATGGGATCTTATCACTATTTGGCCTTAGTAAAACTCTGTTCAGTAGATGCACGGTTGTAAATGATACTTCTGTCCAAAATCTTGTGTGAAGCTTGGATTCCAATAGTAGAGTTCTTTCCATTTCAACCACAGCTCTATTTTTCCTCTCTACCACCTCGTCTATTGAGGTGTTCTTGCTGTGGCCATTTGATGCCAAATTCCATGCTTCTCAAGGTAATCTTCAAAAGCTTCATTTGTGAATTCAGTGCCTTAATTTGACCTCAATACTTTGATCTTCTTTCTACTCTCATTTCTAGCAAATCTTCTGTATCACTTGAAGCATTTCAAAGCTTCTAACTTGTGTTTTAGGTGCATGATGTAGGTCCTTTTGGAATAATCATCAACAAACAAGATGAAGTACCTTTCACCATTCAACCCTTTTGTTCTCATTGGCCCACACAAATCAGTATGTATAATGTCAAGAACTACTTTAGAACTAAACTCATTGGTCTTATACTACTTTTTGGCATGTTTTCCTTTAGAGCATGTTGAGCAGACATACTCTCTCTCTCTCTCTTGAGGTCTAAAATGTCTCTAATTGCATGAGTAGTGGTCAACTTCCTCATGTTCTTCTGTGTTAAGCATCCTAGCCTCCTATGCCAGAGTTGATTTTCTTCTTCTTTTGTAAGCAACTGTTTGTCTTGTCCTCATCAATCACATAAAAATTTCTAGCTATTCTCTTCCTGACTGCAACAGTATTACCTTTTTTACTCTTTACTTGGCAACCTGTTTTTGTAAATGACACTTCATGGTCTTCATTGCATAGTTGGCTAACAGATGGTAGATTATATTTGAGTCCTTTAACGTGTAGAACATCTTTCAGCTTTCCTTTTCCAATATTTACTGACCCCTAACCACTAATGTTGAGTGAATCATTATTGCCAAACTTGACTCTACCTTCCCTTAACTTGTTCATCTTTGATAATTTATTCTTGTCTCTTGTCATTTGTGAAGTGCATCCACTATTAAGGATCCACTGCTTATCCTTATAGTCAGCCTTTAGTGCAATTTCAGCTATATTAGCCACCTCCTTTTTATCTTTATATTTCTTCTTTTGAACTAGCTTGAAGATAGCTTTCTCCTTTTTCTCAGCTTTGATTGTACCAATTGTTTTCATTATGCCATTAAGTGCCTTCTCTTGCTCAGGGAGAAGTGTCATGCATCTCTTGGCATTATGGTCATCTTGCTTGCATCTTTCACACTATTCCAAGTCTGCCAATATAGCAAACTTGTCCTTTGAAACCACTAATTTGGGCTTCCACCAATAATCCTTGTCAGTGTGTTCTTGCTTTTTACTATATGTGCAAGAACTCATGATAGGTGTTCTCCTCTGAATTTTATATTGTCTCGCCCTGTATGCAGCATTGGATCTTCTCAAGTTAGAGACATTTACTGGACCTTCTTCACTAGTATTTACTTGCCTTATGACCCCAAACTTCACAATAAAAGCAGTGACCATGAAACTGCCTCTTCTTAGGTCTAACCACAGCTTATTTTCTTTTGTTCATTACTTGCTGTGTAGGCAAGGTTGCTGGCTTCTTTGCTTGTGTGACTTTCATTTTAAACACCTTATTCTCTTTATTCTGTTTAGTCATAACCCTTGGCTAGATGACTTTCTTTTCTTCATTTTTGTTTGCAACCCTTGGTTAATTCTTCAAATCTTCATTATTTTCAACCTTCATTGTTCCTAGTTGATCAGTCTTTTCTTTCAGAGACTTAGCAGCTATGGGCTACTGCTCTTTAACCACATACATCATTTTTTGCCCTGGCTTTGGTTTGATACCTATCTTCTCTTCTTTAGTTATCTTCTCATAAGTCACAACCTTCTTTTTCAACTTTTGCGGCAAAGTCTCATTCTTTTTAAGTAGTGCAACCTCGGATTGCTGCACTTTCTCTTCATTCTTCTTTTCTCTTGTAGAGCTTGTTTCACCTACCACTTCAAGCTTCTGTAAGTTCTCTTCACTCTTTTTGAGGTGTTGCTGGAATCTCAACAACTCTATCTCTATTTCTTCAATTCTTGAAGTCTTTGAGGCAAGTTTCATTGTAAGGTCTTCACATATTTTGATCTGTTTTTCAAATCTTCTCTTCAAGTCAATATGTTTAGCCCTTATTTCATCTTTTGACTTTTTGCTTCCTGAATCTTTGCTTCAACTTGTTTTATATAGGCCTCCAACCTTCTTATGGTTCTACCCCTTCTAATTATCTCCTTTGAAATTACTTCTAACTTAGCTTTAAGATCTGGTTCTTCTTCCTCAACCTCCTTTTCCTCTTCAGACGTTGAACTACCACATAGAGCTGAGGCCATAAAGGCATGCTTATCTAATGAGTCTACATCTTCCACCTCATTTGCTTCTTTTATCTAGCTCATATAACTCTTAAATGAGCCTCTCTTCTTCTTTTATGGGTTGGCAGTCTTCTTGTTGGACTTCTTTGATTTGGATGATGGTCTTCTCCATGTTGAATTCGACTCATCATCACCATCCTCATGTTCATCATTAAGTTTTCTTTGCATTGAGAAGCAAAATGCCCAGTTTGCCTACAACGATAACATCTCAAGGACAACTGTCCTTTTCCCTTCTTAAACCCCTTTTTGAATTTCCTTGTGAAGTAAGCTAACACTTCACCTTCACTTTCTTCCTTATCATCATCGTCATCCTCACTGGATGATTCTTCCTCTTCTCTTATCTTCAAATGTCTTATAGCTTTAAAAACTGTATCCTTTGATGGCTTTGATGTTGAGGATTATTTGAATTTAATCTCATCTCATATGCAATGAGATTGCACTAGAGATCATGTAGTGACATAGAATTGAGATCTTTACTCTCCTCTATAGCTGCCACTTTTGAGACAAACCTCTCAGTTAGAATTCTCAGAATTTTCTTCACAATAGATGAGTCCTTCTTATTCTTCCCAAGACTTCTAAGGTCGTTTATAGCATCAATAACCCTGGTGAAGAACTCTTGGACTATCTCATTTTTCTGCATTCTTAGAGATTCATATATCTCTTTGAAATTTTGAAGGTTGGCCTCTTTCATTCTATCATCACCTTCATAGAACATCCACAATTTTTCCCATATTTCCTTAGCAAATTTGCAGTCCATAACTTTAGCATATTCAGCATTTGTCAATGCTGGAATGATGACATTTAAGGCCTTCCCATTGATTTCAAATTGCCTTAATTCCTTTGGGGTTGGATCTTTACCTTCTTTTGGAGGCACAAAACCCTCATATATAGATTTCACAACGTCCATGCCTATGGTTGCAAATACAATTGAAATTCCCAACTTTACCCTAGGATCTACTAGTCTATGATATTGAAAGGGGGGGGTGAATCAGTATCGCACCCCTTAAAAAAAACTTTGATAATTTAAGCCAAAAATGAACTCTTTTCCAAATTCAACTAAGGTAATTGTTACCTACTAATCACAATAGTCTCCAAAGTTACCTTTCAGACACCTTGCCTATTAGACGAATCGGTTGTTCTTGACTAGGTCTTCTTTTAGGTTATGGGTTTGATGATTCTTTAACTGTGTTCACAACTTAATTTAAAACACAGAATGTAAATTTAAAGTAAAGACATGAGAGATTTACGTGGTTTCATCCATTTGACGTACTCCATGGTGGTAGGAATTCTTCCTCTACCAAGACAATCCACTATACTTGAGAACACCAGTGTTGTATCCCCTATGATTACAATGGATGTCTTAATCTTCTACTCCTTTCACTATTGCAAATACAAAATCACAATATAAATAGTGGCACTTATTGTGTCTACCCTTCTTCTAGCTTGCGTTGACTCTATTTGATTTGAATAGGCTGCTTCACTACCACTTTGAAGATTACCAAAATACTCTCTAACCTCTCTTGAAGAAATCTAAAAAATTCATTGAGTTCTCTCAAATGCTTCACCAAATTTCTTCTCTAGGTTTGTCTCACCATCTTACGACTTGCACTCATGCTTCAGGTCTGCTGTTTCTCATCTCATGGCCTACCTCATGCTACTAGTCTACCATCTCACATCTCACGAACTGCCTCACTCTTCTGGTCTACTGTTTCACATCTTTCGGCCTGCACCATGCTCCTGGTCAGCCGTTTCAAGTCTCTTGGCCTGCACCATGCTTCTAGTTTTGCTGGTTCACGTCTCTTAGCCTGCTTTATGTTTTTGCTCTAGCATTTCTTGTCTCTCGACCTGCCTCATGTTTCTCCCACAATTCTTCTTCTTGTTGTAACTCCTGCTGATGGGTCACTTATGATATGATTTCCTTAATGAGCACTGGTCTAAGTTTTCTTTGTCTTTCACTCTTGCACAGTCTTAGTTGTAAAAGGATCTCTTTCTTCATCTTTAAACCCACTCTTCTTTGAGTCTGAATGTACTTCTTTACCCTTTTCTTCATGCTTGTCTGATTCTTCATCTATCTTGAAGTCATCTTCTTCAATATCCTTAACTTCTCCATTTTGCATTGTTTTCCAGTTTTCATTTATTCTCACGTCAATGGAAGTGACCATTTTTCCCAATTTATGTAGGAAATCTCTGTAACCTTTTGTCTTTGCTGAGTATCCCACAAAGATGCCTTCATCCGACCTAGCATGGAGTTTTCCCAAGCTTTGCTCCTTGTTCTTCACAAAACATGGGCTGCCAAAGATTCTGAGATACTTGGCTATTGTCTTTTTCCCACTCCATAACTCATATGGAGTCTTATCAGTATTAGGCCTTAGTAAAACTTTGTTCAATAGGTGCATTGGTATAAATGTTGCTTTTGTCCAAAATCTTGTGTGAAGCTTGGATTCCAACAATAGAGTTCTTGCCATTTCAACCACAACTCTATTTTTCCTCTCTACCACCCTGTTCTATTAAGGTGTTCTTGCTACTGTCATCTGATGGTGAATACCATGCTTCTCAAGGTAATCTTTAAAAGCTTCATTTGTAAATTCAGTGCCTTGATCTGACCTCAATACTTTAATCTTCTTTTCACTCTCATTTTCAACCAATCTTCTGTATCTCTTGAAGCATTTCAAAACATCTAACTTGTGTTTGAGGTGCATGATGTAGGTCCTTCTTGAATAATCATCCACAAACAAGATAAAGTACCTTTTACCATTCATCCCTTTTGTTCTCATCAGTCCACACAAATCAATATGTATAGTGTCAAGCACTGCTTTAAAAATGAACTCTTTGGTCTTATACTGCTTTCTGATTTGTTTTCCTTTAGAGCATGCTGAGTAGACTTACTCCCTCTCTCTTTTAAGGTATGGAATGTCTCTGATTAGATGAGTAGTGGTTAGCTTCCTCATGTTCTTCTATGTTTAATGTCCCAACCTCCTATGCCAGAGTTGATTTTCTTCTTCTTTTGTAAGTAAATAGTTGTTTATCTTGTCCTCATCAATCATATATAAATTTCTAGCTTTCTTTTCCTGACTACAATAGTATTGCCTTCTTTACTCTTTACTTGGCAACCTGTTTTTGTAAATATCACTTTATGGTCTTCATTGCATAGTTAGCTAATAGATGGTAGATTATATCTAAGTCCTTCAATGTGTAGAACATCTTTCAGCTTTCCATTTCCAATATTTGCTGACCCTTGACCACTAATGTTGAGTGAATCATCATTGCCAAACTTGACTCTACCTTCTCTTGACTTGTTCAGCTTTGATAATTTACTCTTTTCTCCCATCATGTGTGCAGTGCATCTACTATTAAGGATCCACTGCTTATCCTTGTAATCAGCCTTTAATGAAATTTTAGCTATATTAGCCACGTCCTTTTTAACTTTATATTCTTTCTTTTGAACTGGCTTGATGATATCTTTCTCCTTTTTCTCAACTTTGACTGTACCAATTGCTTTCATTGTGCCACTGAGTGCCTTTTCTTGCTTGGGGAGAAGTGTCATGCATCTCTTGGCATTATGGCCATCCTGCCCGAACCTTACACACTGTTCTAAGTTTACCAATATAGCAAACTTGTTCTTTGAAACCATTGGTTTGGGCTTCCACCAATACTCTTTGTCAGTGTGTCCTTGATTTTTATAGTATGTGCAAGAACTCACGACAAGTGTTTTCCTCTGAATTTTGTATTGTCTCCCCCTGTATGCAGCATCATATCTTCTAAAGTTGGAGATATATACTGACCTTCTTCATTAGCATTTACTTGCCTTATGACCCCAAACTCCACAATAAAAGTAGTGACCTTGAAACTACCTTTACTTGGGTCTAATCACAGCTTCTTTTCCTATGTTCATTACTTGCTGTGTAGGCAAGGTTGCTAGCTTTTTTGCTTGTGTGGCTTTCATTTCAGTCACCTTCTTCTCCTTCTTTTGTTCAATTGTAGCCCTTTGTTGGCTGACTTTCTTTTCTTCATTTTTGTTTGCAACCCTATGTTGCTGCTTCAAATCTTCTTTACTTTCATCTATCTTCTCCTGAATCACAGCCTTCTCTTTCAACTTTTGTGGCAAAGCCTCATCAGCAAAGGGGTAGACCACCAGGCAAGGAGAAGAACGTCCAAGGCAAGGTGAACAGCAATAAGGAAAAGACATTACTGGACAGCAACCAAAGGTGAACGGAAAACCTAGTGTGACTAGCCAAAAGAGTATACACAGCAGAAAATAGGTACTGGTTGGCCAAAGAGACAAAGCAAAGCAAGAGGAGTCGGCCAAAACCTAGAGCAACCATCCAAATCCAAAGAGGAAAACCGTCCAAAGAGAGAAAAACCTAGTGTGTGACCAGCCAAAGAGAGAAAAACAAGGGAGGAATGGCTGGACAGCAAGACCACCACCGGCTGAAAGAGAGAGGACGTCCAACCAACCTACACAGCCAAGCAAAGAGGAGAACGGCCAAATAGGTGTGGACAGCAAGGAGGAGAACGGCCAACGAAGAGTGGACAGCCAAAGCAAGGTGGACTGCTAGGAGCCAGCACAATAAGGAGACAACACACGGCAAATGGAGATAACAACAATGGATACCTTGGACAGCAAGGGAAACCGGGTGACTCATGTAAGAGAGAAGACAGCATATTGTTCGTAAGGAAAGAGAGGAGAGACCTTAAAAGAGGAGACCACTGGGACAACAAAGCAAGCTACCTGGAGGTGTGAAACAGACAAGGGCAAACCAGAAACATGCGTGAGGCGTGTGACCAGCAAGACATGCAAACCAGAAACATATGTGAGTTGTGAAACCAGCAAGGCATGTAAACCAGAAACATACGTGAGACATGAAAGGCCAAACCAGAAGCATGTGTGAGGTGTGTGACCAGCAAAGGGTGCAAACCAGAGACAGGCCGTGAGACGTGGAACAGCAAACCAGAAATGTGAGCCAAGCCGTGAGATAGTGAGATCGTGGAGCAGGAGTTGTGTGAAACAACGCAAAGAAGGAATTCGACAAGCTATAGTGAAAGGAGTAGAGGATTAAGACATCCATTGTAATTGAAATTCTTAAGTATAGTGGATAGTCTCGGTAAGGGAGAGTCCCTACCACCCACATGTACGTCACGTTGATAGAACCACGTAAATCTTATGTGTCCTTGATTTGCTTTACGTTCTGTGTTCTGAATTGAGTTGTGAACACAGCTAAAGTATCAGCCAACCCATAACCTAACGAAGACCTAAACAAGAACATCTGAATTGGCTATTAGGCAAGGTGTCTAAAAGGTGACTTTGGGGACTATTCTAATTAGAAAGTAGCAATAGATCTACCTTAGTAAAGTCTGAGAAAGAGTTCGCTTTTAAGAAGAGGTTAAAGTTGTTCACTTTCCTGCGAATTGCAAATTGTGATGATATTGATTCACCCCCTCTCTCAGTATCACAAACTAGTAGATCCTAGGGAGAAGTCGGGAACTTCAATTGGTATTAGAGCACTGGTTCACTAGTTTGAAACTTAACAGCTTGGTGTACTAGTTTGAAGGGATCTAGAAGTTTGACTTGTTCAGCATATTAAGAAATGGAAGCCGATACCAGCACTGGCACCACTTACAGCAAGAAGGTTCCAATCTTCAATGAAACCAACTATCATATGTGGAGAGCAAGAATGCAAGTGGTATTTGCAACCATGGGCATAAACATGGTGAAATGCATACAGGAGGGTTTTGTGGCTCCGGAAGAAGATAAAGACCTAACCCCAGAGGAGTTAAGGCAGTTTGAGATAATTGGGAAGACCTTAAATGTCATCATTTTAGCATTGATAGATGCTGAGTATGCTAAAGTTATGGACTGAAAATCTACCAAGGAGATATGGGATAGATTGCAAAAGTCTATGAAGGTGATGGCAGAATGAAGGAGGCTAAGCTTCAAGTGTTCAAGGAGATATATGAATCTCTTAAAATATAGAAAAATTAGACAGTTCAAGAGTTCTTCAGCAGGGTTATTGATGCTATAAACAACCTGAGAAGTCATGGGAAGAACAAGAAGGACTCATGGAGGAGTATATAAAGGCCATTGGAAGACAACAAAAGTGTGGTCAGCAATTGCGCAAAAACAGCAAAACCTAAAGCAAAACCATTTGGTAAACAAGAAGAGGGAGCAATCGGCATACGAAAGAGAAGAGATGTGCAAGCAAGGAGACAAGCGGCCAAACAAGGTGAATGTCCATACAACCCTACACGGCAAAGCACAATGGCAAAGGGGTGGACGGCCAGGCAAGGAGAAGAACGGCTAAGGCAAGGTGAATGGCAATAAGGAGAAGACACGGCTGGACAGCAACCAAAGGTGAACGGAAACCCTAGTATGACTGGCCAAAAGACTATACACAGCAGAAAACCGGTGCTGGTCGGCCAAGGGGACAAAGCAAAGCAAGAGGAGTCGACCAAAACATAGAGCAACCATCCAAAGCCAAAGAGGAAACCCATCCAAAGAGAGGAAAACCTAGTGTGTGACCGGCTAAAGAGAGAAAAACAAGGGAGGAATGGCTGGACAGCAAGTGCTGGATGGCAAGACCACCACTGGCTAAAAGAGAGAGGACGTCCAACCAACCTACATGGCCAAGCAAAGAGGTGAACGGCCAAATAGGTGTGGACAGCAAGGAGGAGGACGGCCAACCAAGAGTGGACAGCCAAAGCAAGGTGGATGGCTAGGAGACAACAAACGGCAAAAGGAGATAACACCAAGGGATTGCTTGGACAGCAAGGGAAACCGGGTGACTCACGTAAGAGAGAAGACAGCACCATCCATAAGGGAAGAGAGGAGAAACCTTGAAAGAGGAGACCACCGGGAGAGCAAACCAAGCTGCTTGGAGGTGTGAAACGGACAAGGGAAAACCAGAAATGTGCATGAGGTGTGTGACCAGCAAGGCGTGCAAACAAGAAACATGTGTGAGGCGTGTGACCAGCAAGGCTTGCAAACAAGAAATGTGCGTGAGGCGTGTGACCAGCAAGGCTTGCAAACAAGAAACGTGCG